>QTSX02001498.1:2500-350111 GCA_014839935.2 Entomophthora muscae | reverse complement strand
ACAACAAATAATGCATCAACTGCAAAAGCTGAATTGAAATGCATTACTGTGCCTGAAGATGCTCCAATTCCATGCCATGCCAAGGATAACAATTCATTTTTTGCCAAACCAGTCCTATTCCACTCCCAAAAGGGAATCCCAGACAACACCAAGTGTTTGGGGTTCCCTGTCTAATGCTTTGTACTATTCATGACCCACTAAGGATGACAGTATATAATAAATCTCAATCACTTGATGGTAGTTTGTGCTATCATTGAGTGAAATTACCCCTCAATAGTATCACATAAATCAATACCAAAAGCTTTTACACTACAGAAAGTTAAGACACTAAGCTTTGTCTGTCCTTTCCCAGGAACTGAAGATGAACCACTTAATCTTCTCTGCTGTTCTCACAGCATGCCTAGGGATTGGGGGCCACCAATATAACCAACAGCATGGGCCTTACAACAAACTGCCCAATGAGTACTTCTACAAGGATCCAGCACAGCTCAACTCCTCTGAGGCGTACTCCTGGCCCACGCTGGTGTCACCCTGCTCCACCCAGCACGTAGCAATATATTTCTTTGTCTTCTACGTGCTTACGTACTTTGCCGGTAATCTCGGACGTTTTAATGTACATGCCAAAGTCTTTAGATGGATGATGATGGTCTATTCCATCTTGACGGCACTAACGGGATTCCAAGTCACCAACTTGGTGCCTTACCTAGCTAGAATACTCCCTCATTTTATGGGGCTTTACAAAGTTGGCCTGGGAGAGTTTTTCTAGTATAAGGTCCATGTGTTGGATGTGCTCTTTGTGTGACTTGCTTTAGATGAGATTGTTGTCCAAATATGAAACACAGAATCAGTCAAGATATTTTCCTAGAACAGTGTTGATCTTTCTTTGGAAAGTTCTGGGGGCTTTTCATAATTCAAATGGCATTACTAAATATTCATAGAAACCATATCTTGTCTTGAAAGCTGTCTTATACTCATCCCCTTTATTAATGTATATTTGGTTGAATGCATTGCAGAGGTCAATCTTTTAGTAGACTTGGGCTCTAGTCAGTACACCACAGAGGTCATCAGTGTTGGGGATGGGTACATTTCTTCACCAGAATACCGTTCGGTTTCTGATAGTGTACGCATGGACACATTCTGCTGTCTTTCTTTCCTACAAACAACATGGGTGACAAGCAGGAGGGCCTTTGATACTCAGATAAAACTATTTTTTGTCTTATATTCTTGGTATGCTTCCAAGGCCACTTGTTTGCAGTGGTTGCAGCTGTAAATGAGGCTTGGTGTGGTTGGGTCCCTGGTAATAGGTCTATAGTGTGATTGTAGATTGAATGGCTGGGTAGTTTTGTGGCTTCTTCTTTGCTAAACATGTGGTCCCATTTCTGCAGGGGGTAGTTAATATCCCAGCACTTGGTTCTGTCTTAATAGTTAATAGTCTGTTGTTCAGGGCTCTGCCATGGCTTATACAGAATGGAATGGTATCACAAGACTCAGGTTGTCCCAAGGTGGCGGTCTGCTCATAATAGTTTATAATTAGGCCATGTCTGTCAGACCATGAGTTGCCCAGTATTAGGGGATGAGGTAATCCTGGAAGGAGAATCAGGGGCAACAGGTACACATTATGTCCAATTTTTAAAGCAAGTTCTTGGTTGCATTAATAGCCAGTATCCAGAGAGCTGTTTCCCATGATTACTTGTAGGCTGCGCTCTGAAGCCGTCAATCCTAGTTCCTTTGCCAGGCTGGCGTCAATGAAACGTTCATCAGCTCCTGTATCAATAAAGGCTTCAATCTGGAGCTTGTTTACCAATAGTTCCATGATACTTGGATGAATTTGTAATATTGCACAGAGGTGTTTATTTTTTCCAAGAATACAGGAGAGGTATTCTTTTTGGGGCAAGCTCTGGTGAGATGTCCTGCCTCATGGCAGTAAAACACAACCCATCCCAAAAGTGGTGTTGTAATTCTTTGGGGGACATTCCTGGTTGATTTGGCATCGCAGTTCTGTCAACACAGGTAGGATACAGGTTTTGACCTTCTTGATTCAAGCTCAGTCCTTTGCATAGGGGTATTAGTTCCTCCAGGCTCAGTGTGGGCGGATGGTGTTTTAATAGGTCTTTCATGGCTAAATTAACTCCTTTTCTGAAGATAATGGCAGCTAATTTATCCTCAAGTTGGGTGAAAGTCTTCAGTTTAAGGAACTCATCCACATAGGCTTAGATGGGGTGGTTCCCTTGTTGGATCTCTAACAGAGAGTTCAGCGCATAGTATCTGGTGTCTTGGTTACCGCCAGTGGCCATCAATTCACTTTTAAATTGGGAGTAATCAAGGCAAAATTTGACATCTTCAGTGGTAGCCTTTCTTAACAAATCCAGTGAGTCTCCTGACAGCATGGCGGCCACTTCCAAGATCTTATCAGTGTCAGTGGGGTAGGTGTTGGTGTTGGCTTGGAAGTGAAGGTGGAGGACTGGCATGGCTGGGCGAGCTTCTTTTAAGGTGAGTTTGCCCATCTGGGACATGTCCACTTTGGTTGTAGTCTGGTTCACAATCACATTTTGTACTTGTGATGTGACTGGGTTCTGGGGTTCTGCACCAAGTGCAGGGTCTTTCAATTCTTTGGCAGGTCAGTTCTTCATCCACAAGAGTATCAGGGAGGTAATTGCCTTATGGGTGTAATAAGGTATTATCACAAAAAAGTATACAAGTTGCCCCAAGTGTTAACAAATCATGGGCCCAGGTTACCATGTTTTTAAAAGATTTTCATAATGTCAGAAAGCCAGGCATAGGTAGAGGCATTGGTTGACTCAGAATGGATTACTGCCAGGCCAGTGGGTAATGCCCATCATAGGATGTGTGCTAACTTGATACTATAGGATACTGTCACAGCCCATATCAGAGTCCGGTTGGGCTCCCACGGGGGAGGCAGGCCGGGCCTAAAAGGCCATGTACACAATAGGTGCAATCCGTACCAGGTAGTTGAGGGCAGTGGCCAGGGGGCGCCAACTCCCAGTATGGGGCACAAACTGGTTGACCAGCCCCAATACAGTGATGTAGACAAAACCTAGCTTGCTAAAATCCTGAGTGGGCGGCGCATTTGGGAGAGGAGGTGCAGTTGGTATCTCCTTCATGGTTGGCGGCAGATCCAAATGGTGCAGATGGAAATACTCCAGATCAAGGGCGCAGGGTGGTTCAGCAGGGGCAGCAGGAGTATAACCAGGTTGATGTGGATAAGCTAGCTTGTATATTGTGGTGGATTCACAAATAGATGCAAAGGAAACAATTAAATTTGAGCAAAAATAGACAATTCCTGCAATAAGATAATAATTTCTATACATAAACTCGCTTTATTAAGATGTCAACAGTGAGGAGGGCTTTGCCCCCTCAATACTTATACTTACTGTTGATTCTATGGCCTTTTGTGCCACCAGAGAGCTGATGGCATCATTTGGAGGTGGATTTGTGATTTTACCTGGAATTTGCGCGCTTGGCCAAGAGGGTGAGCTCTCATTGGCTGTTATAACATGAACCTTTTGAATTTTGCAGCTTGGTGAGTTGCTACAGTTATTTTTAGCTCCTGCAATGGATCAATCGCCCAATTGCGCAATCAAACAGCCGTGTTCCCAATGTGCCATTTCCCAATAGGTAGATGGCCCAGATTTGTTAACAGGTTTGATGCCAAGGATTTGAGGATTGTGTGCCTCTCAAATCCCAGGCCATTTGTTAGTGGAAAGGGGGTATTTTGCCCTGGGAAGTGCTTTGTGGGGGTTTCTATGCTGCATGTTTAGTCACCTCTAGAGAGGCCAGCTGACTGTCCAGGGCACTCTGGGCCCTGACAGATACAGATTGCCCAAGAAAAAACCAGGGCCCTGAGTCAGGAACCATAGTGTCTACCATTCCTGTCAAAGTAATGTAGAGTACTCCAAACAGCTGATTGACGTGGTCTCAGCGGCAGTGGGAGGATCCATTGGGAGGTTGGGTTGCAGGGTTAAGGGCAGAGTCATGGGGACAAAGTATGCAGGCAGATAATTGTACTTGTCTTTGAACAATCTTGGCAACACCTTGTACCACTTTCCTTTGTGTCCTATGTATTTGGTTTCTCTAGTCCTTGCCAAGGGATCATCATGAGGATGGTCTCCAAGTTGTACTCTAAGTAGGTGGGGTTGGGCGGGTATTTGGTAAAATGCACAGGTCCAAAGGGAGCTCCAGGGGACAATATAGTGCCTGAGGAGGGCTGGCAGGTTAGTCTCTAAAGGGGGTGGTTGCCTGTTTGTCTACTTGGCTGGAGTTGAGATGAAAGATCACTAAGACTAGATAAGGTAGGATTTGTTTGAACCAAAGATTCATAAAACTTTATTATTGAGAATGACAATAGGATCATCCACATACCGCTGGGGTTCTTATACCAGGTGATTTTGCTTCTTTGCCTTTCACAGACTTCAGGCCTGTGAACAATTTGCTGGCAGAACATGGATCTTGGCTTTTGGTTTCAAGGGGGGTGGATCCTGGTTGTGCTTGCTCTGGTGAACAGAAGTGACAATGCTTTGTTCCGCCGCTGCTGTTTGCTATATCACCTGAGCAGGCTAATTGCATTACCCATTCTGGACTGGAGACTGGCAGCAGCTGGTGATCATTGGCAGGGCTAGCAGTAGGCCTTGTTTTAACCTCCTTTAGGCAAGCTAAAACTTCTGCGTAGGTCTGAGTCTTTGGTGGCACCAGGTTAACAGCAATTTGTTGACCATTTGAGGAATCATCCTTTAGAGTCTTTTGGGTCTTGGAGTAATTCAACAATTCAGGTTTGCAATTCAATGAGTTGCTGGCTCCCCATTCATCCTGGGTAACTCAATTTGCCTTTGGAGGGTTTGGGTTCAATTCTGGGGCTTACAATGTTGATATTAAACTTCCAGTCTCAATACTTGACAGGCTGGTAGGTTTCTGTTCCTCCTGGTTGGGGCAAGGCATCTCTAACAGCCCATGGTTTGGCCTAACTGGCAGTCTGGAGGGCTCCTGTCTACCCTGGTTGATGCAAGGCATCCCCTGAGGGCTGGGGTTTGATTCCCAGGCTTTCAATATAAGTATTGAAATGTCATTCATGACAGAGTTGGTGATGTCCTCTTCAAGAGGGGGGCTTGAAACTTTGGGATGCTCAGGTACTTCAGTAACAAAGAGAGAAGGACCAGAGAATGCATGGGGGAAAGAGTAACCAAGGGGCTTGCAGTCCCTGTAGTGAGCATCATTTTGTTGTGTTTGGCTCCTGGGGACAACATCCAGGAGGACACCACGGGAAATCTTTATAAAAAAGGTATGTGTTAAGGTGTAGTGGTACACGGCATGATTCAAGGATATACAATGAGGATATAGTAAACAAATTGTGAGTTGCTTAACAAGCAGGAGACCAAATTGGGAGGATGGTTTCAACATCTTGGATCCAATGGCAGTGTAGCAAAAGATGGTAATGGAAATTGTCAAGAAGCAAGTGATCTTGTAAATTCACTGCCACCTCTGGCTTTGGATCACGTGATTTTCCCTTATTGTACCAAGAAAGGCTCTAAAACGCCCGCCAAACCCCTCCATTCCTTAAATGATTTAGCTCACACGGTAGATGAGAGGTTTGTGCTGGCCTACCCTGCGGAACCTTTGCGTTTGGTTGCTCTCTCCTGGGAAAAAACACTGGTTAATTTAGACTACTTATTAGCTTGGTATTGCCCACTTCTAAAAACCATTAGAGCTAACCAATCAGAGGTTGCCACATCGACACTAAGTAACCCAAGTGAATTCCAAATGACCAGTGCCTCTTCCAGCCAATCAGATCTGACCGCGGAAATTGGAATGAAACCCTCCAGTCTCCCTGCCCCTGCCTAGCAAAGTTTTGCCTCCAGCCAATTGGATTCAGTTTCACTGTCATGTGACTCATTTTATTTGCAGCCCATTCCTTTTATGCAAGCAAGGGGACTTCTAGTCCCCTGCTTGTCTATTTTCCAATATATTAAAGTTTTGGAGTCCTTTGCAACTTAATTTTATTTCTATTGCTGTTCAGACCCAGATTTGTGTCCTTGCAGTCCTAAGGATTAAAGTGTTAGTTACTGTTTAAAGCGTACCTTGTGCCAGCTGGTTTCAAACCCGGCTTCTCTTCTGGGCCCCTATATTAGTATTAATTTACCTTGTTGATGTCTTTCCTGCTTTTGCTTTTGAAAACAAAGTTCAAACTTCAAGTTTTCAATTGATTTTTCTTATCATTTCTATTAATATTTCGAATTTTCTCTTAAAACCGTTGTTTTTGAACCCGCTCTTGCTTGCTGTTACTCCCAAGGCTTTTGCAACCATAGTAAAGCCGTTTAAACCCGTTCTACTGCTCTTTTACTATATTCTGCTAAGACTACCCTGCTTGCACTTCTCTCATTCCTTTTTCATCAGAAATTTATACCAAACTGCTCCAAATTTTGTGAAGAACATTCCTATGATACTCCCAACTCTTAAATTTGTGGTGTTTTCCCTGGCTCCGTTCTTGCTGCTTCTGTGGTCCACCTCCCCTGATTTGTGGGGTAAAATCTTTTTGTCTGCCTGTCTTGTAGGTAGAGACCCTTCTAGTCTCTGGGACCTCCCCAGCGGCCTTCTCTTTTCTGGAGAGTCTGTGGTCAGGAGCCTGACATGCAATGACTTGGACTTGGACACTATGGACCATACTTTGCCCGTTTCTGAAGAAGCTGTGCCTCCCATGCCCCTCCTCCTCAGCGTGGTCCAGAGCCATTCAGTACCCCTCAGGACCTCCAAGGTGTCCTCTCCTGCCCCCACCCGCACCCCTTGGTTGCTCACTGGCCTGATACTGATGGGCTTGAACGCCTACTTCCCTCAGTTGTCCCCAGTGTCCTCCCTGTGGTCCCCTCTCCAAGCGGCCATCCCAGTTCTTCACTGGATGGCATCCTGGTTTTGTTTTACCGGGATGGGAGCCAAACTTAGTTAGTTTAGTCCCCCTCTCTCACAGATCTGTAGGGGTAAATTTGAGAGAGAATCAGAAGGCGTCAACATGTATAGCACAGGCCAGGTTGCGGTCATGGAATCTACGGCAACCTTTACCACTACAGAGGCTAGTCTTTCAAGAAAAGGGGCAAAAAGCCCCAAGTGAGCCATCATTTTGGAATAAACTTCTTTTATTTTCTCAGGTATAATAAGCTATCTAGAAACAAGTTTCTAGAGGAGAATGGGAAAGTCTTAAGGGAGTTCAGGATGGGTTAGGAGGGGGTTTGGCGCATCTGATTGGCTGGCAAGAATATTTTCAGCAGTTGGAGGTCCTGTGTTGGAATTCAAGTCAATGACGTCATAATTTGAAAAAAATTGGCAACCAGCGGATCAAGTGCTGCCATCCCCAAATAGTGTATAACACGTAATTTTCTTGTCATAATTATTTGGGGAAAAATAAGGCAAGTCCAGATTTTTGAGGGCTATTTGGGAAACCCCAGCTTTGACTCATTTTTTGCCTATGGCAGCATTTAAGTCATCAATTTCTTTCAGGGGTTTGGCTGCGGTTCTTTGCTGATTTCAGGTTTTACGAGGGCGCTCTATCCCTTCCATTTGATTTTCTACCGTAACATCACCCTCTTTTCTTTTGACAGGGGGGATGCCGCCTGCGGTTACGTTGGCTAGGGCATAGTTCTTGTGGGGATTTGGCAACTTCATGGCACAGAGGGTGGTGGATTCTGGGGTGACTTTTGGTTTAGGTGAGGGGCCAGGGGCATTGGGGAATTTGGCATGGTATTCTTCTATCAGTTGGGAGTAGTGGCCACACTCTTTGGCAGGGACCCAACTGTAGTCTGATTTGGGGAAACCTTTTCAAGCTATGAGGTATCAGAGGGAGCACTTGTGGAATTTGGAACTCACTATGGCTTTGACCTCGTACTCAAGGTCTCTGTCAACCAGTAGGGGTTCAGGATGAGAGGGAGCAGGGCCAGTATATTGGGTCATGAGGGATTCATGGAAGACTGGATAGATAAAAATGGTGGGAGGTAGGTGGAGATGGTATGCAGATGGGCCCACCTTCTTGGTAACCTTAAATGGACCAATATTAGCCCTTGTTACTTCCCCCAATAATACTATATCAGGAGATAGTTCCTGCTCCTGCACCTCTTCTCACCTTTCCTGGTGCCCCCTGCTTTGCCAACTTGCCCTGTCAAGCCAGCCTATGAGTGCCACTACTGGAGAACTCCTCCTTGTCCATTCCATCCTGTCCTATGACTACAGCAAGCTTGGATTTGCTTACTTGACCATGCTGGGGCTTGCTGAGCAAGTGGTTCTTACATGGAAGTATGGCGTCCTTGGTCCACTGCTGCCAATTATGTGATGATGATGGTCCCTGTCATCTACTGGGCCTTTCAGGCTCAACCCTTCCCTTCAACCAAAGGCGCTCCTGGAAGTAACCCATGCCATGACAACTATAGACAAAATGTATTCCAGTTATGTTAATCAATGTGCATATATTGGACCTGTATATGTGCATTAATTCTGATGCTATATGTTGGACTCTTGATTACTCTAATAAACACTATCCTTTACACACTTTACTCTTAACTACTTGCACTTCTTTGTATTGTTGCTTCATACTCCAAACAACTAGGTCTATTACACCAGACTCCTTTAAACTCTGTTTTCTTGTTGCCTACACTACTAAGGTAACAGGAATATCTCCCTGCCTTACTAACAGTTAGAGTTAGTGCTCTATGCTTGATCAAAGTGTGATGTACTGCTCCCTGCTTCTGCAGCTCAGTATTATTAGTTTACTCCACTTCTCAGATAGAAACTTCCCATGAGGTTTCCTCTCTTACTCCTCCCTCATCTTTGTGAGCATCACAATGGAACTTTTCCAGGTAATGTTTCATTTAGGATTTGAAAGGGACAATTCCCTTATAATATGGGAAACTGATAAGTGTGCCACCAACTTAATGACTAGTCAAGGAATCATTTGGGGAATTACTTTCCTGAGAGAGAGTAATTGTAGATGCTGCAACATTAGGCATCACCAAGTAATTTTCACTGCTTTTAAAAAAGCATATCACTTAACTTATGACACTAAGCTGCAGCTAATTATCTTTAGCCAAGCTAAATTAGATACTAATCAATTTGTTTTCAACTCTGATCAATAATTATAAAATTTTATCTTGAAATATGAGCTAAACTGGATATTTTTATAAGTTTAAAATTAAACAGCATAATAAGTATAGATTGAAGATGGTTATGTTAAGCAATAATTTTAATTAAGTGCTCTAATTTGATGAGGTGAAGAATGTAACTTATATTTGGAAAGAATTTAGACATGTTGTTTAATATTTCAAAAGGCGTTTTTGTTTGGGTTTGCATCTCTTAAGCTTTCTGGAAATCTCAAGATTCTTGCTGTAGATTTGGGTGGCATATTGGATTTCATAAAAGCGGAATTTGAGGATGGAGTAGTTGTTCATCTTAATCCATTTTTCACTGATAGGGCGAGGGAGATGGATGAGTTTGGATTTGGATTTGGATTTGGTTGGCATGGTGGGGCAGAGAGAGGCGGGACATACGTGTTGCATTAGGACCTGTGCACTGGTTTCATTAGCAACCTGTGCAATGTTAATGGCAAGGGTAATGCCTGGCTGCAGTTTCAGTTGTAGAGTGTTTTCTTGATCAGCTTCTTGGGCTTTCTTGTTGCTAGGGACATCTTCTTCGCAATCGTCTTCTTTGATATCATTGGTTGGATCAGATTCGCTTGTTTGTTCCAGAGCTTCTGGATTGAGTTGACCAGATTTTTGGTAGGATTCCTGAGCTTTCTTGTTGCTAGGGACATCTTCGCAATCATCTTCTTTGATATCATTGGCTGGATCAGATTCACTTGCTTGTTTTTTGGTTTCAGGGGTGAGTTGACCAGATTCTTGGTTGGGTTCCTGAGCTTTCTTATTGCTAGGGACATCTTCGCAATCATCTTCTTTGATATCATTGGCTGGATCAGATTCACTTGCTTGTTTTTTGGTTTCAGGGGTGAGTTGACCAGATTCTTGGTTGGGTTCCTGAGCTTTCTTATTGCTAGGGACATCTTCGCAATCATCTTCTTTGATATCATTGGCTGGATCAGATTCACTTGCTTGTTTTTTGGTTTCAGGGGTGAGTTGACCAGATTCTTGGTTGGGTTCCTGAGCTTTCTTATTGCTAGGGACAACTTCTTCGCAATCATCCTCTTTGATATCATTGGCAGGATCAGATTCACTTGCTTGTTTTTTGGTTTCAGGGGTGAGTTGATCAGCTCCTTGGTTGGATGCCTGCGTTGTCTTGCTGCTAGGATCATCTGTTTCACATTCTTCTTCTTTGATATCATTGGCTGGATCAAATTCGCTTGTTTTTTCCTTGGTATCTGTAGTTGTCTTGCCTGCTGGCTTGGATCCACTGGTTTGTTTATCTTTTGCTGGCTTGGAGTCAATTGGCTGTTTGTCAGTATTTGACTTTGTTGGTTTAGAGGCATTGTTTCGGTTATCAGTCTCTGACTTGGAGTCACTTGCTTGTTTATCCGTTGCTAGTTTGGAGTCACTTGACTGTTTGTCAGTATCTAGCTTTGTTGGTTTAAAGTCACTTGTTTGTTCGTCTGAGCTCATGAGGGAAGCATATTCATAGCAGTAGGGGTAGGCTCTGGTATCTAAGGTATCCTTGACAGTAGTTTCAGAGAAGGCAGGGAGTGGTTCGTCTTCACTATCAGGGATGTATTTGTTTGGGTTGTTGAATTGCCAGGATGTATAGATACGATCAACCATGGCGTGGTGCAGCCAGAACAGGGGATCGTTTGGAGAAGACATTGAGCCCATGTCTCCTCCCAGATTGTCGTGGGGAGATGCGTGGGGCTGGGCTTCCAGGCGTTCAGCAAAGGGCCAGAAAGCACGCTGCTTCAGAATTTTCTTGATGCCACTTGTCCCCATGAATGCTGACAGCTTCCCACCGAGATCGAACTTCCGACGCAAGCAGTGGGGGTTGACGCCATTATCGTCTATCATCACTTCCAGGGGCTTGCCACCGAGCTTTACGCATCTTTCTTTGCCTACACCATCGCTCCCAAGCCATTCAAAGACCCTTGACTTGTGTGGTTCGTTTGAATTGCGGGTCCAGTCCCAGTAGGGTACCACAACGCTTGGATCAACCTTTCTGATCTCCTTCTGGAAAATATGTAAAAAGTGACGATGCCAGGGGAGAAACACCGCGCTTCCGTGAATGAGGTTTTTGTTGTGCAAATGTGTTCCTGTCAGGTTTAACATCACAGAATTGAATCTGCCAGCATGCAGTTTGCGGAAGGCAGCCAAGAACTTAGACTTCTCAATCCCACTGAAGTCATCTGCATTCTTGCGTACCAGAATCTCCTGGCACTGCTTACAAACCACAATACCGAAAAGAAATAACCACACAATCATACCTTTCTTCACAGCCTGATGCTATAATATACCTCACATACGCCCTGGCTAGCTGCCGACTCAAGAAACAAACATTGAACTGGGCCCTTGCTTCTAGCCCTTAAGAATCAGTTGTCAAACTTGCATTAAATTTAAAAATAAACGCACGTCAAACCCTTAGATCAACTCCAATATTTAAAATATAATGCACTTTCAATTAACAATCCAAGCCCCTGGCCACAAGGAATCATTGTCAATGCAGATAAAAATTAAACATACAATTTGGTTCACAATTTCTTTTGAAACATGTATTTGCCCTTTAAAGTACAAGGAGGAGTCCAGGCAATTAAGCCTATACATTGCAGAGTAACGATATTCCATATTTAAAAGCCGATCATCTGGCTACATCGGCCAGTTTCTGGCTCCTGACCATTTTTTCAAATATTTATTTTGATATAATTAAATATATTTTACGCCCGCTTTAGCTGAAGCGGCCAAAGGCCGGAAGCTAACCGGGCATTGGATACAGACTGCATCCAATGCCTGGCTTACCAGACCCCAATTCGATTTCGATTCCGGTAAGCATTCTCTAAAATACCAGACCCCAACAACTGATGAGGCTCTGATCATCAAATATTACAATCATGCTTAAATCTGATTGATACAACCAACCACGCACTTGAAACTTGAGAAGCAAGCAGGGCTGGTCATAAATGAAACAGGTGCATTTGTTCTGCGACCTTTACTTGAGGTCATAATATGTACCCACGCCATGTATAGAAAAGAATATCTATGCCAACCAGTTTCATCTGTGCAGGGCATGGGATGTAAAATCGGTACAGTATTATGATAAAATATATTACATTGCTCTGGGCAAGACAAAAAATAAAAACAACATAAGTAAACATATCAGCAGCTACTATAATTCAACTATGCTGAAATCAAATCCAATTGAAAATTCATGTACAATTTTATATTGATAACCTCATTTAATCCTTTCTACTAGACATCATAAGCAATTTAAACTGTACTGTGCCAAATAACATTTCCTGCAAAAATAGATTGTCTTAACGCCCCAAGCTGATTTTCATAACATTTCCAAAGTCCAATAGTTGGATATTATCTATGTTAATAATTCCCATATTGGATATCAAAAAGCCCAGCTTATCGTTACTAAGGATTTAATCAATTCCAATTTGTATGTTTGCACTTGAGGAAAACTATTTTCACTTTCTATTATCTAAACTAGGCTTTATAGTCTATAGGTAAACCTTATAAAACCACCTTTGGTTTCTACTCCTCAATAAAGCAATAAAAAAGCACCAAAACAACAAAGTTGTATAACCTGTGTCAAGTATATACTTATGGAAAGTATAATAAACAAGATAAAGGGGAAATTAAGAAGAGAATGATACTTTATTGGGTATGAATATAGGATAAGATATAGTATCATGTGAAGCAATATATTGTCCATGTATGTCCTGTTGGTCATGGAGCTTGTCCAAGTAGTGTTTCTCTTAGAACTTGAGGTGTTTGATTCCTGTAATAGATGGGCAAATGATAAGAGTGCCAACAACTTAATGATTAGTTGGGAAATCATTTGGAGAGTCACTCAGGGAATTGCTTTCCCAAGAGGGAGTAATCAAATATGTTGCAAAATCTCTCCCTGAGGTGCTGGAAGGTGGGACCTTGGGAATTTTCTTGGGAATGTCAAGAATTTGAGCTTAGTATTGATCCAGTTTTTCATTGGGTACAGGAAGCTGGGAGTTATGTTGTGCTGTTTGTGCTTTGCACAGGCGGAGACTGTCATGGTGCATACACTTGAGTTCTGTTTGAGCACCAATACCTTTGACAGGGTAAGTATTCTTTGGTTTGACTTTCATGATGATCCCGGGAACTTGTAACCCTGGGTCCAATTTGTGTATGTCGTGATTAGCAACCCAGATCTTGTCCCTGACTTGGAAGCATTCCTGTTGCAATGGGATTTCTTCTCTCTCAACCCTTTCTTTTTTCTTATTCTCTTTGTCCTTCCTGGCGCGCTGTACGACAGAGTCACTGCTGTCTGACACTTTCTTAGGCAAAGGTAATTTTGGTCCTGATGTAGTGCTAACAATGGAGTGTTTATGACCATAGACAAGTTTGTATGGGCTTTTACCTGTATTGCAATTAACTTGCATTCTGAACACCATAAATGTCACAGTAGGTTCCATCATGCCAGGAATCATCCGGCCAAGTAGAAAGGCTCAAAAAGCCAGAAAACCATTAGTAAACTTGACCCAATTAATGGATTTAAATCAAACAGTCAATCAAAAATGAGTTACAGCTGCTCCAGTCTGCCAGCTGAAACCAATTCCTCCTTACAAATTGATGTTGATAAATTAACATAATTTGAGGGTTACCAGATACGGGCTTATTAATCAGCATGGTTGTAAGAAATTGGTCACTCAAGGGTTCTTTGCAACCTGGACTAGATACTCACTTGAAAATGCAGAAGGAATAGGAGCCCAGGATCCAGGTGGTATTGCTTAGTTGATTTTGATGTATATTGAATAATTTTCACTGTTTCAACTCTAAGAGTTGAGTCCTCCCAAAAATTTACTCAATAAAAATCAAATATCCCTTGGTCTAATTTACTTTTAAAAAATACATCCTGTAGTTGGATTGTTGCGCTACATTTCCTACAATCTTATTCTAAGCCAGATCATTACTGGAAGATGGAGCCCAGCAGTTGGAACTTTGTTGTTGGCACCCCCCAATGTTAATTTAATGCCTGTCAATCTTGGAGTGGTTCCCCCTGTCTTTGAAAATGAAAATTGTGTTGCATCTCAATGTCGTGAACTTTATTCTGAAGATTCTCTAATACTTTCACAGGCCATTTATATTGGGCTATTTTGGTTAGGATTAATTATTTTACTTAATCCTAGTATCTCATTTGGAAATTTTAAAAAAACGGTATTTGAAGCTGCGTTGGTGGTTAATCATTAACTCTATATGGATTTGGGTGGTGATTCCCCACCACTTAGAGACAACTTCTTACTACCCCGCAATTTCTGTCACAATAAATGCAGTTGGCAGCATGTCAACCCAGGCTTTCAGATTATTGGCAGATAGCTTGCTGAGGGCCTCTACAAGAAACCCATTTAGTCTTTTAGCTCTTCTGTTTGCTTGTGGGTGATAGGACTGGTCATGATATGTTTTATTCCACTTTTGGCAAGGTAGATGACAATGACAATGGCTTTAAGTTTGGTTCCTTGTTTGTGATTAGGACTTCAGTTCTCCCAAACTTAGCTATGATTTTCTTGTCAGTAAATTGTCTTACATAATTTCTTTTATGTTCTTTTATAGCTTGCGCTATAGGCCATCTAGTTTCATAGTCAATACTGTGATAATTTACCTTTTGCCTTTGTTGTTGCCAGGCATTGGTACCACAATATCCAGCGACCATACCTTGAAGGGTTGTTTGATGGATACGGGTACTACAGACTTAGGTGATGCTTTGTTTTGGGTGTACTTCTCACAGACTTCACATTGCTTCAGTACCTCTCTGATATTATCTAGCATGTTGGGCCACCAGTAGCGTGTCTTGAGATATTCATGCAAAAGACAAGGGTCTGGATGGCCATTAATTCTGGCTACTGCAAACCTAATTAACATCCAGCCATTGCCCAATTTGGTCCCCTTCCAATATACCGTTTGACATACCAAGAATGGTAACCAAGCAATATCACCTGACTGTCCAAGTATCCAGTGGCTTGAAACCATCTTGCACATGACCAACCCCTAGGTTTGATCCAACTAAATCCCTGCCACAGTCAAGTCTATATAAGTCTAAAGTATTATCCAATAAAATATACTTCTCTTCTTTCTTAATTCCATATTGAAGCTTCACCAAAAGGGGCTTCTTATCACTGGTAGCAGCTAAGGGTTTTTGACCACGCTCATGAGAGAGAAAATGACTGACCAAAACCTGCCCACCTTTGCTCATGTACTCAACCAGGCCACATCCCAGGAGACCTGGAAAACGTACTTCCGCGCCTACGACATTGACAAAAATGTACCTAGTGGATGCACCGTATTTGAAGGTCTGGTCATGCCCAAAGCATGCGCCAAGATTATTCAATACAGTTGCTCTCTTCAACCACAAACAAATGCACAACCGCCTATCACAGGTGAAGTGACCAACTCCAAATACATTGGTATCAACAAGTTCTTTGGTAAAAACAAAGAAAACGCCATCAACTAGCTAGACCATACAGCTGCCAAACTCCGCACCAGCCTCATCCCCCACAAAAATGGGTCCAGGAAGCCAGCAAGCGCCTGTACAAGGACACAGCTAACTGGTTTGCCACCTGGGTTGGCTCACAAACTGACGACCAGCTTGACAACTGGGAAGAGTTTAAAGAAGACATCACTCACAATTTCCGTGTCACCTAATCCCTCTAAGACATTGCAATACAGGTCAGCGCCTTCTTCAGAAGACCATTATCACAGCTTACGCCAATGAGCTCAAGGAAATACGCTGCAAAACCCAAAACCCAGCGCAAGCTGACAACTTACATACCAGAGCCTCATTCATCAACAGAATGAAGCCCTCTGTTGCTGCCCTCATATGCCCAGAGGCTAATACCTCCATGCCCACGCTCATTGCAGAAGCCAAGCGCGCAGAAAAACCTGCAAACATGGAATATGCTGCATGCAATGGCAATCACTCCTCAAACGGTGTTGTAACTGTGCTGTTTTAGCTGAGTTATATGGGGAAAATATTTAGAAGATAGATAATAATCTTTATTGTGAGATAGTGATTATATAGCTATTGTGAATCAATGGATAGTAGGAACATGATTGGTGATCACACGGCTGGATGGAAGAGGGGGTGGCTTGATCCTGTTAATGAGTCAAGTGCCAAATTGAGGTATCCACCGTGAAGGATCATCATTTATTCATATTGATGGATTTGGTAAATTTGAGTTGACTTCCTAGTCTGGCTTTGAGTGACTGGGTAATCAGATTGCAGGTCACAAACCTGCTTGGTTGGAACCTTGCTGGCGGGTCAAGCCTGCGGTTTCAACACCCCCTGGCTAAAGTTTGGCCTCCTCTGGAGGCAGGTTGTCAGGGAGGTTGTCAGAAGCCCGGGCGCCGTATTGAACCAGTTGTTGCTCAGTGGCAGGCAGGGCGGTTTCTCGTTGTTTCTGTCTTGCTTTGCAGGGCTGTAGGTGGTTGTGGTGTAAGGTCTTGTCTTGCTTGCGTTTCCTGAGCCCTTGCACGAGGTAAGTGTTATTGTTGTTTACCTTTAGAATGATTGCTGGCCCTAATTTTTTGGATTGTAGTTTGCTTTTGTCAACATTCATGACCCAGACTTTGTCCCAAACCCATGTCTATTGTGGATGGAAACAAAGGTCTTTTGTAAGTGTTCCTTTTCTTTGCCTGCTTGTTTGCTGTTGGCCTCTATTACTTGAGGATCTGAGCAAGGGGGGACTTGTCTTGGAATTTCCTGTTTGGGTCCTGTCAATGCTTGAATGATATTTGGCTGTGTGTCATATACCAGTTCAAACGGGCTTTTCCTGGTGGATCTGTTCACTTGGGTTTGGCACACAAGTAACACAGTCGGTAGCTGCTTATACCAGTCTTCAGGTCTCCCGGCGGCAAGTTTGGCTAGGGCTTGCACGAGGCTACCATTAAGCCGCTCTACGCGTCCATTGGCCTGTGGATGGTATGGTGTTGTGACAGTGTGTTTGACCCCATTCTTGGTGAGGTACACATTGGTGTCTTTGGAGGTCAATTCTTTGCCCCCATTGGTTATCAGGAGTTCTGGCTTTCCAAACCTGCTGATTATTTCCTTGCCAATGAATTGTCGGACGTTGTTACCAGTGTGCGTTTTCACCGCTTGGGCTACTGGCCACCTTATTGCAAAATTGATGGCTGTTATGATGTATTTTTTGTCATTGTGTTTTCCTGGCATGGGGCCCACAATGTCAAGAGCCCATACCTTGAACAGTAGTTGAGTTTGAATGGGGAGTACAGACTTAGGCATGGTTTTGCTTTTGGCAAACTTTTTGCAGACCTCACACTGTTCTAGCACTTCCTGGACATTGCAGTATAAGGTTAGCCGCCAGGCTTTATGTTTTAGGAATTCATATAGATTTTGGCTCTTAGTATGTCCGAGATCCCTGTGGTAGCAAAGAATGGTATCAACTCGTTGATGTGTGGGAATGTAGGGAATGGTTGTGCCATCCAACATTTTTCTGTCAAGAGTCCCCTATACGTCAGCAAAGAGGTGCTCATTCTTGATGACCGTTTCTTTGGTGATATTGGTTGTGCCTGCAGGGAACCCTTTGTCTTTTGTACGGAGCACTAGGAGAGGCCAGTCTGGGTTGAGCCCATTCTCTCCCCTAGAAGCGCAAACATACAGGCAGGACAGGGCGTCTGCCATGGCGCATTTGGCCTTGGGCTTATATTGGATGAGCATGCTAAACCTTTCTAAGATTTCCATCTGCCGCGCTTGGCGGCGTGACAGGTTTGCTTATGTCTTGAAATAGATGAGCAACTTATGATCAGTTAGTGCTGTGAATTCTTCCTGCCGTTCCAGGTAACAGCGCTGTTTGACTAGGCAGTGTACAATGGCCAACAGTTCTTTGTCTTGGATCAGGTATCAACACTTGCCATCTGTCAGTTTGCGCAACTTGTAGGCTATGGGCAGGAAGTCATCATCAATATTCTTAATTTGTAGTACTCCCTCAATGGATGCATCTGAAGTGTCAGTTTCCATCTGGTATTCTTCTGTCTTGTTTGGGGTATTGTAAGATGGGCGCTGTTGTGAGCTTTTCCTTGAGACGTCTAAAACAGAGCTCACATTGGGGGGGCATACAAACTTGGACTTGGCGCCTGATATGGCGGACAAGGGGGCAGTCAAGACGCCGCAGTTGGGTATGAAGCAATGTACATAGGCTACTATTCCCAAGAAAGTGCATAGTTCTGATTTGTCCTTAGGAGGTGGCATTTTGCAGATGGCTTGTATCTTCTGACTGTTGGGTTTGATGCCGTCTTTTGAGACTATATGTCCCAAGAAGGGTAGTTGCTCTCGGAAAACTGACATTTGGAGAGCTTGGCCAACAGTTTGTGTTGTGCCAGGGTTGCAATGACTTCCTCCAGGTCTTTGTGGTGCTTTTCCACCAAGGGCTGTAGACAATAATATTGTTCAGGTAAACTAGGGCGTGTTTGTCTATGTGTGGCGCAAACACTTTGTTCATGAAGGTTACAAAGGTGGACAGGGCATTGGTCATGCCAAAGTTGAGTACCACACATTTGTAGGAACTGTACTTAGTGTGGAAGGCTGTCTTGGGGATGACTTCCTCCTTGATGCAAATCTAGTTGTAGCCTGCAGTTAGATCAATCTTGGAGAAGATGGAGGCACCTCCCAAAGCATCAAAAAGATTGTCAATTAATGTAATGGGTAACAATTCTTAATGGTGACTTTGTTTAAGGCGCAATAGTCTGTGACCAGGCGTAAGGTACCGTCCTTTTTAGCCACAAAGAATACGGCAGCCCCAAAGGGAGACTGTGAGGGGCGGATAAGTCCTTTTTCCAGTGCCTCCTTGAGATAGGCGCGCAGGGTGTTGTCCTTGTTTGGGGTCAGCCTGTAAATGGGGCGTGCATTGGGTACAGTCCCCTTGAGTTGGATAGAGTGTTGGATGTGTTTCTCAGGGGGTAGCCCAGGTAACGCCTCCTTGAAGATTTCTGGGTGCCAGGCCACAATGTTGCAATCTTGCAGTGTGGAGGTGTCCTGGTGGTCCTTGAAGTGTATGATTACATACTGGCAGGAGTCCCAGTCAATTGCTTTCAGGCTTTTCTTCTTGTCCAAAGTCTCTGTGATGCGTACAAAGATGTGGTCTCGTAGGAGTTGGTCTACAGAGTCCAGGTAGATTTGGTGGTTGACACCTTCACGCTTGATGGTCAACACTGAGGTCGCCCAGCCCACGTGGGGGTTGTTTTTCTGTAACCAGTCTAGTCCCAGTACAATGTCAAACTTAGGGAAGTCAATTACAGGACCTTGGATGGTGGAGTGGAGGTTCTCAAGCATGACAGAGAAGGGGGCAAAACCTTTGTCATGGCAATGTGGTGTTCATCAGCCAGGACCACGTTTTTAATCCGCAAAGGATTAGTGGACAGCTTGAATTTATCCACAAAGCTGCTGTTGACTAAAGTTTGGTCTGCGCCCAAGTCCAGGAGTGCTGAGCCTGCGTAGCTGCAAAGCAAAGGGTAAGACATCAATTTTTTTTGGGATGTCTGGCAATGGTGTATAGTACTGGGTCTTCCAAGGGCACTTGGATCATTGGGCATTGGTCCATATCCTTGGGCTGGTATTCATTGTTGGGCAAGTCAGAAGTTGCGTGGGGAGAGCTTGGCTTGCTTAGTGCTCTCCCCGGGCTTTTCCTTCATCTTGATTGCCTTGGGTGCCAGTGGCACAGAAATGGGTACAATTTGACTGGCTGTTATTCCCATTCCCATTTGAACCTGTGGGCTTGTGGTTGTTGTTGTTACTGTTGCCTCCAGGAGGTGGTTGAGAGGAGCGCCCGCTTGGATGGGAGTCCTTGGGTCTTTCTTGTTTCCCAGTCTGTGCCTTGTGCAGAGCGTTGGATGTTTGTTCTGCTTTTTCTGCTTCACAGTACAGGCTTTGCAGGTTGGTAACCTGGTCCAAGTTCACATGTCTCATCACGTACGTCTTAAAAGCGTTGTAGTACATGAGGTGTGTTGCTGGGGTGTCAAAGGCCATGTCAGATGGGGCACAGAGACAGAGTTCCTTGTAGGCGCAGGTGAGTTCCTTCAAGGTGCCTGTCTGGGTTAGGTTCTTTACTTGGCGTATGATCATGAGCGCCGTATCCTTAAGCACAAATCTTGCCAAGAAATCCTGTTTGAAGGTGTCCCAGTTTTTGTCAGTGTGCTCTTTGTGCCACTTGTCACACCAGGAGCCAGCGTAATGGGTCAGACAAATGGAAATCTCTGCAATCTAAAATTGCTGTGGGCATTCCATCTGAGCCAGTTTTCTTTGGGCGGACTGGATCCATGTGGCAGTGTTGTCGTTGTTGGCCCCTGCAAAGGGTTCCAAGGCGGCGCTGCAAAGTCTTTGTGTAACATAGGCGGGCATGGTGGTTTTGTCAGCTGGTTGTGGCATTGAGGAAGGCGCCTGAAAGAACCCTTGGGAGGACAGGGCGTTGAAGGCGGGTAGCAGGATCACGTGTTTTGGTAGAGAACAAAGCCATCAGGTATCTAAGTACCAGGAGTATATGGCGTCCAGTTGGGCAGGAGGCCAGACATAATTCTGTTGAGGATTTGTTGGCCACAGTGTGTGCGGGCAACAGGCAGAATTTTTTCAAGATAAGGTAGGATTGAGAGCCTACCTGTGCTATCAATGTTGTAACTGTGCTGTTTTAGCAGAGTTACACAGGGAAAAATATTTAGAAGATAGATAATAATCTTTATTGCAAGATAGTAATTATATAGCTATTGTGAATCAATGGATAGCAGGAACATGATTGGTGATCACACGACTGGATGGAAGAGGGGGGTGGCTTGATCCTGTTAATGAGTCAAGCGCCAAATCGAGGTATCCACTGTAAAGGATCATCATTTGTTCATGTTGATGGATTTGATAATTCAAGTTGACTTCCTAGTCTGGCTTCAAGTGACTGGGTAATTGAATTGCAGGTCACAAACCTGCTTGGTTGGAACCTTGCTGGCGGGTTGAGCCTGCTGTTTCAATAACAGCAATGATAGAGAAAACTCCAACAGCAATAAATGCCAAAATACCAACCATAATAACAGCAACTCCAATTGCAACAATGGCAATCACAGCCAAAGCGCAAACCGCTCCCGTTTCAAGAAAAAGAACACCGCCAAAGTTAACAATGCTGAAGTAGCAACCTGCTATAAATTGGACCCCACATTCTCTGACCTTGAAGCGCTCAAAATAGAGAAACAGGGAAAAGAGGAGGGGGAACAGGGTTAAGTGCCCCTGTCTCCCCCCAACTTGACAAGAAACTGTACCAAGGCACAAACCTTGCTGCTTGCATCCCATGTGTCCCACAATCCTCCATTTTTATGAACTTAAAAATTAAAGATTGCTCACAACTTCTTGTCTACCCATGCACTTAAAAATCACATACACATAAAATTTTATTCAACTCTGAAGCACAACACACTATGGTTAGCAAACCTTTTGTAACCAAGTACAAAATACCAGTTGTCAAATACAACTTCAAATACGCCAAAATGGCAGACAAATCAAAGGTTCTACTCAAAGGCAAAACAACTCCCTTCAGAATTGACCTCCAAGGCATAAAAACGTCCATCAAAGGACTTGTCATGAACAAAATAAACTATGACATTGTAGCAGGCATGGACTGGTTCACCCGAGTGAACCCCAGCATATGTTGGAAAACAAAGACCATGACCATCAAATGCAACAGAGTCAATCATGTTGAAACCGCAGGCTCAACCCACCAGCAAGGTTCTAACCAAGCAGGTTTGTGACCCGCAATCTAATTACCCGGTCACTTGAAGCCAGACTAGGAATTCAACTTGAATTATTAAATCCATCAACATGAACAAATGATGATCCTTTACGGTGGATACCTTGATTTGGCGCTTGACTCATTATCTGGATCAAGCCACCCCCTCTTCCATCCAGCTGTGTGATCACCAATCATGTTCCTACTATCCATTGACTCACAATAGCTATATAATTACTATCTTGCAATAAAGATTATTATCTATCTTCTAAATATTTTCCCCATGTAACTCTGCTAAAACAGCACAGTTACAACATTGGTAGCACAGGTAGGCTCTCCATCCTACCTTATCTTGAAAAAATTCTGCCTGTTGCCCACACACGCCGCGGCCAACAAATCCTTGACAGAATCATGTCTGGCCTCCCGCCCGACTGGACGCCATATACTCCTGGTACTTAGATACCTGATGGCTTTGTTCTCTACCAAAACACGTGATCCTGCTACCTGCCTTCAACGCCCTGTCCACCCAAGGGTTCTTTCAGGTGCCTTCCTCAATGCCACAACCAGCTGACAAAACCACCATGCCCGCCTATGTTACACAAAGACTTTGCAGCGCCGCCTTGGAACCCTTTGCAGGGGCCAACAACGACAACACTGCCACATGGATCCAGTCCGCCCAAAGAAAACTGGCTCAGATGGAATGCCCACAGCAATTTTAGATTGCAGAGATTTCCATTTGTCTGACCCATTACGCTGGCTCCTGGTGTGACAAGTGGCACAAAGAGCACACTGACAAAAACTGGGACACTTTCAAACAGGACTTCTTGGCAAGATTTTGCTTAAGGATACAGCGCTCATGATCATACGCCATGTAAAGAACCTAACCCAGACAGGCACCGTGAAGGAACTCACCTGCGCCTACAAGGAACTCTGTCTCTGTGCCCCATCTGACATGGCCTTTGTCATCCCAGCAACACACCTCATGTACTACAACGCTTTTAAGACGTAGTGATGAGACATGTGAACTTGGACCAGGTTACCAACCTGCAAAGCCTGTACTGTGAAGCAGAAAAAGCAGAACAAACATCCAACGCTCTGCACAAGGCACAGACTGGGAAACAAGAAAGACCCAAGGACTCCCATCCAAGCGGGCGCTCCTCTCAACCACCTCCTGGAGGCAACAGTAACAACAACAACCACAAGCCCACAGGTTCAAATGGGAATGGGAATAACGGCCAGTCAAATTGTACCCATTTCTGTGCCACTGGCACCCAAGGCAATCAAGATGAAGGAAAAGCCCAGGGAGAGCACTAAGCAAGCCAAGCTCTCCCCACGCAACTTCTGACTTGCCCAACAATGAATACCAGCCCAAGGATATGGACCAATGCCCAATGATCCAAGTGCCCTTGGAAGACCCAGTACTATACACCATTGCCAGACATCCCAAAAAAATTGATGTCTTACCCTTTGCTTTGCAGTTACGCAGGCTCAGCACTCCTGGACTTGGGCGCAGACAAAACTTTAGTCAACAGCAGCTTTGTGGATAAATTCAAGCTGTCCACTAATCCTTTGCGGATTAAAAACGTGGTCCTGGCTGATGAACACCACATTGCCATGACAAAGGTTTTGCCCCCTTCTCTGTCATGCTTGAGAACCTCCACTCCACCATCCAAGGTCCTGTAATTGACTTCCCTAAGTTTGACATTGTACTGGGACTAGACTGGTTACAGAAAAACAACCCCCACGTGGGCTGGGCGACCTCAGTGTTGACCATCAAGCGTGAAGGTGTCAACCACCAAATCTACCCGGACTCTGTAGACCATCTTCTACAAGACCATGTCTTTGTACGCATCACGGAGACTTAGGACAAGAAGGAAAGCCTGAAAGCAATTGACTGGAACTCCTGCCAGTATGAAATCATACACTTCAAGGACCACCAGGGCACCTCCACACTGCAAGATTGCAACATTGTGGCTTGGCACCCAGAAATCTTCAAGGAGGCGTTACCTGGGCTACCCCCTGAGAAACACATCCAACACTCTATCCAACTCAAGGGGACTGTACCCAATGCACGCCCCATTTACAGGATAACCCCAAACAAGGACAACACCCTATGCGCCTATCTCAAGGAGGCACTGGAAAAAGGACTTATCCGCCCCTCACAGTCTCCCTTTGGGGCTGCCGTATTCTTTGTGGCTAAAAAGGACGGTACCTTACGCCTGGTCACAGACTATTGCGCCTTAAACAAAGTCACCATTAAGAATTGTTACCCATTACATTAATTGATAATCTTTTTCTTGCTTTGGGAGGTGCCTCCATCATCTCCAAGATTGATCTAACTGCAGGCTACAACCAGATTTGTATCAAGGAGGAAGACATCCCCAAGACAGCCTTCCACACTAAGTACAGTTCCTACAAATGTGTGGTACTCAACTTTGGCATGACCAATGCCCTGTCCACCTTTGTAACCTTCATGAACAAAGTGTTTGCACCACACATAGGCAAACACGCCCTAGTTTACCTGGACAATATTATTGTCTACAGCCCCTTGGTGGAACAGCACCACAAAGACCTGGATGAAGTCTTTGCAACCTTGGCACAGCACAAACTGTTGACCAAACCCTCCAAGTGCTAGTTCTTCTGAGAGCAACTACCCTTCTTGGGACACATAGTCTCAAAAGACAGCATAAAACCCAACAGCCAGAAGATACAAGCCATCTGCAAAATGCCACCTCCCAAAGACAAATCATAACTCCACACCTTCTTGGGAATAGTAGCCTATGTATAACGCTTCATACCCAACTGTGGCGTCTTTACTGCCCCTCTGTCCACCATAACAGGCGCCAAGTCCAAGTTTGTATGCCCCCCCCAATGTGAGCTCTGTTTTAGACGTCTCAAGGAAAAGCTCACGACAGCACCCATCTTACAATACTCAAAACAAGACAAAGAGTACCAGATGGAATCCCTTGCTTCAGATGCATCCATTGAGGGAGCACTACAAATTAAGGATAGTGATGGTGACTTCCTTCCAGTAGCCTACAAGTTGCGCAAACTGACGGATGGCAAGTGTCAATACCCAATCCGCAACAAAGAACTGTTGGCTGTTGTACACTGCCTAGTCAAATGGTGCTGGTACCTGGAACGGCAGGAAGAATTAACAGCACTAACTAATCATAAGTTGCTCATCTACTTCAAGACACAAGCAAGCCTTTCATGCCGCCAAGTGCAGTGGATGGAAATCTTAGAAAGGTTTAACATGCTCATCTAGTATAAGCCCAAGGCCAAATGCACCATGGCAGATGCCCAGTCCTGTCTGTATGTCCGCGCTTCTAGGGAAGAGAATGGGCTCAACCCAGACTGGCCTCTCCTAGTGCTCCGTAAAAAAGACAAAGGGTTCCCTGCAGGCACAACCAATATCACCAAAGAAACAGTCATCAAGAATGAACACCTTCTTGCTGATGTATATGGAACCCTTAACAGAAAAATGTCAGATGGCACAACCATTCCCTACATTCCCACACATCAACAACTTGATACCATTCTTTGCTACCACAGAGATCTTGGACATACCAAGAGCCAAAATCTATACAAATTCCTAAAACATAAAGCCTGGTGGCCAACCTTATACCGCAATGTCCAGGAAGTGCTAGAACAGTGCAAGGTCTGCAAAAGGTTTTCCAAAAGCAAAACCCTGCCTAAGTCTGTATTCCCCATTCAAACCCAACTACCGTTCATTTTATGGGCTCTTGACATTGTGGGCCCCATGCCAGGAAAGCACGCTGACAAAAAATACATCATCACAGCCATTGATTTTGCAACAAGGTGGCCAGTAGCCCAAGCAGTGAAAACGCACACTGGGTTTGACGTCCAACAATTCATTGGCAAGGAAATAATCAGCAGGTTTGGAAAGCCAGAACTCCTGATAATTGATGGAGGCAAAGAATTGACCTCCAAAGACACCAACATGTACCTCACCAAGAATGGGGTCAAACACTTTGTCACAACACCATACCATCCACAGGCCAATGGACGCGTAGAGCGGCTTAATGGTAGCCTTGTGAAAGCCCTAGCTAAACTCACTGCCAGGAGACCTGAAGACTGTTATAAGCAGCTACCAACTGCATTACTTGTGTGCCAAACCCAAGTGAACAGATCCACTGGGAAAAGCCCGTTTGAACTGGTATACAGCACACAGCCAAATATCATTCAAGCATTGACAGGACCCAAACAGGAAATTCCAAGTCAAGTCCCCCTTGCTCAGACCCTCAAATAATAGAGGCCAATAGCAAACAAGCAGCCAAAGAAAAGAAACACTTACAAAAGACCCTTGTTCCCATCTGCCAAAGACAAGAAGTTGGGGATAAAGTCTGGGTCATGAATTTTGACAAAAGCAAACTACAACCCAAAAAAGTAGGGCCAGCAATCATTCTAAAGGTAAACAACAATAACACTTACCTTGTGCAAGGGCTCGGGAAATACAAGCAAGACAAGACCTTAAACCGCAACCGCCTATAACCCTGCAAAGCAAGACATAAACAACAAGAAACCGCCCTGCCTGCCACTGAACAACAACTGGTTCAATATAGCGCCTGGGCTCCTGACAACCTCCCTGACAACCTGCTCCCAAGGAGGCCAAACTTTAGCCGGGGGGTGTTAAAACCACAGCCTTGACCCGCCAGCAAGGTTCCAACCAAGCAGGTTTGTGACCTGCAATCTGATTACCCAGTCACTCGAAGCCAGACTAGGAAGTCAACTCAAATTTACCAAATCCATCAACATGAATAAATGATGATCCTTCACGGTGGATACCTCAATTTGGCACTTGACTCATTATCAGGATCAAGCCACCCCCTCTTCCATCCAGCCGTGTGATCACCAATCATGTTCCTACTATCCATTGACTCACAATAGCTATATAGTCACTATCTTGCAATAAAGATTATTATCTATCTTCTAAATGCTTTTTCCCCATGTAACTCTGCTAAAACAGCACAGTTACAACAATTTTGATATCCTCAAAGAACCCAATGACCTCATTCTAAGAGACACATTATTTGTCCAGGTCATAAACCAAGATGACTCAGAACATCTAACCAAAGATAGTACCCTCCATATAATGAGGTACACCAAATTCAATAACATACAAACACAAAAGATCTAATACCCAGAACTTGCAGCACTCCTAAATGAATACACTCATGTATTCAAAAAGAACTCACAGAGTTATCCCCCCCAAACGGGAGGTCAAACATGGCATTGACCTATGTAAAGCCATGCCCAAACCTGCACCCCTCTACAGACTCTCCTTCATGGGGACCAAACCCCTAAAAACACACATTGAGAACAACTTAGCTAAAGGCTCCATCCGTCCATCTGAATCCCCATGGGAGGCAGCAGTGTTCTTTGTAAAGAAATGAGAAGGCACTCTGTGTTTAGTAACTGACTACAGAGCACTAAATGCAAGCACAGTAAAGAATTAATACCCTCTTCCACTTATAGAGGATCTGTTTGCAAGACTCTCAGGATCCAAATTTTTCTCCAAAATCAAGCTCACCTCAGGTTACAACCAAGTTGAAGTAAAGGAATAGAACATACCAAAGACTGTGTTCCGTACACAATTTGGATCCTTTGAATGTAGATTAATGAACTTTTGGATGACCAACGCTCCCGCATCGGGTGTCACCATGATGAACCAAGCACTAAATGGTCTATCAAATACATTATGCTACCTTTACAATATCATCATATTCTCAAAAGCAAAAGAGGAACACCTCATGCATGTCCGTGAGATACTTGATTGACTTGCAAAGCACAAACTTTATGCCAAACCAAGTAAGTGCCAATTTATGAAAAAGGAACTCCTGTTCTTGGGCCACATTGTCTCTGACAGTGGCATCAAAGCAGATCCAGACAAAATTAAAGCCATAAATAACATGCAACACCCCACCTCTGTTAAACAAGTTAGATGCTTTCTTGGTATGATAGCTTACCTAAGGAAATACATCAAAGACTGCGAAAAACTAACCAACCAATAAATGACCTAACCAAGGGTAATGCCAAAAAGAAATTCATCTGGACTCTAGAATGTGATAATAATTTCTAATTATTAAAACAAGCTTTGATTGAAGCACCAATCTTGCAATACCCTAATAATAACGGGTGCTACAAGCTTGAGTCAGATACCAGCAACACTCCCATTGGCGCAGTCCTGCGCATCTGCCAGCCAGGGCAGCAAGACTTCCTGCCAGTATGTCAAAAAAGCAGAAAAACTAACTAATACTGAGCAGAGATACCCAATACACAATAAGGAATTGCTATCAATATATCACACGTGCAAGAAATGGAGATGTTATCTAGAAGGACATTTAAACGTCTGAGTACTAACTGACCATAAATCCTTAATATATTTCAAAACTCAGAACACACTTGCACGGCAACAAGCCAAATGGATGTCCTTGCTGGAACAGCTTAACTTGGACATCCAATACAAAAAGGGGGCAGAGCTGGTCACAGCTGATGCTCCCTCTAGACTATGCCAGCCTAGAGAGGATCACCCCAAGCACCTGGACCCTGACTGGCCAAACCTGTACAACACTTAGTATAAAACCAAAGGGAAAGACCCCACAACACATCAACTGACCCATGATACATTAGTAAGGAACAGAAAGTATTTCCATGTACCAAATAGCACTGTATACCAAATTATTAATGACAAACATCCTGTACATCCCACTTGTACAAAGAGCTGACACCATATTAAGACACTGCCGCCTACTAGAACATACAAAGGCTAACAACCTATACCTCACACTAAAAGAGATAGTATGGTGGCCCAACCTCAAACAGGATATATTTGATGTTATGAAAAAGTGCACAGTGTGAAAGAAATACACCATCACAAAGGCTCCCCAGCCAACAGTCAACCCAGTACCTGACCCCAAACCATTCAAGGTTTGGGGGCTAGACGTAGTGGGGCCCTTCCCAGAAACAAAGACAAACCAACATTTCTTAATTTTAGTTATCAACTTTGCCACATACTAGCCCATCTGCTGGGCAACAAAGGACCATAAAGCAGAAACCATAAACTGTTTCATTAAAAAAGCAATCATAGCTGACTACGGCACTCCAGACTACATCATAACTTATGGAGCAACCAAGTTATCAGGTCACGTAGTAAATGCCAACTTAAAATCCAAAAACATTGAACACTCCACAATCTCTCCATACAGACCACAGGCTAACAACAGAGTGGAACGCCTCAACGGCAGCCTTATCAGAACTCTAGAGAAAATAATGGATGGCAAAGCCAAAGACACATGGCCACTATATGTGAAGCATGCATTACTAGTATCCCGAGTCCGCACCAATCAAGGAACAGGCTATTCACTGTTTGAGCTAACCTACGGGTACAAACCAGAAATAATCACCTAAAACAAACAGCCATACATAAAGATCCCCCCCCCCCCCACAGTAGAACAAGCGCCAAATCTACAACACATCCACCTCAAAGCTAAAATAGCAGAAATAAAGAGACTCAAAACACAAAAGGTAACCTCCACAGAGGAACCACTTCCCATCAACTCCCCTGTCTGGATTCTAGCTGGCAACAGAAAGAAACTAGACTCAGTACACCAGGGACCAGGAAGAGTCATCAAGTACAATCCAGATCACAACACCTATCTATTAAAATTCTAAGATGCCAAAAACCCAATTATCAAGAAATACCGCAGAACCTGTCTCCACCTCAATAAAGGAGAACACTCAACCAGACTGGTTCCAACTAGTAAACAGCTCCAGGAGCATCAGGCAGCAGCCGTGAAAACAAAGCCCCCTCTTGATGCACCAGAGTAACCCCTTAAGGGGGGTGTCAAGGGTCTGGATATACAAGCATTCTGGCTACCACCAACCTTCTTAACATCCAGCCATTGCCTGATTTGGTCCCCTTCCAATATACCGTTTGACATACCAAGAATGATAACCAAGCAATATCACCTGACTGTCCAAGTATCCAGTGGCTCAAACCCATATTGCACATGACCAACCCCTAGGTTCAATCCAACTAAATCCCCGCCATAGTCAAACTATCTAAGTCTAAAGTATTATCCAATAAAATATACTTCTCTTCTTTCTTAATTCCATATTTGAAGCTTCCCCAAAAGGCTCTCCTTATCACAAGTTTATGCTGAAGGTGTGTCCCAGGTCTCTATGATATCAGAGGATTGTGTCGATCTTTTGTGTTGACAGGATGTAGGGTACAGTATCACCATTTGGAAGTATTTGATATAGTGTACCATGTAAGTTTTTGAAAATATGTTTGCTATTAAGGACCTTCTCTTGGATTTCCATTGGGATGCCAGGTGGGATCCCTTCCTGGAGATTTTCCATGATTAACATGGGCCAATTGGGGTTGCCATCAGCACAGAGGACATGCTTACTGCAGATTCCCTGTCAAGGCTATACAGCAAACTTTTATTTGCCTGGCTTATATTCAATTTGCATGGGGTATCTCTGTATGAGATTCATTCATTTGGCTAATCTTCTTGAAAAGTGTTGTTGTGTTTTGAAGAATATCAGAGACTTGTGATTGGTGAGTACTTTAAACATTTGGGCTCCTTCCAGATAGCATCACCGCTTCATGAGGCAGTTTATGATGGCTACCAACCCCTTGTTGTGTATGGTGTATCTTTTTTTGCCATCAGATAACTTCCTTGATTCATATGCCATGGGGAAGAAGTATCTTTCTGCCGTTTGGATACAGAGTACTCCTCCTATGGCATAATCAGAAGCATTGGTTTCTAGCTCATAGATTCCCTCACAATTAGGGTATTGGAGGATAGGAGAGGTGACCATGCGTTTCTTCAGTTGGCAGAAGTGTTGATCATGTAGCAGTGTCCAGACGAGCTTGGTTTTTTGCCCATGATGGCAGACAGGGGGGCTGTTAGGGCACCCCAGTCAGGGATGAACCTTCTTACGTAGGCTATCATTCCAAGAAAGGTGTGGAGTTCACTCTTATTTCTTGGAGCTGGTATCTTGGTTATGGCAATTATCTTGTCTGGGTCTGGTTTGATTCCATCCTTTCTGATAATGTGACCAAGGAATGGAAGTTCTGTTGAGAAGAATTCAAATTTTGACGGTTTTACAACCAATTGATTCTTTTCAAGGGTGCGGAGGACCAGGCAGACGTCTTCCCAGTGTTGTTCCAGGTTGGGACTGTAGATGATGATGTTATTGTCCAGGTAGATAATTGCTTGTTTTCCTATGTGTTCCTTGAAAACTTTGTTTATGAAGGTCACAAAGATACTGGGAGCGTTTTTCATGCCAAAGTTGAGAACAACACATTCAAAGAATCTGTATTTAGCTCTAAATATGGTCTTTGGAATGTCTCCAGGTTTCACGCAAATTTGGTGGTAACCTGCTGTCAAATTGATTTTTGTGAAGATTTGGGACTTCCTCAGGGCGTCAAAAAGGTCATCAATTAGGGGCAGGGGATACCTGTTCTTAATTGTGACCTCATTGAGCGCTCTGTAGTTGGTGACCAGGCGGAATCCTCCATCTTTCTTTGCCACAAATAAGAAAGTAGCACCAAAAGGTAACTTTGATGGTTGTATGAGTCCTTTATCAAGCGCTTTGTCAAGGTAAGCTTTTAGGGCATTGTCTTCTTGTGGTATGAGGTGGTAGATAGGTTATGCTTTAGGTACACTCCCTTTGAGGTCAATTTTGTGTTGTATGCTGCGGTCAGGGGGTAGTCCTGGCAGTGTTTCTTGGAAGACAGTGGGGGAACTCATTAACTAGCTGGTCTCTAATTGGGTTCTGTTTGTATTGAGTTTTTGTGTTTTTGAAGTGGATGACCTCATACGTACATGTGCTCCAATTGATTTTGCTGATGTCAGGTTCTTTCTCTGTTTCCATGATTTTTATGGATATGTGGTCCCTCATGAGGGTGTCAAGATGTGTTGGGTACACGTGTTGGTGGACTTCTCCTTTCTGAATGGTGAGGGTGGCACTGTCCCAGTCAATGTGAGGCTTTGTCTTTCTTATCCAGTCCAGGCCAAGTATAATGTCATACTTGGGGATTGGTATTATTGGGCCACTGAGTGTGGTTTGTACGTCTCTAATTTTGGCGCGGAAAGGTTTTGCCTCTTGAGTGACTGGTGTGCTTCTGTTATCCTCCATAATGACTCTCCTGATACTGCTTTGGGTGGTAGGTAGTTTCATGAGGTCAGAAATTTTCTTATCAACAAGGGATTGGTCTGCTCAAGTATCAAATAGTGCAGTGCCCTAATATCTGCAAAAACAGAAAGGGTAAGTGAGGAGTTTATTTCCAGTTTGGGCGGCAAACAGTAGAGGGTTGCTGGAGGGTACTTGCATCATAGTGATTTAATCCACGTCCTGGTCCCTGTACAAGTCTTGTAGTTTGGGAGAGGGTGGCTTGCCTAAGCACTCCCCTGAGCTTTTCCCTCCTCATTGGTATCTTTGGTGCTTTCCTGGTTGGCATGTGGAGTGTGATTCCCAGTTCAAGAATGGGTGTTGTTGGCTTGGTTGCTCTGCTTATTGGGTCAAGGATTCTTCTTGGCTGTAGGACTCTCTTTTTGCTTGTTGGTTGCATGTAGGAAGTCAGATTTTTAAGCTGTATGTTTCCCTTACAAGAATACATCTTTGAGGTTCTTGCTGCAGGTCATGTCAAACTGACATCTAATGTGCGTGGGAAGGCTGTTGTAGAAGTCCAAACATGGCCCAGGTTCATCAATGTTGATGGTGTTGGGTGCGCAGTCACGTGGTTTTTGTATACAGCAATGTACTCCTTGATTGTTCCTATCATCTTGAAGGTTTGAATTTCTGTCATTATTACTACGTTGGAATCCTTCATGGAGAACTTTTTGAGGAATGTGCTTTTGAATAGCACCCAGTTTTCTTTCTGGTTGGGGTGTTGGGCTAGCCATCTGCTTACAAAATGTGAGGCAGTTCCCATAATGCAAAGAGCAATTTCACTGACCCAGAGTCTTTGGGGGTAGTCCACTTGCTCAAATTTTCTTTGTGTACTGTTGATCCAAAGAGAGGCTTTTTCCCGGTGTAGTCCCGTGAAGGTGCCAATTTCAGCTGTACGCAGGCACTGGTATATAATACTGGGTATCTCAGGCTGCTGTGGTCCTGTTGTGGTCAGCGCTCTGGGTAACAATCTGTGGGCTTTGAGAGTGTTGTATTATTCAACGGGTACAAGTACATTGTTGTAGATAACAAGGCCTGCGGGAATGTCTTGTCCTTCTTCATAGTCTCTCCAGCCGTTAGGGAGTACCATTGCTTGGGTCTTTTTCTTAGGAGGAATTTTTCCTTTTAGTTGGTTAGGTATGGATAACCTACCTGTGCTACCACTGTCAATTTTATACTTCTGGGAAGTATAATAAACAAGATAAAGGGGAAATCAAGAAGATAATGATATTTTATTAGATATGGGTTTAGAGTATTATATAGTATCATGAGAAGCCACATACTGTCCATGTACATCATGGCAGTCATGGGGCTTGTCCAAGTAGTGTTCCTCTTAGAATCATTGTTTTTGATCCCTGTAATAGATGGGCAAATGATAAGAGTGCCACTGACTTAATGATTAGTCATCAATCATTCAGAGAGTCACTTGGGGAATTAATTTCCTGAGAGGGAGTAATTGAAGATGTTGCAATAATATTAATTAATTTTGGACTTAAATTTGTACTTTTAGCTGTATGCATTGATAAATTTGTTTTTTTTTTGATAATTTTAATCCAAAAATAGCCACTCAGAATATTATATCTCTTTTTGTATCTAGATTGTATGTGCTAATTAAGATGAACTGGTAACTTTGTGATAGATTCATTGATTTGTTTTGATAATGGATGTTTTCATTGTCTTTTCCAGTTGCTATGGGGGTTTGTTATGAGATCAAGTTTTTACTTCAATTACTGAGTTTATTTTGTTCTCAAAAACCATAGTAAACAGTACAGTAGTTTTCAAACCTGTTGAGGTAAACATATATTACTCAGTTTAGAACACATGAACTTGGTCACAAAACGTATTTCAACTGTAACCAGTTGAAGGTTAATTTACTCAATAAAGCTTCCATTTATCTAGGGCTGGAAAACAAAAATAGTCTATCACAAAAAAAATAAAGTCAAATACTGAATTTTTAAAATGAGATACCAAACACATGGAACTCAAATTCAAAATGCACGCAATCCAGTCACTTCCTGGAGCATTCTACATCAAATTTTATAATGAGTGTGTGGAAAATATGATATAAACAGAGAGTGCATGAGGTTCAGTCACAAAAGTGATGAACTCAAACACAAATTGACTCATTTTTTTGAAAATATTGCTTATTTTTGGGACTCAAATTAGAAATAGTGGATTTTAGGAGTGAATCCACCAAAATCAATTCAGGGAACTTCAGCATTATTTTCAATGTACACACATCCAAATTTGGACATTTATATCTGATAGAATATCTCAAATAAGAGCACTCATTTAAATAAAATTAGGTTTCTAGAAATACTTTACTTTTCTGTTGTAATAGAATTTTTATTGCTTTTAGTTTACAATGAGTTTCACAAGTAAATATAACTTTGATATTATTGAGGAGCAGTACCAGGAGCTACTCCAAGCTCAGGCTGCTGATCAAGAGAGTGCAACCACCGTGTTTCCTGTGTACACCCAATTCAATGCAAGTTGTGAGGAGACTGATTTATATGTGTCACCAGGCCCATCCACAGATGGCTTTTCTGATAGTCAATATGGAGCTCCTTAAGACCAGGCCCAACCCACGCATGTGCCACATTTTGGAGACTGTACAACTGTAGCCCCCTCCAACCCAATCCAACTAGTGCTTGAGAATCCAGACCAATTAAATCTTCACTTGCCTAATCCCAGTCCTCTTATTCCTGAAGCCTGCCAAAAACGTCATATCATAACCAATGAAATCATACAGAAGATTGTGAGCCTCAATCAGAATGGCGTTAGTTTTGCCAAAATAGCCACTTGGCTTCAATTTACCAACACAGTGATCAAGCAAGAGTTCCAAGCCCTCTTGAAGAGAGGTGGTGCAAAGCTGGGCAAGAAGACAAAGAAGCAGCCCAACTCTAGGATCAAGGAGGTCTATCCCTTCATGCCTGACCTTCTGCAATGGGACCCATACATCCAATTGACTGAGGTCTGTTACCTACTCAGGCTCCAGGGCATATTCATTGCCAGTTGCACAGCGCAGCTCTGGATGCATGGGCTTGTAGTTGGTGTTCTAATTATGATCAATTGGCCGGCTGATGGGTTTTATGATGGATCTGATTTGCCCTATGACCCTGTGATTAGTGCCACCCTCACATGCTGCCTGTCCTCTATTTTGGACAATGTTGTATTTGTATACTATTGTAAATTGTCATTTCAATTCCATGATTATGGCACTTTGAGTGAAAATAACGCTACCAAGGGCAGAAAGAAGGAAGCACAGGGGAAGGTGATTGGGGCATTCCTTGCAGTTTTCCCAAAAGAGACTGTGTTTTACCATACTACAACCAGTTACACCAATGGTTACTGGTATGGGAAATTCTTCTCTGACCTGCTTGCCACCTGGAGATTGACCAATTCCAGCTTCAAAATCTTTCTGAGCCACCAAATGGAGTGTGATGAAGTGGCCTCCAAAAAGATTGAAGCAGACGGCCACAAAGTTTCAATTTACCCTGCTGTCCATGCTGATCTTCACCTGGGTGATGTGTTGTTCTTTGCCATTGGGGACACCATCTGTGGATGAAACCCCACAACCTTTAGCCATGTGCTTAGTGTGGCCAACAACCCCTCTGTGCTGTTCCCCTGTCAGAAGGTTGAAGACATGTTTACAAAGATGACATTCAATGCTTTTGGCAGCAGCCAATCACCAAAGAATCCCAGCTACCACCTCGTGACTCCCCGGTGTACAAGCCAATCACTGTCCTCCTCCAGTTGGAATATGATGTCTTTTACAATTGATTCCTCCAAGCCAATCAAGGCACCCAATTCCTATTGGGTCCTCCAGCTGCCCTAGTACCCATACAATCCTCCCAGGTGACTAGCACTAACTCCACAAGCCAATCAAGTCCTCCCCCCTCAACCCAGTCTGCCACCTAATTTTCACCGCCAAATCCCATTCCCCCATTAAAACTTGCCCCCAATAACTTTTTATTTTTTAATTTATGTTGGTTATTAGGGTTACAAGTTTTTATAGTTATAATAAATAATTTACTTTTAAATAAAATGGGGATTGATTTTTATCAATCCACAAGTTAAATTTGGCAGCTTTAATAATTATTAATTATATTGTTTTCTATTATACCTTTAATATATTCAAAGCCCTACAAGAAAGCAAATTCTAAAAACTACAAGTGTTATGGACCAGCCAATTGGAATGGGTGTACATGAGGTGTCTTTGTGCTTGGCTCAGACCAGACATGCCTCAGTTAGTGCAACTTAGTTTAACTTAATTAAATAAGCCTAGTGAAAAAAAAGACATGTCTTTTTTCATCAGGCTTATCTCATTAAGTTAAACTGGTTGCACTAACTGAGGCGTGTCTGGTCTGAGCCAAGCACAAAGACACCTCATATACACCCATTCCAATTGGCTGGTCCATACACTTGTAGTTTTTAGAATTTGCTTTCTTGTAGGGCTTTGAATATATTAAAGTTATAATAGAAATCAGTATAATTAATTGAAATAACCTATTACAACACATATATCCCTAAAATAAATGCTCTACATATAACCTGTGAAAGTGGCTATTGTTTTTAAATATGTGCTTTGGGTCAAACTTAGTATATTGATTCAAGAATAAATTATGTGTTACTTGGACATAAAATATAAAATGACAGAATATGTTGTTCATGATACTAAGATTGGGTTGGTTTACACGCTCAAAAATAAATGGTCTACATATAACCTGTGAAAGTGGCTATCTTTTAATAAATATGTGCTTTGGGTTAAACTTGGCACATTGATTCAAGAATAAATCATGTTTTACTTGGAAAAAACATGTATATGACAAAATATGCTGTTCATGATACTAGGAATGGGTTGCTATATACAATAAATATACATATTATTGATATCAAATGAATAGTTGTATTTAAAGCTAACAAAAAATCATAAGTAAAATCAAGATATATTTATTTGAACTCTATTAGCTACAATAGAATAAATATAGTTTATTGGGACATTTTATTGGTATAAAAAGGTCTGGGATAAGTCCAAGCAAAACATGTCATAATTGGAGGCAATGATAAATGAATTGGACATGGCAGTGGCTAAAATCAAGGAGGTCAATCAAAAGGTCAAGGACATGCTAAAGGAGGTGGTGTTAGAAGGCAAAAAACTAGACAAACTTACTGTGAAGGCTGTGAATAAGAAGATTCCCAATGCTACTGACAAACTTGCAACCAGGCTCCTAAAAATACAAAAAGATGTTCTTGCCAATCTATAATTCAAGACACATGGGTTTGTGACTGCAGAGGCGTGGTCAAAGGACCCCAAGATGTTTGATCAGCTAAAAAATAGAAAGAAACAAAACCCAACAGAAGACCAGCAACTAACTAGTGACAAGTCCCGTGAAGCAGCCCCCATCAAAGGGACAACAAGTAAGGATATAGAAGAAAGTAAAAATATAATATCAAATAAATAAAAAGATTTACTAACTTTTTTATTTAAAAGAAACAGAAGGAGAAGTCTTCCAGTATCTCAAACCGTACATATTGCAAACATTCTACAGCAACTAAATCCCCCACATAGGGCGTCAGCTGGTCCTGATGCCAGCCGCTGCCTATAAAAATGATTAAAAATTAAATAAAAATTATCCTATGAGACAAGAACAACTTACACACTCCAACCAAAGCAAGATGATACCAAATGGCGGGTCTTGGCTTTGGCTGTGGCCCCCAACCTGCAACTTGACCACTATGTTCTTCTCCCTGGCTTCTGCAAGCTCTTTGACATGCTTGTCTGGGATTTTATCCAAACTATGCCTTACCAAAACCTACCTGAGATGGAAAGAGGACAAGAAGAAGTCCATTTCTGTTACCCTACCAAACACACACTATTGCACATCCTAAAGAAAATTTCAATGAAAAAATAACAAAACTTAACTATAGTTTTGCTGCTGTCATGCCTGCTGTTGTAGGCGTCCTTGGAGATTTTGGGGCCTCCTAGTGCTCTGACAAGACTGGTATACCAAAAACAATGGGAAAAAACCTTTGCCACTACGTTCTTTAAGAATAAAATTAGTACTCTATATAATAAATTTTGTGAGTTTTCTGTCCTGTTTGTGGGACAGAGACTTCACTTGATTGTTTCCCTAGGTCTTCTTGTACTGATGTTTCTTAAAGCAGAAGCCTGCAACAACTCTGATGTGATAATAAAACTGGATGTAGTGCACCATTTATTAGACCAAAAAATTGTCCCTGGATACAACTCAATAGAGCATGTAATTCAGGATTCAGTTATTCTTGCTGCCACCTATGGGATGGCTGCTCCACCAGAAAAAATCCTCCTAGGCATTTGTGTCACAATGCTCCTGTATTTTTCCCACTAAAATTTATTTAGTACAGGTCCAATGTCAACATATGTGCTGTCAATAGAAATCACTAGTCTTTTTCAATGCAATGTCCTTTGATTCCGCTGCTCCCACCCCCAATAAAAGTCTACACCCAAATACTATTTTAAATTTCTACATATAATTTTTTATTTAAAAATTATCTACTCAAACCATCTATATTCACCAAATAAATAAATAATAAAAAGATATTCTGTGTATTCTTTCATTCACCCTTATTGCTTTGTTAATTTTTATAAACATGACAGTATATAATTGAAATCATATAAAAAATGTGAAAACACTAACCTAAATAAAATCATAATAATAAAAATATAAATATTCTTGTGCTTTATTTGTCAATTCATTCATTTAATTGGCTTTTCTTTGTTAATTTTTATTATACCTGACGTAATATGCAGAATCACAGGAATAAAGTCAAAATAAATTAAACTAAATAAAAAAAATATTAAAAAATCAATTCCAAAAAGACATTGAGAACAGAAAAGCCTTTAATTGATTGGCTGCTTGGCAAGGCACACAGGGAGAAATAAATCTGCGTGACCATATAATTTGGCCATGGTTTCAGCTGGGAGGGTGTGGACACCAACCTGCAGCAAATTAAACAGATCATCAGGTCTGGGTGGTAGGACACGCCATTTCAAAAACAGCATCTTGAAAAACACTATCTCAATTTTTAGCTATCTTGATTTTATAGTAAAAACACCATTTCAATTTAAAGCATTGTGACCAAGAAAAACAATTTTTAAAATTTTAGATTTTTTGAACTCCAAAAATAACCCAAAAAATCTCAAAAAAATAAAATTTAAAAAACATTCTAGGTTTAAAAAAGCCTCGGAATTCAATATCTGCAATAAAAAAATGGGGTTGGTTAGTAGCAACATAGTTGCATAAAGCCCAAAAGTTAAAATATACCCAAAAACAACTATTTTCATCTATTTTAACTATAAATTATACTTTAAAATAAGCATATAATTGTACCAAATACCAAAAAAGTCAAAGAATAGTAAAATAAAAGGAAATAAGAGAGAAGATAAAGTGGTATTTATTGGAAAAGGGCCCAAACATTGGTAGAAAGAGCAACTGAGATAACTTGGAGATGCTCAAGCTTTCTATCCTTAGGATAGTAGGCAAGGACCACCTTGCTAATTTCAGTATATTTCTTTACCACCTTAGTCTGCTTGGGGGTTTGCCCTTGAACTTCATGCCAGTCTTGAAGAGCCAGGCAGAGATGGCTTGCTGGGCTTTTAAATGCACCATTATTTTGTTGAATTTGGGCTTATGAATCCGGACTCTTGTTGCAAATTGGCTATGTCACCCTTAAAGGGAAGAGGTGGTCTTGATCAAACCATCTTTTACCTGCTTATAGCAGTTCCAGGTGATTTAGTCACTGCCTTTTTTGATGTGGTGTGTTCTTTGAAATACTCCAACCCATTGAGTTTCAAAATACTCAATGGATGGAGCAAAGGCTGCCTGGTTGGCAAGGATATAGGGATGGTGGAGGAGGGCGCCGTAAAAGGCAGAAATCTCCTTTTTTTCTCACAAGGACAAGGGCAGCAAAGCAGGTGAACACATCCTTGGCTTCTTTAGTGCCTTTGGAGTTGACCAGCTCATGAAAATCAGAGCACTTTTGGAGGCAGCAGCAGAGTGCCTACCAGAAGTGGAAGTAGCATCCCTGAGGGGAGCTCTTGAAGACTCTAATGAAAGAATTTGCCTGAGCCTGTTCAAAATCAACTACCAGATATTTGTGGTAGGGAAGGCTTTCTGGCTTCTTTTTGGTTGGGTTGGCTTCCTCTTCTTGGGACTGGGCCTTCTTCTTGCATCCTCTGGTTTCCTTTGACTCCTCTTCAATGGTTGGGAGGATCTCATCCAACTTGGCCTTTAAAAAGTAAGAGCACAGACATAAGCTTCCTGCTTCTTATTTGGGAGGAAAAAGAAGACCAGGGGAAGAACTAGATTTCCCACCTGCCTGTGAATGTTCCAAAGCTGGCTAAATAGCTTTGGGCAGGTGGAGAAAGTGCCATCTGCAAACCATATTTTGCATTTCAACAGGTTGTACAGATCCTATGAGGTGAAAAAGCAAATAATGCGCTCAGGGGCATGTTGTGTGAAGGAAATTAAAGAATAATATGAAGCTGTCTCTAAATGGTGGAGAATCACCACCCAAATTCACATAGAGTTAATGGTTAACCACCAACACAGCTTCAAATACCATTTTTTAAAATTTCCAAATGAGATACTAGGATTGTGTAAAATAATTAATCCTAACCAAAATAGCCCAATATAAATGGCCTGTGAAAGCATCAGAGAATCTTCAGAATAAATTTAGGACATTGAGATGCAACACAATTTTCATTTTCAAAGACAGGGGGAACCACTCCAAGATTGGCAGGCATTAAATTAACATTGGGAGGTGCCAATGACAAAGTTCTAACTGCTGGGCCCCATCTTCCAGTAATGATCTGGCTTAGTGTCATGAATTACATTTTAATACTTGTATTGAAAACCTGGGAATTGAAACCCAGATCTCAGGGAAAGCCTTATGTTGACCAGAGTAGACAGGAAAACGCCCAACTGCCAGTTGGGTCAAACCCTGGACCACCAGAGATAGATGACCCCAAATAGGAGGAATGGGAACCTTGTTACAAAAGTAACAATTTTGATGCCCCAGGAGGGAATCAAACCCGCTCCTAGCCACCAGGCGGGGCTAGTGGGCAGGGGAGATTCACCCACACCTGGATTTTTGCTTTTTGAAGCAAATCCAGGTGCAGGAACCATTATTGCCCTGGCAGTAGCTGCAGGCCCATTCTAGGCCACAAAAACTACGCCCAAGCCTTGGTGAGTTTGGCTGGGCCTGGACAGGCTATTTTTAGCTGCCCAGTAAACCCAGTTCAAGCCCATCCTCCATTAAGTAATTTGGGGTCCCCATTTGGGGAAACTTTTTTAATCAAGTTCCTTGGCCTCAAGAAAGCCTGTCAAGCCAGCCCAAAAAAGGTGATCAAATTGGGAAAAACCCCATAACCCCAGAAGCCAAACCTGCTATAACCAATGGCCAGCCAAGCCAAGATGAACCACCAAAAAGCCAAGCAAATGTTCCTAAAAACCCCAAAAATGACCATAAAGCAGCCAACCAAACAGCAGGACCTGAACTGTCAAGCCTTGCCACACAGATAGCACCAGAAGAATTCCCAGAGGCACTTGCATGTGAGTAAGTATATAAACCAGAAGCACCTGAAAAAGTTCTGTATTGTCATCCTTACCAAATAAAAGTTGTTATGAACCTTTGATTCACCAATCTGCTTTCATACCTATTTTTGATACTCTTCCATCTGCATACACCCAAGCATCAGTACCTGTCCACTGGGATAGATAGCCAGGCTCCAGTTGACAAAACCAAAGCCTTTGACTACTATCATCCGCCTAACACTCCATTTGGCCAGGTGCATTTCACTGAGTACCCCCCAAATCCTGACCATGAACCCTGGACGTTGGAAGTCTTGCAGTGGTACACCCGCCCAACCGCACCCGTGGAACCCTATCAAATTGTCTGTGACAGCAAAGCAATCACTGTCTACCCTTTGATCTTCAACAGGAAGTACAACAATCCTGATGCCTACCTGGTCCCATGGAACCACCCCCAACACCCAAACCAATCATCTTAACCCCATCTACCTCTGACGCCACTGGCCAGAATAGTCAATTCCTGGGAGTGCTTTACCTGGTGCTCATAGGATTGATTGACTCTGCCTTGCCAGCAGCCGCGCCTTGGGCTGTGGCTGGGAAAGCCCTTTCCTACCTGGTAAAGTTAAGTCCCATCATCTGTTGGGCTATGCCAGTACCTGCTTTGACTCCTCCCTCACCTACTGGATCCCCACGGTACTCTTGGTATCCTGACATTATGACAATCCACCCTAAACTTGGTAACCTGGGCCCCAAGATGTTATTAGCACTTGGGGCTACTTGTATGTTTGTTTTTATGACTATCACTTATTACTTTTATTTGTGGCTATCATACTGAATCTCCTACATGTGGAAGAGAACGACCTGGACCTTGGATGATTCCAAGCATGCTCCAGAGAGCAAAGACCCAACCACAGCAACCTCCTCCCAAGTACAGAAAATTATTGTGAACTAAACCACCTCCAACGTGACCATGCCCCAGATGGGCAAGCTCAGCCTAGAGGAAACTAGAAGAGCCATGCTGGTACTGTGACTGCACTTCCTAGCCAATGCCGCCTATCCCAACGACACAGTCAAATTCTTGGGAGTAGCATCCATGCTAGCAGAGGACGCCCTAGACTGGTTTGGCAAGGCCACCACCAACAACATATAGTTTTTCTTAGACTATGCTCAATTTGAGGCTGAACTAAAGGCCACAGGAGAGGACCAGAATACCCAACACTTTGCATTCATGACTCTGTTGGAGTTCAAGCAAAACAGCCGGTTGCTACAGACCTATGTAGAAGAGTTCACCAAACTACAGACCCGTGCTATGCTGGACAACAAATTGGCCGCCATCCTATTCAGAAAAGGTGTGAACCCATGGTTAAAGGACCTACTTAAGCACCACCACCCCCACAATTGAATTAGAAGAACTTATTGTGCTCTGCCAAGGACTAAGCTTAAACCAAGAAACCCACAGCGCCGCCCCCATGGACCCTGAGTGGCCAGAAGCCCCACAGCAGCCAGACCAGCCATGACACCCAAGGAGTTGCAACAACATTACAGAGACAGGTTGTGTTTCCACTTCCATGAAGCAGGGCACCAGACCAGGGCATGTCCCAGAAGAAACCAAACTTCAGGCTCCCTTTCCCAATTAAACACTACCTCCTAGTCTTATAAGTATATCATAGTGACCCTAGAAGTAGGAGATAAAGTATTTCACAAAAAGGCTTTCTTAGACACAGGGGCTGATGAAAGTTTCATTGACCCCGCATTGGCATCCAAGCTAGGACTTACCCCCTCAGATACTCAATTCCAAGTCACTATGGGAAACGGTTCAACTGACATTGGCCTAGAATTTAACTAACACCTTGAGCTGAAGATTGGGCAAAACACTTATCCCTCATCCGTTATCCTGTTGAGAGAATTATCACACCCATTGATTCTTGGAGACTTCTGGGATGACAAGCATGGTGCAATCCTGAACTATTGTGACCAAACTGTAACCCTGGGAAAGGAACCTAACCCCGACACTGTACCCATTCAGCTGAGCCCGCATGTAGTACCCCTCACCAAACTCATGACCATGTGATTGAACCCTTGCTCTGGAAAGCTGCCCTCAGCCCTCAAGAAATGGGCCAGTGTCTTCAGCAAAGAGGAAGCAACTCAACTACCTGAACACTCTATCTACAACCATGTCATTGATTTGCTTCCTGATACACAACCAAGCCACAGACCCATCTATAGTTGCAACCACAAAGAACAAGTGGTCTTGAAAGCGTACATTGAAGACATGACCAAGAAGGGATTTATACAAGTCTCAAAGACCCCATGCTCTTCTCCCTTACTATTCATTGGGAAAAAAGATGGGGGGATGAGACCTTGTGTAAACTACCAAAAGCTGAACAAAATCACAGTAAAAAACCAATACCCCATACCTAATTCCAATGACCTATGTGACGTCTTGACTGGGGCACAAGTATACTCTAAGATTGACCTCCAAGACGCCTTTAACCAAATCCAAATCAAAGAAAGCAACAAATACAAAACAGCTTTCAAAACTTGATATGGACTATATGAATACCAGGTCATGCCTTTTGGGCTGTGCAATGCCCCTAGCACTTTCCAGAGGATGATTAATTTGGTCCTTGGAGAATACCTTGACCAATTCTGTGTGGCATACCTTGACAACATCCTGATATATAGCAAAACGCATAAACCCCCTCTGCCACCTGGACCTCATATTGGAGAAACTAGCAGCAGCCAACCTCCACGTAAGACTCAAGAAGTGTGAGTTTTTTCAGCCTGAGGTAGAATTCTTGGGCTATGTAGTACAAACTGGTGGACTTGCCATGGCCCAAGATAAATTGGATGTGGTCACAGCTTGGCCCATCCCCACCTGTTGGAAAGATGTTAGGAGCTTGCAGTGATCCCCATGTGTGCTGTTTTGCAGGCGAGGGTTGATTTGGCTTCAAATAAAGACAATATGCTGAAGAGTGACAATGTGTGGTTAGCTGGCAACGCTATAAACTAGTAGGTAACATAGGGCTGCTAGGGGTAAGTAAGGGGAGCCTAGTAGGTAACCTGGTCTACTAGGAGAAGTGAGGTGAGCCTAGTAGGTAACAAGGTCTACTAGGGTAAGTAAGGCCTGGCTGGTAGGTAACAAGGGACTACTAGAGGCAGATGTTGCCTCCACCCAGCAGAAGATGTTGGCTGCTTTGGGTTATAGTACTTCACCTAGCAGGGAACCGTGGCTACGGGAAGGTGAAGACTGAAATAGCAAGCAGAGAACTTTGTCTGTCTGGGGGGAGTAAGTTTGGACCCCTGGCAGGTAACACAGGCTACCAGGGAGGGGAAGAGCTCTGAGGACTCAACGTACCCTGATACTCTTATGGGAGGTCTGTGAGCAAGCACCCTATCTAACGGACTGGTAGGGTGTCCTCGTTTATGCCCCTATGAGCGCTTTGGGGAAACCCAAGGTGAGCATTGGAGGGTATAGACTTGCTCAGAGGTGTCAACAAGGCGGCTTGCTTGGGGAAGCAAGCTGCAGAACTTGGTGTGATCAGGCCTCTGGGAAGTAGAGCTGATTACTCTGCAACTGAAAGCCCAGACTTAATCACCTGGGTGAGTAAAGACAACTCATAGACATTGATCTATGATTGAATGGCCTAAGTGGACTGCCACTTGCAAGGGCCCAGTCAAACGCCAGTTCAATGTAGACTCATGCCTGGGTCTTCAAGTTCTGGTAATGGGGGCTGAGATAAAGAACTGAGGTAGTTCACAGAATTAGCAGAGAAAACTAGCAAGAGGGACTGTTTGGTCACAGTGAAGGCTGGTTGATGAACTGTTAATTCATATTGAATGGAATGGACCAATATGGTTCAGTGTGTTAAAGGAACAAAGGAGGTTCCTAGTGAGGATTTGGTAAGTAACTGGTTAAGGATAAGCAGAAGGACAAGAAGTCATGATGAAGGACTAGCAGATCATAGTGTAGAATGACCAAAGGACCAGAAGTTGGTGCTGAAGAACTGAAGAGCTGAGAGGATGACCTAGCTGGACTGGATGCAGAGGCTGGAAGAGCTGGTTTAGTGACTGTTGAGAAGAAATTTGGATATAAAGAAGCAGTTAAAGAATAATTAAATACTGTCTGATTATGATTAAAAAAAGGATTAAAAATCACATAAGTAAAAAGAAAGAGAAGAAAAAATAACCTATAGTTTGTTAGAGCTATATGTTATTTTTAGAAAAGGGATTAAAGAGGAAATGGACCAGAAAGAAGCTGGAAGAAGAACGGGGAAGCTGCGAGGGCAAAAGAGTGAATTTTGCCAAGAACAACTAGGAAAGGCAAAAGGACAAGCAACAGGCAGGTTCAAAGGTGTGAAACGTTGAAAGAAATGCAGAGAAACGTTGAAAAATCAAAGGATTGAAAATTGCCTAAGTAAAACATATCTGGAAGTGCTTGAGATTTGCCAGGGAAACATGACAGGAATTACAGCAAACCCGTTTGAAACACGGAGCAGTTGTTTACCCGGAGCAAGACAGTTTTGGGTTCAAACCAGGGTCAGGGATGAGTCATTCGGGTAAACTGTTTTGGCAAAACCATCAAAGCAAGGCTTTTGATTGGCTGCAAACCAGAGCCTACTTAATCAGTTTTTTAAGGGCTTTAACTTAAGAGTTAAAGCCTAAAAATGAGGAGCAGAAGCAGAAAATTCAGGGCTTTTATTGGCTGAAGTAAGTTTAAAGGTTTAATATATTATAGAAGAAGAAAAACAGAATAGTTTAAGCTTTGAAGTCCAGAGTTTTAAGAGAGGTTTTTGGTCTGAAACAAGGGGCTATAAAAGGGAGAGCTATCTGAGACTCTTGAGGGACTGGATCAAGTGGATTACAAAGACCACCAAAGATACAGAAGGAGCAGAAGACCAAGGATAGGAGGCCAGAGCTGGGTCAGACTGCAGAAGATTAAGATTAAGATGACAGAGCCCACTACAAAATTGTAGGAGCCCAAGACCAAAGCGCAGGAGCCCAAGACCAAGGAGCAGGAGTCAAAGACCAAGTACAAGGAGTCCAAGATATTGTTAAAGGACTCCAAGTATTGGCACAAACCCTTTCTTATTCCCTTCCCCAAGGCTATATATCAGAAGGTTTCTAAGGGGATCTTCCTTCTGACAGTGAATAAAGCACCTATTACAACTCCTCTCTGAATTTCCCGTGTAAAAAGAGAATATAAGTCTCATGAGTCAATTGCCCCATATCTTCTATCCTAGCCCAGGGGATGAGTAATCCTATTGCCTAGGGTGCAGGAAGTTTTCCTCTAGTAAATATGCCCAGGAGGAGTGGGAGAAGGTGACAAGGCATTTGGAGATGACAAATAGAGGAAGAGAGTTCATTGGAGAAGAGTTTGCAAGGCTATTACAGGATTGGTATCAGCTTATGGAAGGGCTGGCGCCTGCTGAAGTCCAGGTATACTGTGGAGACGCTTGCTTGGTGATTGGGAAGGTACTGGAGGAGTTTGCCCTTATGAAAGCCAAGTATAAGCTTCTCACCAACCCTTCACCCCTGTTGGAGAATGACAACTCCTCCAAGCTGTTCCCTGGCTACGACTCAGGACACACTATGGGGACTGGTGACCAGGAACCCCACAGAGCTTCTTGGGGCTAGCAAACTACTGTAGAGATTTCATAAAAATCTTTTTTCAGGTTACTCTGCCCCTGACCCGCCTTTGCTTGGGCAAAGTCTAGTTTGAGTGGACCCCTGACTGTATTGTTGCCTTTGATGCCCTGAAGTTGGCCTTCACCTCTGCGCCTGTATTGGCCATGCCTGATCACACAAAGCCGTTCATCCTGGAAACCAACACTTCCAACGTTGCCCTGGGAGGGGTGCTTTTTCAGGAAGGAGGGGATGATATGCTACATCCTGTAGCATATTACTCCAAAAAGATGATCCCTGCCAAAGGAAATTATCCTATATACAATAAAGAAATGCTAGCTATAACAAAGACCTTAAAGCACTGGCGCAGATACCTATGCAGTGCTGAGCACCCAGTGAAGGTCCTAACAGATCACAAAAACTTGGTTTACTTCTTCAAACCACGTCAGCTTAATCAACAACAAGCAATATGGGCTCTAGGACTGGCAGTTTATGTACTAGAAATTGACTATAAACCCGGCAAAGTAAACATTGTCCCAGATGCCCTAAGTAGAAGAGTTGACCTAATCCTGTCTTCCACTGAGTTGAGAGATCACAACACCTATAACCTGTTGGATACAACCATTGGAAGAATACAGCTAAACTACCTGAAAATTGTAGTAAAGAAATTGGACATATTAGAAGCCCAGGCAAAGGACCCTGTTGCCAAGACCATGGTTTCAGAACTCTCAACACAACTAGACAGCCCTCTGTACAAAAGAGGTTACTCACTAAAAGGAACCACCCTACTGTTCCAAGGAATAATCTATGTACCAGAAGGATTGGCTCAGATTTCTATCCTAAAGGACTATCACGACTCAGAACTAGCCGTCCACCTGGGCTGCCACAAAACCCTTCAAAGCATCAAAAGGAATTACCTGTGACCCAAGATAGACACAGATGTTATCAACTACATTGAGGGCTGTGAGACATTTGGGCGCACCAAAACAAGATGCTCTAAACCAGAAGGCCTTCTCTGCCCCCTAGACATTCCTTCAGGCCCCTGTAAATTTGTATCCATGGACTACATAGTTGAACTCCCACCCTCTAAAGACTATAACACAATTCTAGTGATGGTTGACCGTTTCACCAAAATGGCCTACTTTGTCTCCATCACTACCCATTGCACTGCTGCTGAAACCGTCTGTCACTTTCATGCCCAAATACTCACCCAACGCAGAACCCCAGAAGAAATAGTGACAGACCAAGGACCACAGTTCACATCTCATTATTGGGTGCAAGTGATGAAAGACCTAGGAATCAAAAGATGTGTGTCCACTTCCTATCACCCCCAGACTGACAGTCAAACCAAACGGGTAAACCAGATTTTGGAACAGTACCTCTGATGCTATGCAAACGCCAATCAAGACAACTGGGCAGACCTATTATCCACAGCCCAATACGCGTACAATAGCAAAGATCACGTGTCCACTGGGATGTCCCCCGTCAAAGCCAATTATGGATTTGACCCCACTTGGGACCCTAGCATTGGAAACAAGGAAACCAACCTGTCAGGATGTTCCTGGATTGAACATATCCACAACACCCAAACTGTAGCCTAGCAAACCTGAACCAAGCTGTACAGACATACAAGGCCTTTGCTGATTGAAAACAGACCCCTGGTAAACCCCTCCAAGTTGGAGACAAGGTCTATTTGGATTCCTGTAACGTACCCCTGCATGTGCCTTGCAGAAAACTAGCTCACAGGAGAAGTAGACCACACAAGATCACCAAGCTCATTGGAGAAGTAGCCTTCAAGCTAGACCTACCCCCCACATGGAAGATCCATAACGTTTTCCACTGTGCCCTGTTGTTCAAAAAAGACGGAAACTCCCTACCCCACCAGAAGATCAAGTCAAGCCCTCCCCCGCCAATCCAGAAAGACCACTCAATTGAGTATAAAGTTGAATACATCCACGGCAACCAAGTCCACTACAAGACCCACCAGTACTACGTCAAGTAGGCAGGCTACCCCCCAGAAAGAAAGCACCTGGGAACCCTTGAGCAATCTAACCAATTCCAAACAGGCCATCCAACAATACCTTGAGAAGAAGGCCCTGAAAGGGGGGATTTTGAGGGAAGAAGGGGATGATGTCAGGAATGACAATTTGGATGCTCCTAAATCTCAAAATACAGAACCAGAGTCAAACCCTGGACAAAACCCTTTGCAGACTGCCAGGCTCATAGTTGCTACCAGCCCGCCAGGACCCAAACCCTTAGCTGTCCTGCAGGATTCTGTAAGCAAACCGCCAGTGCAAGATGCCAAGAATTCCTCCGAGGAGCCAACGCCTGACACTGGTGGTTTGCCTGGTGAAATAGACAAATCTCCCCCTGGGAATTATTCTGAACTCTCCCAAAGTCCCAAGGAAGGCACTGAACCCAAAGAGGCACCCAACATTTGAATCAATAAACAGAAGGATTTGAAGTCTTCTCACCCCAAAGCGGCCAGTGGCAGACCACCAGTGCCGAGTGCAACACTGCCACCTGAGACACCTGATGCCAACCCGCCCAAGTCCATAAACCCCGACCAAGAAGTGAAGCCTGGCAGTGAGGGATAAATACCTGCCAGGCCAAGACCAAAACCCCATTGTCATTTTTAAATAAAGGTTATGAGATATTGGTTTCCCCAATTCTTGCCGTATTTTATCCTTGTAATCTGCCAGTTCACTCAAAGATCATCTGGTCCACCTGCCAACCTGCCAGCTACGTACAGCCTGCCAGGTTCCCCCTTTGGTCCTGTCCACTTCACAGAGTATCCTCTAAAGCCCGAGTACAGAGACTATACCAACAACATACTAGCCCGGGATCCCTTGGCTGGAATCACTGAGAGAACCAGATACAACCAAGAAGGCCCTTGTTACATTACCAAACCCGGCCTGTTCAGAGATAAATACAAATTCCTCCCTGCCTACCAAATAGACATGGAGCCACCTGTCACCCCCAAGCTAATGCCTGCCTCCGCTGTCAAACTCCCACTGGACCATATCAACAAGCTTTTTGGAATTGTCTATATAACTCTCACAGGAGTAATAGATACTATTGTCCCGCCGCCAGTCCGTGGTCGTGGTTGGGCAAGTCAATGTCTTACCTCATTAATTTAGCACCAATTCTTTGTTGGGCCCTGCCCACCCAGTCCGCAACCCGCCAGTTCCCAGACGCTGGCAAGCCAGCCAGTCAGGGTTGGTTCCCTGACATGGATGGAACACATCCACAAAACCCAGATGACCTGCTCCCAAAACCTAACTTGCGCAGTACAGACCTACAAAGCCTTTGCTGACAGAAAGCAAACCCCTGGAAAGCCACTAGAGATTGGGGACAAGGTCTATCTAGACTCTAGGAACATACCACTAAATGTCCCATGCTGGAAGTTAGCTCATCAAAGAAGCGGGCCCTACCAGATCACAGGCCAAGTAGGAAAAGTAGCTTAACGTTTGAAGTTACCCAACACCTGGAAAATACATGATGTATTCCACCAATCATTGCTGTTCAAAAAGGACGGAACTTCCCTGCCCCACCAGAAACTGAAGCCTGCCCCTCCACTCATCCTGGTAGGGAGATCTCTTGAACACAAAGTAGAGTATATACACGCAACTGCACCCACTACTGCAAGCCACAGTACTATGTCAAGTGGCTAGAATACCCGCCTGAGGAAAGCACCTGGGAACCAGCTGACAATCTTACCAACACAGCAGATTCTGTTTGTCATTATTGGGAGAAGAAGAAAGCCAAGTCCAGTTTAGAAGGGGATAGTGTTACAAAAGTAACAATTTTGATGCCCCAGTGTAAGGGATTCCATCCCTAACACAAATTGGAAATCAAATCTTAATTGTTTTGAAATTATTAAGAAGCCAGAAGTTGCATTTTTAAATGTTACATCAGAAATCAAGGTCAAAACCAAAAATCTGAATGAAATTAATTCAAAACGCATTTGAAATTGATTAATGAATGTATTAGAATTAACTTCTAAAGCAAAAACAAAAGCAAACGTGAAAACCAAGGCCAAAATATAAATTCTAATTCAAAAACAAAAATTAAGGCTCCAGACAACAATAACAAAGATTCAGCATTAAATTTTGACTCCAATAAACATAAAACAACCAATCAATCAGGAATTAAATGCAAAGGATATCTAAACCAGAGATTCAGGGACCTAAGTATCCAATCAAACCCAGTGAACCACCCAAGCCAAAGGAATACTTCTCATCCAGCCCCAGATTTCATTCCCAACAAAGCAAGGTAAAATACTACAATGCAATATCCCAAACTTCCTCTTCTTGCATTGCAGGCTACAGCCTGCTGCAGTCCTGCAAGGCAATACTTCTCAAATCACTCTTGCAGATCCACCTGGTAACCACAATGTTCCCCTCTTCACTTGAAGTCAGTATTTAAACTGACAAATTCTTTCCATCCAAATTTATCCAACAATTTCTTTATTATCTATAAACCAAATAAATTTAGATTTTCAATTCTAAACACTTGATTAGTAGATTCTAAAGGTTTCCCCAACAACATGAAGTTCATCTTCCTTGTATGTGTTGAAACCGCAGGCTCAACCTGCCAGCAAGGTTCCAACCAAGCAGGTTTATGACCCGTAATCCAATTATCTGGTCACCTAAAGCCAGACTAGGAAGTCGACTCAAATTACCAAATCCAACAACATGAACAGATGAGATCCTTTACGGTGGATACCTTGATTTGGTGCTTGACTCACTATCAGGATTAAGCCACCCCCTTCTTCCATCCAGCTGTGTGATCACCAATCATGTTCCTGTTATCCTTGATTCACATGAACTATATAATCACTATCTCTCAATAAAGATTATTATCTATCTTCTAAATATTTTTCCCCATGTAACTCTGCTAAAACAGTACAGTTACAACATATGGACTTTATGTGTGTTAATCAGTTATGGGCAAGCAAATGTTAACTTTTAAACCCCCAAACCAACTCCTACTGACAAATCTGAAGACTCAATTTGGTATTGTTTTGGTCTGCGTCAAAGACATGCCCCTTATGTTGAAACAGCTTGATTCCCACCTATCATCCACCCCAAGGTCCCCTGGTTGGTCTTGGGGTACACTAGTGTCTACTATCTCCTCAATCACTCCACTCCCTTCTTGGGAAGATTCTGTCTATTTGGCCACCTTCTACACATGTTAATGATAGGGATTCCAGTAAGTTCCACTCTGATCAAATTCAACTTAGGAGCTCTTCTCTATCTAATTGGAGAAAGGCTTCCCAATGAGTGGATCCCTGACACCCAGGCGGGAATCAAACCCGCTCCTAGCCACCAGGAGGGGCTAGCAGGCGAGGGAGATTTGCCTACACCTGGATTTTTGCTTTTTAAAGCAAATCAAGGTGTGGGAACCATTCCTGCCCTGGCGGTAGCTGCAGGGCCCATTCTGGGCCCCAAAAGCTACAACCAAGCCTTGGTGGGCTTGGCTGGGCCTGAGCAGGCTATTTTTAGCTGCCCAGTAAACCCAGTTTAAGCCCACTCTTCATTAAGTAATTTGGGGTCCCCAATTGGGGAAACTTTTTTAATCAAGTTCCTTGGCCTCAGGAAAGCCTGTCAATCCAGCCCAAAAAAGGTGATCAAATTGGGAAAACTTCCATAACCCCAGAAGCCAAACCTGCTATAACCAATGGCCAGCCAAGCCAAGATGGACCACCAAAAAGCCAAACAACTGTTCCTGAAAACCCCAAAAATGACCATGAAGCAGCCAATCAAACTGCAGAACCTGAGATGTCAAGCCTTGCCACACCAATAACACCAGAAGAATGCCCAGAGGCACTTGCATGTGAGTAAGTATATAAACCAGAAGCACCTGAAAAAGTTCTGTATTGTCATCCTTACCAAATAAAAGTGTTATGAACCTTTGATTCACCAATCTGCTTCCATATGTATTTTTGATACTCTTCTATCTGCATACACCCAAGCGTCAGTAACTGTCCACTAAGATAGATAGCCAGGCTCTAGTTGACAAAACCAAAGCCTTTGACTACTACCGTCCACCTAACGCTCCATTTGGCCCTGTGCATTTCACCGAGTACCCCCCCAAATCCTGACCACAAACCCTGGACATTGGAAGACTTGCAGTGGTACACCCGCCAAAACGCATCCAAGGAACCCTATCAAATTGTCTGTGACAGCAAAGCAATCACCGTCTATCCTTTGATCTTCAACGGGAAGTACAACAATCATGCTGCCTACCTGGTCCCCATGGAACCACCTGTCAGGAATCCAGTCATAGGTAGAGGCATTGGGTGGCTCAGGGTGTGGTGCAGCCAAGCTGGCAGGTAAGGCCCACCATAGTGATAAGGGGCGCCTTTTGGAGAAGCTCCAAATCTGGAATTAACAAAGAAGAGAAGTATATTTTATTGGATAATACTTTAGACTTATTTAGACTTGACTGTGGCGGGGATTTTATTGGATCAAACCTAGGGGTTGGTCATGTGCTGGATGGGTTCAAGTTGTTGGATACTTGGACAATCAGGTGATATTGCTTGGTTACCATTCTTGGTATGTCAAACAGTATATTGGAAGGGGACTAAATTGGGCAATGGCTGGATGTAAAGTAGGTTGGCAGTAGCCAGAATGCTTGTACATCCAGATGCTTGATGCCCCCCTTAAGGGGTTACTCTGGTGCATCAGGAGGGGGCTTTGTCTTAATGGCTGCCTCCTGATGCTCCTGGAGCTGTTTGATAGTTAGAACCATTCTGGTCAGTGCTCTCCTTTACTGAGGCAGAGACAGGTTCTGTGGTATTTTTTGATAGTTGGGTTTTTGGCACTTTGGAATTTTACTAGGTAAGTGTTGTGCTCTGGTCTGTATTTGATGGCTCTTCCTGGTCCCCAGTGTACTGAGTCTAGTTTCTTTCTGTTGCCAGCTAGAATCCAGACAGGGGAGTTGATGGGAAGTGGTTCCTCTGTGGAGGTTACCTTTTGTGTCTTGAGCCTCTTCATTTCAGCTATTTTAGCTTTGAGACAAATGTTTTGTAGGTTTGGTGCTTGCTCTACTGTAGGAGGTTTCCCCAGGGGGATCTTTATGTATGGCTTTTTGTTGCAAGTGATTACTTCTGTTTAGTACCTGTAGGTTAGCTCAAACAGAGAATTGCCTGTCCCTTGATTGGTGCAGACTTGGGATACTAATAATGCATGTTTCACGTATAGTGGCCATGTGTCTTTGGCTTTGCCATCCATTATTTTCTCTAGGGTCCTAATAAGGCTGCTTTTTAAGTGTTCCACTCTACTGTTGGCCTGTATGGAGAGGTTGTGGAGTGTTCAATGTTTTTGGATTTTAAGTTATCATTAACTATGTGACCTGATAACTCTGTTGCTCCATCAGTTATTTGTAGTCTGGAGTGCCATGGTCAGCTATGATTGCTTTGTTAATGAAACAATTGATGGTTGCTGCTTTGTGGTCCTTTGTTGCCCAGCAGATGGGCCAGCGTGTGGCAAAGTTGATAGCTACAATTAAGAAATGTTGGTTTGTCTTTGTTTCTGGGAAGGGCCCCACTACGTCTAGCCCCCAAACCTTAAATGGCTCAGGGTCTGGTACTGGGTCAATTATTGGCTGGGGAGCCTTTGTACTGGTGTATTTCTTGCACATTGTGCACTTTTTAGAACATCAACTATATCCTGCTTGAGGTTGGGCCACCATACTATCTCTTTTAGTGTGAGGTATAGATTGTTAGCCTTTGTATGGCCTAGCAGGCAGTGATGTCTTAGTATGGTGTCAACTCTTTGTGCAAGTGGGATGTACAGGATGTTTGTCATTAATAATTTGGTATACTGTGCCATTTGATACATGGAAGTACTTTTTGTTTCTTACTAATGTATTGTGGGTCAGTTTATGTGTTGAGGGGTCTTTTCCTTTGGTTTTATACTCAGTGCTGTACAAGTTTGGCCAGTCAGGGTCCAGGTGGTCAGGGTGATCCTCTCTAGGCTGACATAGTCTAGAGAGAGCATTGGCTGTGACCAGCTCTGCCCCTTTTTGTACTGGATGTCCAAGTTAAGCTGTTCTAGTAAGGACATCCATTTGGCTTGCCGTTGTGCAAGTGCATTTTGAGCTTTGAAATAGATTAAGGATTTATGGTCAGTTAGTACTCAGACATTTAAATGTCCTTCTAAGTAACAACTCCATTTCTTGCAAGCATGGTATATTGCTAGCAGTTTCTTATTGTGGATTGGGTATCTCTGCTCAGTATTGGTTATTTTCTGCTTTTGTAACATACTGGCAGGAAGTCTTGCTGCCCTGACTGGCAGATGCGCAGGACTGCGCCAATGGCGGTGTTGCTGGCATCTGACTTGAGCTTGTAGCACCTGTTGTTGTTATGGTATTGCAAAATTGGCGCTTCAATCAAGGATTGTTTTAATAAATGGAAATTCTTGTCACATTCTGGAGTCCAGATGATTTTATTCTTTGCATTACCCTTGGTTAAGTCATTGATTGGTGTGGTTAGTTTTCCGCAGTCTTTGATGTATTTCCTTAGGTAAGATATAATACCAAGAAAGCATCTAACTTGTTTAACAGAGGTGAGGCGTTGCATGTTATTTATGGCTTTAATTTTGTCTGGATCTGCTTTGATACCACCTTCAGCAACAATGTGGCCCAAAAACAGGAGTTCCTTTTCCATAAATTGGCACTTACTTGGTTTTGCGTAAATTTTGTGCTTTGCAAGTTGATTGAGTGTCTTGCAGACATGCATGAGGTGTTCCTCTTTAGTTTTTGAGAATATGATGATATTGTCAAGGTAGCATAATGTATTTGAGAGACCCTTTAGTGCTTGGTTCATCATGGTGACAAACGTTGCGGGAGCGTTGGTCATCCAAAAGTTCATTACTCTACAATTAAAGGATCCAAATTGTGTACAGAACACAGTTTTTGGTATGTCTTTTTCCTTTACTTCAACTTGGTTGTACCCTGAGGTTAGGTCAATTTTGGAGAAAAATTTGGCACCTGAGAGTCCTGCAAACAGATCCTCTATAAGTGGAAGAGGGTATTTATTATTAACTGTGCTTGTATTGAGATCTTTATAGTCAGTTACTAGATGTAGAGTGCCTTCTTTTTTTCTTTACAAAGAACACTGCTGCCCCCCATGGGGATTCAGACGGGCAGATGAAGGCTTTAGCTAAGTTATCCTCAATGTGTGTTTTTGGTTTGGGTCTCCATAGAGAAGAGTCTGTAGAGGAATGCAGGTTTGGGCATAGCTTTGCATAAGTCAATGCCATCTCTGACCTCCTGTTTGGGTGGTAGCTCGGTGAGCTCCTCTTTGAATATGTGAGTGTATTCATTTAGGAGTGCCGCAAGTTCTGGGCATTGGATCTTTTGTGTTTGTATATTATTGAACTCAGTGTACCTCATTATGTGGAGGGTACTATCATTGGTTAGATGTTCTGAGTCATCTTGGTTTTTGACCTGGACAAATACTGTGTCTCTTAGAATGAGGTCATTAGGTTCTTTGAGGATGTTAAAATTGACTCTGTTGCGCTTGATGGTCATGGTTTTTGTTTTCTAACGTACGCTGGGGTTCACTTGGGTGAACCAGTCCATGCCTGCAACAATGTTGTAGTTTATGTTGTTCATGACAAGTACTTTGATGAACGTTTGTATGCCTTGGAGGTCAATTCTGAAGGGAGTTGTTTTGCCTTTGAGTAGAGCCTTTGATTTATCTGCCATTCTGGTGTATTTGAAGTTGGATTTGATAACTGGTATTTTGTATTTGATTACAGATGTTTTGCTAACCATAGTGTGTTGTGCACCAGAGTTAAATAAGATTTTATGTGTATGTGATTTGTAAGTGCATGGATAGACAAGAAGTTGTGAGCAATCTATAATTTTTAAGTTCATAAAAATGGAGGATTGCAGGACACATGGGATGCAAGCAGCAAGGTATGTGCCTTGGTACAGTTTCTTGTCAAGTTGGGGGGAGACAGGGGCACTTAAGCCTGTTCCCCCTTCTCTTTTCCCTGTTCCTTTGTTTTGAGCGCTTTGAGGTCAGAGAATGTGGGGTCTAATTCATAGCAGGTCGCTGTTTCAGCATTGTTAACTTTGGTGGTGTCCTCTTTCTTGGGACAGGAGCGGTTTGCGCTTTGGCTGTGATTGCCATTGTTGCAATTGGAGTTGCTGTTGTTATGGTTGGTATTTTGGTGTTTATTGCTGTTGGAGTTTTCTCTACCATTGCCATTTGAGGAGCAATTGCCGTTGTGTGCAGCATATTCCATGTTTGCGCGTTTTTCTGTGTGCTTGGCTTCTGCATGAGCGCAGGCATGGAGGTGTTAGCCTCTGGGAAAATGAGGGCAGCAACAGAGGGTTTCATTCTGTTGATGAATGAGGCTCTGGTATGTACATTGTCAGCTTGTGCTGGGTTTTGAATTTTACAGTGTATTTCCTTGAGCTCATTGGCGTAAGCTATGATAATGGTCTTCTGAAGAAGGCGCTGACCTGTATTGCAATGTCTTAGAGGGATTTGGTGACGCGTAAATTGTGTGTGATATCTGCTTTGAACTATTCCTAGTTGTCAGGCTGGTCGTCAGTTTGTGAGCCAACCCAGGTGGCAAACCAGTTAGCTGCGGCCTTGTACAGGTGCTTGCTGGCTTCCTGGACCCATTTCTCATGGGGGATGCGGCTGGCGTGGAGTTTAGCGGCTGAGTGGTCTAGCCAGTTGATTATGTTTGTTTTTATCAAAGAACTTATTGATATTCTTGTATTTGGTGTTGGTAACTTAACCTGTGATAGGTGGTTGTGCGTTTGTTTGTGGTTGAAGAGAGCAACTGTATTGAATAATCTTGGTGCATGCTTTGGGCATGACCAGACCTTCAAATACAGTGCATCCACTAGGTACATTTTTGTCAATTTTGTAGGCGCAGAAGTACGTTTTCCAGGTCTCCTGGGATGTGGCCAAGTTGAGTATGTGAGAGAAGGTGGGTGGGTTTTGGTCAGATATTTTCTCTCTCATGGGCATGTTCAAAAATCCGTAACTGCTACTAGTGATAAGGAGCACCTTTTTTGGGAAGCTTCAAATATGGAATAAAGAAAAAAGAGAAGTGTCTTTTATTGGATAATACTTTAGACTTATATAGACTTGACTGTGGTGGAGATTTAGTTGAACCAAACCCAGGGGCTGGTCATGTGCTGGATGGGTTTGAGTTGTTGAATACCTGGACAGTCATGTGATATTGGTTTGTTGCTATTTCCGGTATGTCAAATGGTATATTGGAAAGGCACCAAATTGGGTGATGGCTGGATGTTAGGTAGGTTGGTAGTAGCCAGAATGTTTGTACATCCAGACCCTTAACAGTGTATAGATCCCAGAGCTCAATATGCTCATCTGCAGGAGCACCAGTCTCAGGTTCCTGTTTCCCTTCCTCTTCAGGCTCTGAGGTGGGATCAGAGTGGTGGTTTAAGTTGAACAACTTCTCTTGGGGGTCTAAAGGGGAGTAAACAAAAGGAGAGTGGGGAGGGGTTGGGCTTGTTTCCTCAGGTTCAGGGGAAGGCATGGGTGACTTGGGGGAGCTTTACTCTTGGCAGGCTGCTTTTTAGGGGTATTTTTGGCCTTTTTAGCCTTGGGAGGAGTGATCTTGGACTTGGAGGCCTTGGTGGCCTTGGACGCAGCTTTGTTAATGGACTTGGGAGGCATCTAAAAGTGAACTAGTATCAAAATATTGGAAATTTAGGGGTTATTTTTAAAGAGAAAAATGAGAATATTTTTAATATAAAAGTAGTCATTTTTTGCATAGAATTGTAGAGAAAGTCTTAAAATATATAATATCAAAATTTCACGGTTTTTGTTTTTTAAAAAATATTTTTTATTAGTAACTCAATTATGCAAAACTTTGAGTTTTGACTGAAAACTTGCAGTCAAAATGGCGTTTTTGAAGTGATGTAATCAAAGTGCTGTAGCTCAAAAACATGGTGTTTTTGACCATTTTTTATATTAAATTAACAAATTTCCAGTGGAGCTACCTCAACAGGGCCAAAGAGTAAAACTTGAATTTCTCAAAAAACTAGCTTATAAAACTGGGGTTAAAAGTACCCAGTTGTTTAGAGGAGATGAAAAATATATATTTTCAAATTATCATATGTTTTCTTTACATTTTTTAAAACTGTGATAATTGACGTGAATATGTACTTTTGAAAAGTGAAAAGCAAGAATTGTGGTGAGGGAATTGATATAGCGTAGCCTGGCATCATATGTAATTTCCCCTTATTTTCCCCTATTCATTGTGCACATCAAATCAATTGGGTGATATGAAACTTGGTGGAATTTGAAGTAGCATAAATAAAATAGCGTAATCACCCCCTTTCATATTAAAATCACTATTAAAATATTTTATTAAGAGAACCCTTATCAATGTATCCATGTATAATAAAGCTATAAATTACATATAACAAAACTGGTTTTTTTACCCAGCAATGACAATCACTAGAAGGACTATATAGTGGCGTCTTTTTAGGTTGTTCTTAGTATAATAGTCTTAGATTAATACTATAGGAAGATCTTCTGGCACTATACAACAGGCTTTATTTTATTTCTGGTATAAGCTTATTTTAGTTAAAGATAAATAGCATGTGTCAGGGCCCAGATTGCCCTGGACAGTCAGCTGGCCTCCTTAAAGTTGAGTAAATATGCAGCGTGGAAACCCCCACAAAGCACTTTCCAGGGCAAAATACCCCCCTTTTGACTAGCAAATGGCCCGGGAATTGAGAGGCACATGAGCCTCAAATCCCTGGTATCAAGCCTGTTATCAAATTTGGGCCACCTACCTATTGGGAAATGGCACTTTGGGAGTGTGACCGTGTGATTGCGCAATCAGACATTTGATTCATTGTAGGAGCTAAAAATAACTGTAGCAACTTGCCATGCTGCAAAATTCAAAAGGTTCATGTTATAGCAGCCAATGAGATCTCACCCTCTTGGCCAAGCACACAAATTCCAGATAAAATTGTAAATCCAACTCCAAATGATGCCATCAGTTCCCTGGTGGCACAAAAGGCCACAGAACCTTCAGTAAGTATAAGTAGTGAGGGGGAAAAGCCCTCCTCACTGTTGACATCTTAATAAAGCGAGTTTATGCCTAGAAATTATTATTTTATTGCAGCAACTGTCTATTTTTGCTCAAATTTAATTATTCTCTTTGCATCCATTTGTGAATCCACTACTCAATACAAACTTGCATACCCATATCCTCCCAGCCATACTCCTGTTGTTCTTGCCAAACTGCTCCGCACCCTTGACCTGGAGTATTTCTATCCCCATCACCTGGACCTGCCGCCAGCAATGAAGGATATTCCAACTGCCCCTCCTCTCCCTGACGCGCCTCTCACCCAGGACTTTAGCAAGATGGGGTTTGTCTATATCACAGTATTGGGGCTGGCTAACCAAGCCATGCCCCATACTGGGAGTTGGCGCCCCCTAGCCACTGCTCTGAACTACCTGGTTTGCATAGCGCCTATTGTGTACATGGCCTTTCAGGCCTGGCCTGCTTCCCCTGTGGGAGTCCAGCTGGACTCTGGTATGGGCTGTGACAGTATGTCAACCATATCTAAACTAGTAACCCTGGGCCCATATTCTTCTTTGATTATAGGGGCATCTTGTATGCTATATTTATGACCTCAGCTTACTATCTAGGACAGTATTTGACCAAGAAACAAGAAACAAACAAATGCCAAGAAGAAATTGTTGCCGAGTCATCCCAGATCCAGACTGTGATCATCTTCACCTCAAACCAGAATACTGCTGCCCCCACGACCTTTCCTGACCTGCCAAAATTGAACTTGGCTGGTTTCAGAAAAGGAATGATCATGATAAACACCTTGTTCTGCACCCACCCCAAGAACTTCAGAGACAACGCCCAGAAGGTTATGATGGTAGCCCAACTGAAGGATGATGTCAGAGAAACCTTCTTGACCTGCCTTGAGGAAGACCCAGACCTCATACTTTCCTACAATCAGTTCCTGGAGAGAATGAATTCTGCAACTATCCCTGCTGGGGCCAAGACTCAAGCCTACATGGGGCTCATCCGCCTGACCCAGGGAAGAGACAACCTGGAGACCTATATACAACAATTCCTACGCCTGGCGGATGCAGCCAAGATTCCTGACAACATATCAGGCTTGCATTTCAGAAACAGTCTGAACCCACACTATGCCAGCCTAATGAGACACCACTAATGTGACCTTCCCAAAGACAAGCTCCTGGCTATTGCCAGAGGCATGGACTTCAGCCAACCACAAGGGTACCATGCTGGCCAACCCTGGAATAATCAAACCCCTGGTACAAGTAGGCCCCACTTGAACATGACCCCTGAAGAGTACCAACGCCACGTCAGAAGTGGACTGTGCTTCTATTGCCACCAGAGTGGCCATTTATCCAAGGACTGCACTACCTGCTCCAATTGAACCCAAGGAGCAACCATCTCAGCAATAAATAATGCTTCACAATCTTATCCTATCATTGACACTACCTTATGTTATAATGATCATGAGGTGAACACTGTAGCTCTCCTAGACAGTGGGGCAACCCTCAACTACATGGAACGTAGCCTAGCTGAGAAACTTGGTGTACCAATCCAGGGAAATTCCTGACTGGTAACCTTGGGTAACAAGACAACAGACCTGTCCCACAAATGTGAAGAGTTTTTCTCCCTGAAGTTAAACAAGAGATTGCTGCCCACCAGATTCCACGTTATGGAGAAGCTTCCCAAACCTGTAGTGATAGGTTTCAAATGGTGGGTTGACCACCAATTGAACTTGGACTATAAGAACCATCAAGTGACTGTCACTCATGAGAGCCAAACCTTAGAGGTTCCCTTCCTGAACCCCCAACAGATCCCTTAGTTAAACAACATCACCATGGAACCCTGTAAGGCCAAGATCCCAAAATGTTTGAAGCCTTGGGAGTCTGTCTTCTCCAAAGAAGAAGCCACCGCCTTGCCAAAACATAGCCAGTTTGACCACGTCATTAACCTCCTCCCCAGAACCCAACCTAAGCATGGACCCGTCTATAGTTGTAACATGAAGAAACAAGCAGCCTTAAGCAAGTACTTGGACAATATGTTGAAGAAGGGATATATACACGTCTCCAAATCTCCTTGTTTGTCCCCTCTATTGTTTGTTAAAAAGAAGGGTGGTGACTTACGTCCTTGTGTCAATTAACAGGACCTAAACAGCATCACAATGAAGAACAGATACCCTGTACCCAATGCCAAAGACCTCTCAGACCAGATTTCAGGAGCCAACGTTTTCTCAAAGGTTGATTTGAGGGATGCCTTTAACCAGATCCAGATCAGGCCTGGCAACAAATGGAAGACTGCCTTCAAGACTAGGCAAGGTCTTTTTGAATACTTGGTTATTCCATTTGGGATGTGCAACCCGCCCAGTACTTTTCAAACTATGGTGGACGTGGTCTTGGGAGGACTCAAGGTCCAGTGTTGCGTAGCCTACTTAGATGGCATCCTCATTTACAGCCGCACACCTGAGGAACATGTTGAACACCTTCAAGCTGTCCTACAACGCTTCAAGGAACACAGACTCTTTTTTAAGCTCCAGAAATATGAGTTTTTTCAAGAAGAAGTAGAGTTCCTGGGTTACAATGTACTGAAAGGAGGCTTTGCAATGACGCCTGATAAAATAGAGGCCGTGACATCATGGCCTGAACCTAAGAACTGCAAGGAGGTCAGAAGTTTCCTGGTCCTGGCAAACTTCTGCCAGGAATTTGTTCCAAATTTTTCTTCAATCTGCTTGCCCTTGACCCGCCTCACCTCTGAGAAACACCCTTTTGTGTGGGATGATACCGCCAAGTCAGCCTTTGAGTCGCTAAAGAACGCCTTTGTTTCTGCCCCCGTCTTGGCAATGCTGGTTTATAATAGCCCTTTCATTGTGGAAACAGACGCCTCTGACTTTGCATTGGGGGAGGTGTTGCTTCAGGAGGGGCATGATAGTAAGCTGCACCCTGTAGCTTACTACTTGAGGAAGTTCACTCCGCCTGTTTTGAACTACCCCATCTACGATAAAGAGATGATTGCTATGATCCAGTCCTTGAAACATTGGAGAAGATACTTGTGTGACGCCAACCACCCTGTGAGAATCATGACCTATCACAAGAACCTGACATACTTCTTCAAACCACAACAACTGAATCAGCAACAAGCTAGATGGGCCTTATTCCTAGCAGATTACGGCTTATCAATCAGCTACAAGCCTGGCAAGATCAACATTGTACCAGATGCCTTAAGCCAAAGAGTCAACCTTTTTCCTAGTGCCAAAGAGATTAAAGAATTCAACACTAAATCCTTGCTGTCCCCAAACATGATTGATCCAATGCTCCTATTCCTGGGGCTAGCCAGTAGAAGAGAAGAAATCCAACTAGCTCAGACCGTAGACCAGCACTGCATCTTTATCATGGAAGACTTAAAGAAAGATATCCACAGTTGATACTACCAAAATGGTTACTCCCTACATGTTAACACCCTGCAGCTACATGGACGCACCTATGTACCAGAAGGCCCAATGTGCTTAGAGATACTGAAGGAATACCACAACTCCCCCATGTCAGGACACCCTGGACGTACAAAGACTCTCAAAGGGATTCAGAGAGCCTACATGTGGCCCAGGATGAAGCCAGAGATTGAAGAATACCTCAGTGGTTGCAAGACATGCGGACGTACCAAACCTAAGTGAGGAAAGCCAGAAGAATTACTACAACCCCTTCAGATTGCAGAAGGCCCTTGGAAGTCAGTTTCCATGGAATACATTGTGGAGCTACCCAATTCAAAAGGATTTAACACCATCCTTGTAATTGTCAATTGCTTCACCAAGATGGCTCACTTCATTCCAACAACAACCAAAGTAACCGCAAAGGAAACCGCCACTCTATTCCATAACCAAGTATTCATGAACCATGGACTCCCACAATAAGTGGTCTTGGACAGAGGTCCACAATTCACCTCTAAGTTTTGGGCCCAAATCCTAAAGGACTTGGGAATAAAAAGATTGTTGTCTACTGCATACCACCCCCAGAGCAACAGAAAGACCAAGAGAGTGAACCAGGTCCTTGAACAGTACTTACAATGCTACGTTAACTTGGAACAGAACAATTGGGTAACCCACTTACCAATGGCTCAGTTTGCGTACAAAAACCAATATCACAGCTCCACTGGTATGTCCCCCTTCAAAGCCAACTACGGATTCAACCCCACATGGGATGCCCCCACACAGAGGAAGCCAACAACCCCAAAAAACAAGACTGGGTTAGCAACATCCACATGTGCCAAGAAGAATGTGCCAAGAACCTGAGAAGAGCAGTACAAGTATACAAGGATTTTGCCGACAAGAAAGAAAGCCCTGGCCCCCCCAATTGAAGTAGGAGACCATGTGTATCTCAGCGCTAAGAACATCAAGACCACTGTCCCTTGCTCTAGCTTGAGTCCTCAACAAACAGGTCCTTACAAAGTCTTACAACGCATTGTTACTGTAGCGTACCAACTAGAGCTGCCCCCGGATGGAAGATTCACAATGTATTCCACCGCTCCCTGTTATCAAAAAAGAAAGGACCTTTTCTCCTGTACCAGATAGTGAGAATAGCTCCCCCACCCATCAAAATAGGAAGCTTCACGGAACACAAAGTTGAAGCCATCCTGGGACACAAACTCCAATATCAAAAACCTCACTTCCTGGTCAAATGGAAAGGATACCCCCATGAAGAGAATACCTGGGAACCTGAATCCAACCTGGAGAATGCCGCCATCCTACTAAAGGAATATAAGTCTCGGAGTAAAGAGTTGTGCTCTGCAAGCTCAACTATGGTAGGGGATGATGTCAGGGTCCAGATTGCCCTGGACAGTCAGCTGGCCTCCTTAAAGTTGAGTAAACATGCAGCGTGGAAACCCCCACAAAGCACTTTCCAGGGCAAAATACCCCCCTTTCAACTAGCAAATGGCCCGGGATTTGAGAGGCACACGAGCCTCAAATCCCTGGAATTGAGCCTGTTATCAAATTTGGGCCACCTACCTATCAGGAAATGGCACATTGGGAGCGCAACTGTTTGATTGTGTGATCAGACATTTGATTCATTGCGGGAGCTAAAAATAACTGTAGCAACTTACCATGCTGTAAAATTCAAAAGGTTCATATTATAGCAGCCAATGAGATCTCACCCTCTTGGCCAAGCACGCAAATTCTGGATAAAATTGTAAATCCAACTCCAAATGATGCCATCAGTTCCCTGGTGGCACAGAAGGCCACAGAACCTTCAGTAAGTATAAGTAGTGAGGGGGGAGAAGCCCTCCTCACTGTTGACATCTTAATAAAGCAATTTTATGCCTAGAAATTATTGTTTTATTGCAGGAACCGTCTATTTTTGCTCAAATTTAATTATTCTCTTTGCATTCATTTGTGAATCCACTACTCAATATAAACTTGCATACCCATATCCTCCGGGCCATACTCCTGCTGTTCTTGCCAAACCGCCCTGCGCCCTTGACCTGGAGTATTTCCATCTCCATCACCTGGACCTGCCGCCAGCAATGAAGGATATTCCAACTGCCCCTCCTCTCCCCAATGCGCCTCCCACCCAGGACTTTAGCAAGCTGGGGTTTGTCTATATCATATTATTGGGGCTGGCCAACCAAGCCGTGCCCCATACCGGGAGTTGGCGCCCCCTAGCCACTGCTCTGAACTACCTGGTTTGCATAGCGCCTATTGTGTACATGGCCTTTCAGGCTCGGCCTGCCTCCCCTGTGGGAGTCCAGCCAGACTCTGTCATTGGCTGTGACAGCGTGATTTGAAATGACATAAAGTTGAGATGGTGTAAACACGTCCCACACTAAGTGATTTCATATGAAAATAAAGTTGCAAAATAATATTTAATTAATCTGACTCAAAGTGACAGAATTGAGTATGTAAATTTGAGATGACACATTATAAAGATATATGTAAATTTTAACTATTTTTTTGTTTATTTTATTTTTTTGTGATTCAAAATCACTAACACAAAAAACGCCATCTCAAATTAAATTCAAGATGGTGTAAATCAAAGTTCTGTTTTCAAAATGATGTGTCCTACTGCCCAGGTGAAGCCTGTCAGGAAGCCAGGCATAGTTAGAGGCATTGGTTGACTCAGGACGGAGTACAGCCGGGCCAGTGATTAATGCCCACCATAGGATAGGTGCTAACTTGATAATATAGGATACAGATTGCCCAAGCAAAGACCAGGGCCCTGAGTTGGGCACCATGGTGTCTACCATTCCCGTCAAATTAATATAGAGTACGCCAAACAGTTGAGTGGACGTGGTCTTAGCAGTGGTGGGGGGGCTCTATTGGGCGGTTGGGTTGCAGGGTTAAATGCAGAGTCATGAGGACAAAGTATGCAGGTAGATAATTATACTTGTCTTTGAACAATCTGGGCGGCCTCTTGTACCACTTTCCTTTGCATCATATGTACTTGGTTTCTCTAGTCCTTGCCAAGGGATCAGCAATGAGGATGGTCTCTGAGTTGTACTCTGAGTTGGCAGGGTTGGGTGGGTATTCTGTAAAATGCAAGGTCCAAAGGGGGCTCCAAAAGACAATATAGTACCTGAGGAGGGTTGGCAGGTTGGTCTTGAGAGGGGGTGGTTGCCTGTTTGTCTACTTGGCTGGAGTTGAGATGAAAGATCACTAAGACTAGATAAGGTAGGATTTGTTTGAACCAAAGGTTCATGAAACTTTATTATAAAAAATAACAATGGGGTTATCCCCATACAGCCAGGTTCTTATACCAGGTGGTTTTGCTTCTTTGCTTATCACAGACTTCAGCCCCTTGGACAGTTCACTGGCAGGACATGGACCTTGGCTTCTGGTTTTGAGGGCAGCAAATCCTAGTTGTGCTTGCTCTGATGAACAAAAGTGACAATGCTTTGTTCTGCCACTACTGTTCACCACATCACCTGAGCAGTCAAATTGTATTATTAATTCTGGACTCAAGACTGACATTAGCTGGTGATCATTGGCAGAACTGGAAGAAGACTTGTTGTAACCTCCTTTAGGCAAGCTACAACTTCAGCATAGGTCTGGGTCTTTGGTGGCATGTGGTCAATAGCAATCTGATGTCCATCTGGGGAATTATCTTTAAGAGTCTGGTGGGTCTCATAGTAATTTGACAACTTGGGTCTGCAACTCAACAATTTGGTGGGTTCCCGTCCACTTTGTGTGACTTGAGTAGCCTTTGGAGGGTTGGGGTTTGATTCTGGGGTTTCCTATGTTGATTTTGAACCTTCAGTCTTGGCGCTTGGAAGGTTGGCAGGTTTCAGTTCCTCCTGGTTGGGGAAAGATATCTCTGGTGATCTGGGGTTTGGCCCAATTGGCAGTCTGGCAGGCTCCCATCTATCCTGGTCATAACAAGGCTTTTTCTGAGACCTGGGGTTTAATTCCCAGGTTTACAATACAAGTATTGAAATGACATTCATGACAGCGCCCCTTTCTTGACAAATCTCTTGAGCCACCCAAAGACCTCCTCAATTGGGTTGAGTAATGGGGAATAGGCAGGAAGAAAGAGAAGAAGTAAAGGCACTGTAGCCAATTGCTGTGAGGCAATGGCAACACCAGGCTCAATCACCTGGAATTCTGCAATCATATCCGCCCTCTTGTGGAGTCCAACATTATCCAGCACAATAATGTTGATGAAGCCTGGGCTTGTGCGCCTCAGGTGCTCCCAAACCAATCAAAGAAACTCCAGAAAGGTCATACTGTTGTGAGACCCCTTGATCATTTGATAGACCTCAATGCCAAGCAGACCAAGAAGGGCTACCATTGAGTAGGCAACAGACCGGACAGCCGCACACCGGGATGTGCCGTTCTTTTTGCCTTTGGGGACATACCCATACTTGTTGCACATTGACGACGCAAAGGAGGACTGATCAATATAGTAAAACTTGACTCTTCCTTTCTCCTTGAGAGCAGTAACTGTCTTGGTGTATTTCTGGCAGTAGACAAATTTTTCTGGGCTATTCCAATTTTACAGAGATACACTGAGTTTCTTCCACAAGAAATTTAATTTCTTCACTGCGCAGTAGCAAGTGGAAACCAAAGATTGGATTCCAAAAACAGACTCAACCATTGACTGAATATTTTCCAGTTCAAGATGGCAATTTCACTTTATCCACTGTTGGATTGCCCACAGGTGTTCCTGGATCAATAGGATTGGAACCTGTTTGGATTTCTCTAAAAGAAGAACAGTCCCTGTTTTCAGGTAAGTTGTGCAGAGCCTGTGCGCAGATTTTACCAACATACCAACGATAGCTGCGGCCTTCTTGTAGTTGGTGGTCTCCTTCATGAGCCTCATGAAGGTCTTGTGGGTGGCGTCAGAGATGAGGTGGTGCTTGGGCCTTTTGGCAATGGGGATTGACTTGTTGGCATTGGGCACAACACAGGGCATATGCACTTGACTGTAGAATACAGCAATCTTTTTCAGCACCTTCTGCCCTTTGGTGGTTTGGAAATACTGGGTGGTTTGTTATCAGGGATCCACTCATTGGGAAGTCTCTCTCCAATTGAATGAAGGAGAGCTCCCAAGTTGAATTTGACTAGAGTGGACCCTACTGGAATCCCTATCATTAACATGTGTGAAGGTGACCAAATAGGCGGAATCTTCCCAAGAAGGGAGTGAAGTGGTTTAGGAGATAATAGACGCTGGTGTACCCCAAGACCAACCAGGGGGCCTTAGGGTAGATAATAGGTGGTAAATGTGCTGTTTCTACGTAAGGGGCATGGCGTTGACGTGGTCCAAAACAATACCAAATTGAGTCTTCTGATTTGTCAGTCAGAGTTGGTTTGGGGGTTTTGAAGTTCACATTGGCTTGCCCATAACTGACTAATACACAAAAATTCCATACAAGGAAGATGAACTTCATGCTATTGGAGGGGGAACCTTTAGAATCTTCTAATCAAGTGTTTAAAAGTTGAAAATATAGATTTATTGATCAATAGGAATAAGAGAAATTGTTGGAGAAATTTGGAAGGGAAGGATTTTCTGGTTTAAATACTGATCTTAAGTGAGGAAGGGAACATTGTGGTTACCAGGTGATACTGTAAGAGTGATTTTGAGAAGGATTGTCTTGCAGGACTGCAGCAGGATGCAGCCTGCAATGCAAGAAGAGGCAGGTTGGAATAGTGCATTGCAGTATTGTACCTCACTATGGTTGGGGATGGTATCTGGGGCTGGATATGAAGTATTTCTTTGGCTTGGGTGGTTTGCTAGGCTTAATTGGCTTCCTGGGTCCCTAAATATCTGGTTTAGATATCCTTTGCATTTTTTTAGATTGATTGGCTGTATTGTAATTATTGGAGCCAAAATTAAATGCTGAATTGTTATTGTTGTCGTAATAGTTGTCTGAAGCCTTAAATTCCAATTTTGAAGTAGAATTTATGTGTTGTTCTTGGTTTTTACGCTTGCTTTTGTGTTTGTTTTTGCTTAAAACACATTTTTTATCAAAATTCAAATGTGTTTTTGAAATAATTGAATTAATTGCTTTGTTAACATCCTTAGTTTTTAAATCTGCATTTAAAAATGCTGTTTTCAGTCCTTGAGATTTATCCAGAGTTCTTAAGTTTGATCTTACATTTGTGTAAGGTATGGATTTCCTTACAATTGTCTTTGTCTGCCCCTTTGGAATCACTGATGTAAGGCTCATAATTGGTGTCAAGCACAGGCTTAACCTTCTCCAGTATGGCTGCAAAAACACTATTGCGGTGGTGTACAGGGTTGTACACCAAGGACATCCTCTCAGTGGTGAAATCATTTACCGTTTTGGTGGTGATGACCTTGGTGAATTTTTGGGTCAGCTTCTGGACCTGGGGGTTGATGCTCTGCCCCCTTGCACATTGTGCTCTTTGAACCAGCTGTGTCAGTGCAGCATCACTATTGAACTCTTCTCTCCTGTCTTGATCCTGAGTAGGCACTTGAGTTTCACTAACTCTGTTTTTTGACCCGCAGGGGCAACCGCAACCACAGCGCACAACAGGTCCATTGTTACTCTGTTGCTGGGATGCATCCATTTTAGTATGAAAAAAATTAAAATAAGTTTATCTATATAATTTATTTATTGTAATTTTTATCTCTCCATATACAGTAGCATGTAATCTTGTAGTCACTACTGTTTATTTCAAGTTAGATTTTTAGATTTCTATATTAATTATTTTTGGTTGTAAATGTGCACTGTTGATCATGAGTTTGGATAAATTTGATATTTTTATTGATTCTAATATCAAAACAGACACTCAGAATATTTATTTCCTTTTTTTATTCTAGATTTATTCTTAATTAGGACAAGTTGATAACAGTATTATAGATTCAGTCATGTGTTTTAATATTTGATATTTACGTTGTCTGTTTCAGTTGCTATTGAGGCTTGTTGTTGGATCAAATTTCCAACTTTTGTGACTGAGTGTCATGTGTTTACCAAAAAAGTAATAAACATAGTAGATGCTTTCTGTGACTGAAACTCATGTGTTCTAGTGTTTGGTACATTTGTTGTTGAATTGTTAAGCATTTGTCCCCAGTTTTAATAGGTTGTTGTATGACTGGACATTTATGCCTAATAGCGCCCATTTTCTGTGAAATCATCTTCTATTTAGATCTATCAAGTTTAAATACGTTTTGTGACTGAGTTCATGTGTTCTAAACTGAATAATATACATTTATCTCAACAGGTTTTAAAACTACTGTAACTTTTTTTGTGACTAAAATGAATTTGTTTTAGTGCTTGGGACAATCATTGTTGAATCATAATAAATTTGCTCTCAGTTTTTATCATTCATTGTATGTCTGGACATTTTTGCCAATTAGCACACATTTTTGGTGAAATGTGTAAATTCACTACCACCTCTGGCTTTGGATTGCGCAATCTTCCCTTGTTGTACCAAGAAAGGCCCAAAAACGCCTGCCAAACCCCTCCATTCTTTAAATGATTTAGCTCACATGGTTGATGAGAGGTTTGTGCTAGCCTACCCTGCGGGCCCTTTGCCTTTGGTGGCTCCCTCCTGGGAAGAAACACTGGTTAATTTAGACTACCTGTTAGCGTGATGTCATCCACTTCTGAAAACCATTAGAGCTAGCCAATCAGAGGCTGCCACATTGACACTAAACTGCATGAGTGAATTCCAAATGACCAGCACTTCCTCCAGCCAATCAGATCTGGCCACAGAAATTAGAATGAAACCCTCCAGTCTTCCTGCTCCTGCCCAGCAAAGTTTTGTTTCCAGCCAATTGGATTCAGAGCCCACTGTCATGTGATCAGTTTTGTTTGCAAGCCATTCCTTTTAATCAAGCAAGGGGACTTTCAGTCCCCTGCTTGTTTATTTTCCAAATATAATAAAGTTTGGTGCTCTTGCAAAAACTTAAATTTCAAGTTTTTTTACTGCTGTCAGGAAACCCAGTTAGTGTTCTAGCAGCCTAGTGATTACAGTGTTAGTTTCAGTTTTAAAATTACCTTTCAATAGCCGGTTTTGAACCTGGTTTCCCTTCTGGCCACCTATACTAGGGTTGTTTATCCTAGTTGTTGTCTTCTTTGCTTTTGCTTTCAAAAGTAGAGTTCAAACTCTAATTTTTAAATTGATTTTCTTTATAATTACTACTATTATTTTGAAATTTCCTTTAAAATCCTTGTTTTTGAACCCGCTCTCACTTGCTGTTCTCCCCAAGGCCACCACAATTACCTTAAAGCCTTATAGACCAGTCCTGCTACAGTTTGTCAATATTCTGTTAAGCCTACCCTGCCACCACCTTTTTCACCTGATTTCTGCCATGAATTTATACCAACCTGCCCCAAATTTTGCAAGGAATATTCCTATGATACTCCCAGCACTCAAGTTTGTGGTTTTTCCCTGGCTTCTCTCTTACTTCTTCTGTGGTCCACCTCCCCCAATTTGTGGGGGAAAATCTCTTTGTCTGCCAGACTTGTAGGTAGAGATCCCTCTAGTCTTTGGGATCTCCCCAGCGGCCTTCTCTTTTCAGAAGAGGCTGTGGTCAAGAGCCTGACGTGTGATGACTTGGATTTGAGCACAGTGGATCATGCCTCACCCGTCTCAGAAGAAGCTATGCCTCCAATGCGCCCCCTCCCCAGCGTGGTTCTGAGTCCCTCAGTACCCCTTGGTCCCTCCAAGGTGTCCTCTCCCGCTCTCACCTGCACCCCTTGGTTGCTCACTGGCCTAATATTGATGGGCTTGAACGCCTACTTCCCTCAGTTGTCCCCAGTGTCCTCCCTGTGGTCCCCTCTCCAAGTAGCCATCCCAGTTCTTCACTGGGCGGCATCCTGGTGGTTTGTTTTGCCAGGATGGGAGCTGAACTTAGTTATTTTAGCCCCCCTCTCTCACAGAATGAGTTGCTATTTCTATCAAAAAAGTTGGAATTTGTTTTATGAGTGAATGTAAGGGACCCTCTTTATAGAGGAAAATACAGTTGGGGAATCAAACAAGGATCCATTACTCTCTACAACAGGAGATAGCTCTTCAAGCTGTAGGTGTCAGGAAACCAGGCATAGGTAGAGGCATTGGGCGGCTCAGGATGGGGTTGGGCCAAGCCGGCGGGTAAAGCCTGCCATAGAATGGGTGTGTGAGAGAGGGGGGCTAAACTAACTAAGTTCAGCTCCCATTCTGGCAAAACAAACCACCAGGATGCCGCCCAGTGAAGAACTGGGATGGCTGCTTGGAGAGGGGACCACAGGGAGGACACTGGGGACAACTGAGGGAAGTAGGCGTTCAAGCCCATCAATATCAGGCCGGTGAGTAACCAGGGGGTACAGGCAGGGGCGGGAGAAGGCATCACAGAAGCGCGCAACGACGCCGAGTTGCTCTCTGCTGGGTCAGGGAGGGGGAGCATCAGTGGGTCCTTGGGCACAGGGGCAAGAGGAGCATATCCAATGCTGTCTAAGTCCAGATCATTACAAGTTAAGCTTTTCATCACAGCCTCCCCAGAATAAAGAAGACTGCCTGGGAGACTCAAAAGGCTGGAGGAAGCTTCGCTCATGAGCTGCACAGAAGAGAAGATCTTTGACCACAGGTCTGGTGAGGTCAAACATAAAAGGAGCAAAAAGGGGGCCAGAGAAAATACCATAAACTTCAACGCTGGTAGTATCATTGTTGAGTTCACCGCAAAATTTGGGTAAGGTAGGTGGTTTTTATCTATATAAAACAATTAACTGATTATCAAACAGGGGGAGCCACAACAAGGAAACAGGCAGAAAATGCGCTGGGAGGCCTGGGATAGCTTGGTTGTAATCTCAGGTGTCTTTATCAATAAGCAAAAGCAAAGAAGGGTTTGAAACAAAGGTTTTAAAGTGAAAAATCAATATAAAGTAAGTATTTATAGTGAATTTGATTAAAACTTTAAAGATCAAGCGTGGATTTTGAAAACAAAAGCAAAAAGCAGACCAGCTATACGCTCGAGCTTGTTTCTGAAGTCCAGGGAGAAGGACAGGGTTTGAAACTGGTAGACGTAAGGTAAGATTTAGAGATATAGCTAACACTTTTACAAACTTAGGCGACAGGAACCCAAAAAGAGATCCAACCACTACAAAATTTAAAACAAGTGCAACAAAACCAAACTTTAATAAATTTGAAAATTGACAAGCAGGGGACTCAAAGTCCCCTGGCCTTGTTAAAAGGGATGGGTTTGGCAGATATTGGTCACATGACCTCCAATGTAGCATCTGATTGGCCATGGGAGAAATTTTGCTGGCCAGGGCCAGGGGGACTGGAGGGTTTCAATGTAATTTCCGCGACCCCCCTGATTGGCTGGAAGGCAATGCAACCATTTCAGATCTAGTTGACTTAGTGGTTGTTGATGTGGCCCCATTTGATTGGGCGTTTCTGATTGTCTTTAAAAGCGGGCAATACCAAGCTAATAAATAGTCCAAATTAACTAGTGTTTCTTCACAAGCCGGAGCAACTAGAGCTGGGGGTCCGGCGGAGTATGCCAACACAAATCTTTCATCCACTGTGTGAGCTAAATCATTGAGTGAATTTAGTGGTTTTGCTGGACTTTGTACAGTCTTTTTTGTGCAACAAGGAAATACAGTCCTATCCAAAGCCAAAGGGGGCAGTGAATTTACAGGGTGCTAACTTGATAATGTAAGACATAGATCGCCCGAGTAAGGACCAGGGTCCAGAGGTAGGGATCATGGAATCCACCATTCCTGTCAAGGTGATATAGAGTACTCTAAACAGTTGAGTGGATGTGGTCTCTGCAGCGGTGGGGGTCTCCATTGGGAGGTTGAGTTGCGGGGTTAAGGGCAGAGTCATGGAAACAAAGTATACAGGCAGATAATTGTACTTGTCTTTTAACAATAAGGGCGGCACCTTGATCCTCTTTCCTTTGCGTCCTATGTATTCAGTTTCTCTAGTCCTTGCCAAGGGATCAGCAATGAGGATGGTCTTCAAGTTGTACTCCGCGTAGGCAGGATTGGGCGGGTATTTGGTAAAATGAACAGGTCTAAAGGGGGCTCCTGGGGGACAGTATGGTGCCTGGGGAGGGTCCACGAGTTGATCTCCAGAGGGGGTGGTTGCCTGATGGTCTACTTGGCTGGAGTTAAGATGAAAAATCACTAAGACTAGGTAAGTTAAGATTTGTTCAAACCAAAGGTTCATAAAACTTTATTATCAAAAATGACAATATGGTCATCACCATACCGCCAGGGCTTTTATACCATGGGTTTTTGCTTCTTCGGTTTTTGCAGGGTTCAGGTTTGCAGACAAGGCACTGACGGGTCATGGATCTTGGCTTAGAGTCTTGAGGGCAGCAGATCCAGGTTGTGCCTGCTCTGGTGAATATAAGTGGTAATGCTTTGTTCTGCTGCCACTGTTCACTATGTCACCTGAGTAGTTCAATTGTACTACCCCTTCTGGACGGAAGGCTGGCAGTTGCTGGTGGTCATTGGCAGAGTTAAAAATAGGTTTTGTTTTAACCTCCTTAAGGCAAGCTGCAACCTCTGCATAGGTTCAGATTTTTGGTGGCTCAAGGTTGGCATCAATATGGTGACCATTTGGGGAATTGTCCTTGGGAGACTGGCAGGCCTCAGAGTAACTCGTCAACTCGGGTTTGCAATCTAGCAAGTGGGTGGGTTCCTGTCCACTTTGTGTGACTTGAGTAGTCTTTGGAGGGTCAGGGTTTGATTCCAGGGTTTCCAATGTTGATTTTGAAACTCCAGTATTGACTCTTGGCAGGTTGGCAGTAGGTCCTTCCCCAACCTCTGTTAGCCAGGTTACATCTCCTTCGTAGGTATAGGTCTTCATTGGCAGCAGTTTGGCGGCAGACTGGCAACTATTCAGGGAATCCTCTGTAGTAGGCTGGCAGGTTGCGGAGTAATTTAACAATTTGAGCCTGTGATCTAATGGATCAGCGGGTCCTAGACTGTCCTAGAGGGTTTGATCTGCTTTCAGGGAACTGGGGTTCAACTCTTGGGTTTTCAATACAAGTATTGAAATGTCATTCATGACAGTAGGGTAGGGGTTGGACAAGGACCAGGGAAGCACAAGGTAGCTGGGCCCTGAGACAGGATACAGGGCAGGAACAAGGAGAGCCAGATGGTGACTACGGACCACAAATAGGGGATTCCAATCATCTGAACTAGGAGATACTACTAAACAATCAAGTGAATAATAGGGCAAGATTGCTTTGTTGTAGAAATAAATGTTAATTGAACAATTAACTTGGGATTAGGATGGGAGTTCTTATACTAGGGGGTGGAATTGGGAGTACAGACTTAATGAGTTTGAAACCCAGGTGTAATACCTCACATGCAGTGGCAGGAATCATGATGCAGACTATTTTTAGATGCATTATAGTACTGAGTTCTTTGCAGGTTTCACTTGCATCTGCATTGCTGTGGGGCATAAAAACAATTAATTGACAATTAATTGAGTTGCAGTAACTTAGATCATCCAAATTTGGAAGTTTGAATAGGGCTTCAACTATTGGATAACTGTGGTCAGGGAAGTGATTCCTGACACTGAACCAGTTTCATTCTGAACTGAACCATTTTTGTTTATCCCAGCAGGTTGTAAAACTACTGTACATTAGAATCCCACATTTCTAATTCATGTATCCCTCATTTGTTTTGTAGGCTTTGTCTTATACTAGTTGAATTATCCGCACCCAGGATTTGAAAATTGAAAATTTAAAGAAATGAAAATATGTTGAATAAAATAATTGATTTTATCAAATATTTTATTTTTCACTCAGCTGAGTTGCTCGAATTTACGATTTGAAATTTGGTACTTGGATTTGACAATCCCGCATTTTGCCCACAGGTTCTGAATCTACAGTGTAATGTGATCAACTAGATGGGGGAAACCAATTAATCCCAGCACGTCGGTGAAGCAGCCGTTAATCGAAAGTGAGACAGATTGTTTCAAGGAAAATTCCAGTGTTCAGTAGCATAAAAAAATAACTTAGCCCAGAGCAAGAAAATCAAGAGTTGGAAGTTTTTGTTAAGGATAGAACAATAAAGCAACAAATAAATTTAATCTGAAAACATAGTCAAGCATCAAAATGGTATCCATAGATAAAGATTCCTCGATATTGCCTTTATTTTGGGATTTGGCTTCTCCAGAACTATCCAAGCGGTTGGAAACAACAGAGTCCCTATTAGTCAATCTGGTTGAATTTCAAGCCAAGTTCCAAGAAAAAGTGGGAGAGAAGAAAATGGGAGGCATTTCTTATAAAATATTACAAACAGGGTGGCGGCTATGATACTTTTGATCAGGTGCTTCATGGAGATGTCAATTATAGTGTCACAAGGCTCATCAAAGGGCTTTCTAGCCCTAGAGACTCGGCCCGCCAGGGGTTTTCTTTAGCGTTCACTGAAGTAAGATTTATCAGAATTTGCTCTTGTCTAGTTTAATTCTGATCCTTAATTTTTTAGCTTTTACGCTTTACAAACTTTTTACCTGTAAAAGGGTTGATAGAACTTCTTAAAGAACATAGCCAATGTGGTGGCTCCATGAAAAGCGAGGTAAAAAGTTGATTTTTCAGCTTCGATTTATTTTAAAAGCAATCTAGAAATATGATGTTTGGAAGACTCTTTGGTTTACTTTCTATCAGCCGTTCTGGTATCCTTGCCCAGCCACATGTGACGGTTGAGGATTGGAAGGAGCTAATCAGTTGTACCTTTGAACTTCGCGAATCGAAATCATACATGCAAGAACCTTGTTCCCATCTTATTCTTTCGCTTATCTCTCAGGTATTTTTGTTTCACTTCAGTTAACTGATCCTACAGGTTAAAGACACTAAATTTGAAGAGGAATTGGCAATTTATCTATGGGAGTCATCTATCAAAAGTACCATCGAGTACCCTGATGAATTATCCCCTCTCCTTGCGTTGGTGTCTACCTTTCCCGTAATCGTGATTTTTTCTTGATTTATTAAGTGTTTGCTTTCTAGGCTCTTGAAGCCAAGGCCAAAGAATTTGAGCTTTTCAAAGCTGCCAATGTTTCAGACTTGGCTTCAATATTAAAGGTAAACTTAAGCTTCTAAATAATTCCTAACGGAGTTAGCGTCAGCGTCCCAACCAAAGCTCTGGGTTGCCAAGTGCTTGGATTTATTTGCTAGACAGCTATACGACACCTGAAGCCACTTCGAGATTTTTAGGAAATGGTCTGAGTGATTTCTGGAAACCTGTTGTCGATGGTAGATTTGCTTAAAACAATATGTTAAAATAGATTAGGCAGTTTGTTTTCCAAGAATTCTGGAGTTGATCGTCAGCACCTTGGGCTCCTTGCAATTCAACATATTGTTCCCAGGCTTAGCCCTGACCAACTTGCTCTTGTCTTAACTGACAACCTTTGCCATTGCCTTTTGAGTATTTTGGCTGATGAGGAATCGCCTTTATACAAGACTAGTGCAGCCACGGTAGCTTTTATGTCTTTCCTTTTCTAATCCTTCAAGCTCACTCAAATTGCCAAAGCCATCTCTAAAAACCCCCATGCGGGGCTCATCTTTGTATCCCGGCTCTACAACCACCGCATCTGTTCTCGCAAGTCAAAGTCTCTTCCTGAATCAACTCAGAAGGTCATCAGCTCTATCTTAACTTCTCTAGACGAAGATGCCCTGCTGAAGTTCATTGACTACTTGATGGATGTTTTTAATGGAAATGAAGCGTAAAGCGTAAAGCATTAATTTTGCTAATCAAGCTAGACTACAGGGACTCTCGCCCTCAGCAGCACAGTTATTTGCTATCACACAGCTTTCCAAAGTAGTGAAAATAGTCAAGTCTAAAGGATCTGAAGCCTCCTACAAGAGGATAATCATGTTTTTAGCTTTCCATTCAATGTTCAAAGCCTCAAAGGCTTCCATTGGAAAGCTTCATGAGGTAAATCCATATTTAATATACCTTTTATAAACCTTTAGCTCCGACTCTCAGAGCACTCTGTAAGCCAAGAAGCTCATCAGCTCTGTGCTGACAAGCTTCTCAGTGTCCTTGCAGGTGCACTCAAAATGCTGCCTCTTAGCTCAGGTACAGATTTTTACAACATATACATTGATCCGCTAGACCGTAAAGCATCCAAAGCACATGGTCTCCTTGCTAATGGGGATACATGGATTAAGTTTACCCTTGGCTTTATAAAGTCAGCTGAATTCTCAGCTCAACTTATTAGAGAGCCTAGCCAAGTTGACATTGGCCTTAAGGACCATGCCTTGAAGATCCTTGCCAAACTTAAGCCACACTTCTCTTCTAAAGTTGAGTCACTTGCTCAAGCATCCAAAGGGATTGAGCTTCTGGTTCAACATCTTATTTTAGAAATTTACTTTGGCAGTGAAGAGCTTGCCATTGCCCTTCAGGTATAACACTATGCAATAATTATTGACAATTAGGATATTGAAACCTGCTTTAAACATATCACCAGCCAGACTCAACTAGAAGATCAGCCTGAGCCAATTGATGTGCTTGTTGATTTGTTGGTTAGTTTTCTCTCAAGACCCTCAAGCCTTATGAGAGAAATGGCAACTGCAGTCTTTGGTTATCTCACAGGAATACTTAAAAAGTCAACTATTGAGTTACTCTTGGAGGTACTGCCATTTTATTTCCATTACTGATTGTCAGATCTTTACTTCCGCTGGAGAAGAGAAAAATGATCTCATGGAAGAAGATGATGAATTTGAAGAGATTGATTCAGAGGATCTTGCTGAAATCTCAGATCACTCTGAGGGTGAAGAATCTGAGCAGGACAAGGAATCAAGCGAGGATGAAAGTGAAGATGAAGAAATGGATGCTGATCCTGTTGATCCTGTTCTTTTAGAAAAGATCAAGTCTGCCTTGGGACCAGCTGGCAAAAATAGTGATGATGATAACTTGGGGGATGATGAGATGATGGCATTTGATGAGAAGCTTGGGGAAATCTTCAAAGTGAAAAAGGCTATTGTAAATAGAAAGAAAGGTACTCAGATTTCCAAACCATGTTCTCATGAAACTAGAAGCCAAGTTGAGCATGGCTCATCTTAAGCTGAAGATTGTTGAATGGATTGCTTTGTTCATCCAGCTTCAGCCCAACAATGACCTTGTTGTTTCTCTGTGTGTACCCCTTCTCTCCTTTGCTAAGGAATATCATGGGAGCACAGCAGAAAAAGCTCTTTTCACCAAAATCCTAGTTATCCTCAACAAGGATATACACCGTTATAACCCTGCTAAGGCTGACATTGATGGCCTGATTGATTTGCTAGAGTTTGCCCATGATGTCAGCCGCAAAGCTCCCATTGCCGAGATTCAGAAGGCTTGTCAGTCCATCTGCAAGATGGCCTTATCAAACTTAACCAAGAGCACTTCTAAGAAGACCAATCAAGTAATAGTTAATTATTAACATTAACTAATGCCAGGCAATTACAACTACTTACAAAGCATCTTTAATGGATCACATTGGACGCAAGAAGTCAACTGTCTCCAAAGATCTTTTTAATGAACTCATTGCTTGCTCTCTATCCCTCAGCTGGAGCTTGGTTGAAGATCTGCTTGCTGCCATTAACTTGCTTGAACCTGGGGCTCGTCCTATTCGTCCCTTAGAGCTGCTTCTCAAAATATTTGAGAATTCCATCAAACAAGTATGTCAGAATATTAGACTTGGCTAATAATTTAGAAATTCAACCCAAACAAGCTTCTTGTGGACACACTCAAAGCTCTGCAAGAAAAAGCCAGAGAGTTGCTTACAAAGCTCTTGGAATCCTCTGAGCTTCTGAAGGCCATAAAAAATGAATGCCTCAGAGACTTCTTTAAACTTGTAAATCTGTCATATCGTTTTGAATATGCAAGTCAAGTCAAAGTAACATATTGCTTATTTTTTTTCTAACCTCCTTAAGCAAATCAATATCCTTGCACCAAGCTTAGAGATGGCCAAGCAGCTTTTGGAGAGTCCTCGGGTTGCTTCAAATCAAAGCATCAAGACAGCTATTTCTTTAGCCATTAGTTCTAGGTAACTCCTTATCTTTACTTGATCTAACCTGAACAGTCAATCCAAAACAGATAGCACCCCTGGCACCAAGCGAGAAGCAGAAACCCCATCCTGTAAGGCTAAAAAACCTAAGAGCAAGGAATGAATCAAAGCATAAATATAGAGCTATAGATAAAGTCACAGCTTGTTAGCTTCATCTTCATATCAACTTTTATCTGTTTCTTTTTAAGTAATCCACATAAACTGTAATGATTTTATTTCTCTCACATTCAACAGATACTATTGACTATTTTCAATCATGCTGAGATTTGTAAGTCTATATCCTCAGCAGGTCAAATATTGAGCCCTTTTTCAATCTTGGTAAGCTGCCTATTAAAAAACACTTGGTGTTTTTGGGTACCCATTATTTTTCTCAACAATTTTCTGATGAACTTTGTTGGAAATAAGGTGGGTACCTATTTTTGCTACTCCAATAATTTCTTAGCTTTTAATACAGTAATTTTATAACCTGTTAAAATAAACAAAAATATGGGCAAGTGCCTAAGGTCAAAGTTCCTAAGGTTGAAAGTGCAGAAATCAAAAATGGGACCCCCAAAAAGTGCAAAAATCTAAACACTATGTAGGGTGCAAAAATCAAAAATACCAAAGATCAAAGTGCAAAAATAGATTTTCCAGAGGTTAACTTCAAAGCCAAATAAAATACAGTTCTTAATATAAAACTATTTATTTTTAAATTTTCATAGACTAAAAAACCCCAAGAAATTCATTTCTGCAATAAAAAGTATATGCTAGATAATAAAAATATGCTTAAATTTGCTGTTTTTAAAAGAAAGTTTATTTTAGTTTCAAAAGAAAAATTAGACTAGAATTTATATGTAACTGTATTCAATTGAATATAAAATACAAAGCTACACAAAAAACTGCTTTAAAATGTATTTGCATGGTAAGATCTTTATTGTCACAACTTAAAATTAAAAGAAAGTAAAAGCAATGCAAGATTTTATTTGAATTATTAAAGAACTTTTGCAATGTTCTCAAGATGAGTGAGCCAGTTGGAGGAGTTGTAAGAAAGGAGGGAGTTTTTTGTGACTATCTCAAAGCAGTTGAGATCCTTGCTGCTCTGGGAAACACTTTGGCGTTCATCTAAAAACTCCTGATAAAGAGTTTCATTGGTTGCTTGTTCAACTTTGAGCTTGTCAATCAGTACATTAAACTTGGGTTTCTTCACCCCAACACAGTTGGCAAACTTGTTGTGCCAGCTTTTCAGGGAGGAAGTAGTCTTCATGGTCTTATTCTTAACAAACTTGAACTAGTTCCATTCAATCTTGTTTTCCTTTCTTCCATGGTGTCTGGTTTCAAGTTTTCCAATCCATTGGTGTTCAAAGTAATCAATAAATGGAGCAAAGACAGCTGCATTGTCCTCCATATACTTGGTATTCTTGAATGCCTCATAGATCTTGCTAGAGTCCTCCTTTCTCACCAAGGCAATGGCAGAAAAGGAGTTGAAGGCCACCTTGGGCTCCTGGGAGGTTGATCCAGTAACCAGTCTGTTGAGCTCAGTAAAGCTCTGCAGCTTTCTTCTGAGGCATTGTCTGAAGTGAAAGAAGCAACCATGAGGTTTGCTCTTAAATACCTTTTTAAAGGTGTTGGCTTGAGAAGGCTCAAAGTCAATAAGGAGGTGGGTATGATAAGGCTCTGATGTTTCCTCATCATCAGGTTGGCTTGGGGTTTTAGAATTCTTTCTCTTGGGGGTAGAAGTGGGGGCATCAGTAGGGGGAAGGAGATCCAGCTTCTCCTTTAGAATCTCCAAGGCATGAGTATAGTCATCCTCATTTTTTCCTGACATCAGAAAGTAAACCATTGGTAAAACCTTATCACCATACTTCCCATGTATGCACCAAAGCTGGGAAAAGATCTTAGGGCATGATGAGAAGGTCCCATCAGCCAACCAGATATTGGCTGTCATCAATCTCTTAAGGTTCTCCTGGGTGGCATAGCAGATGGTTCTTTTATGCTCATCTGGCCCATTGTCATGAAGGAGAAACTGTTCATCCTTGGAGGTGACTCTGAGCTCATTTGGTATATCCAGTTCCAGGAGGGAGGTGGCAGATCTGCCCACATTGTCAGACTTCCGGCAATTATCACTGACATACTTCTGAAGGGATCCAAAAGTTCCAACAGCTATCTTTGGAATTTGGTCAAGTTGTGAATAGCCCTAGTGACTATCTCCTGGGAGGTAAGGCCCCTGTCAAAAGGCTGCCTCTGGTGCAGGTACCGCTTTATTAGACGCTGATATACCCCAGTTGGTTCCAGGCAGGTGTGCTGATTGTTCAGCTTCTTAAACTGGGTAAACCCAGCTGTAGTCAGACGGGTGGAGCAGGCCCCTCACACTTGTAATGATGAAGCACCAAGTTCTTCTGCTCATCATTACACTTAAACATAAAACCATCATGGTAGAACCCAGCATTGCCCTTGGAGGACATTATTGGGAAGAAGATGGGCAGGATATCTGGCAGTTGGAACTCCTCTTAATAGTTGTATATATTATGGAATTTAAGGATATCCCAGGTCTCAAGGCCATCCTCAGTTGGTGTAGTATCTCCAGAGTTGTACATGTCTTCATTTTCTTCTTCTGAGATGTGGAGAGGCGTCTCCTCTTCATCTGCCTGGCTGTAGACAAACTTGTGCCCAGTTGGGCTCTTGGAGGGTGTGATGATCTACATGTTTGGTGGTTTGCAGGCAGGGCTTATGTTGGCCAAGTGAAAGTTAAGTGACTGTTGTTGAAGAAAGCTGGCTGGAGGACCAGAAGATGATGGTGAAGAACTAGTGGTCCGGAGAAATGAGCCAAGATTTTGCCAAATTGATTTTCCAAAGTGAGAAGATGTGGAATATTTTGCCTTGGTTTAGTATGAAAATCAAGAAGGAATGTGGATAGAAGTTTGGGTAAGATATTTATTTATTAAGTTCCTAGGATAGACAAAGGTATGTTGCTATGAGAGCAGGATACAAGGTTGTTTTGGTGGGACGTTTTCCTTGGATTTTACTATATTTGTAAATATATGGGGAAAACGTTGAAGAGGTCCAGAAAAAACAATTTAAATAGTATTCTACAATTTAAATGGGTTTGGGTTGAATGCAGGAAGAAATGGTGCCGGAATAATGGACTGATTAACGCTTTGGTACGCGAAGAGTTGTTGATTTGAACGGTTTGAGCTGTGGAAATGATTTTCATAGTTGGATCCCGGTGGAACTTTAGAAATGGTCTATTTCCGCGCTCTGCATTCATTGGTTGAGTTCTGGCAGGTTTTCTGATGAAAATGATTGGTTGGAAGCCAAAAGCTTAAAGTATAAGCGAGGAAATAGTATATTAATACTTTAAGCTTTTGAGAAAGTAAGTATGTAAGCTTAAGTTATTATAGGAAAAAGTGAGCGGCAATGGTTTAAGCTTCTGAAGAAAGCCATTTTGAAGGCGGAACCGTTGGTAAAAGGACACTATAAGAAGGTGGCTGGCTGGAAAGTTACGGGACTTTTTTGGAGGTCTTTCTGGGTCTTTGACGGGATCTTTCTAAAGCCTTCTGAGTTTCTGCCAAGAGGTTTTGGAGGCCTTCTGATCCCCAGCAGGAGCTTGGTTGGACTGATACAACCCAAGATAACAGAGCAGGAGCCCAATAATAAGAAGCTGGATCCTAAGCGCGGCGCCGGAGTCCAAGTTTAAGGTGCCAGAGTCCAGGTTTAAGGTGCTGAAGTCCAAGTTTGAGTAGCAGGAGTTCAAGTCTAAGGGGCAGACGTCCAAGACTTAGGTGCAGGAGTCCAAGACCAAGTACAAGGAGTCCAAGATGTTGTTGGAGGACTCCAAGTATTGGCAAATCCATTTTTGTTTCCCTGACCCTCCCGGGCCATATACCAGAATGTTTCTAAGGGGATCTTCCTTCTGAGAGTAAATAAAAGCCCATTTGACCCCTATACATATTTCTGAGATACATTTCCCCCTTACTAGAGAATGCCAACTTCTTTCAGCCAGTCCCTGGCTACAATCCAGGACACATTTGGGGACTGCTGGACAGGAACCCCACAGATGGGCTGGGGGTAGGTTCCTCTTCAGAAGGCTCCTCTTCTGGAGAGGGGGAGGGCTCAGGGGTCTTCTTGGTGGCCTTCTTGGTGGTCTTGGGGCCAGGCTTCTTGGATCTGGAAGGGGTGGCCTTCTTTGGGTTGATGGGAGTTGACTTAGGGGGCATCTGGATGACTCAAAGTTAGTATTATTTGGTTAATAAAAATAATATAAATTATTAATAAAAATATTGTTTTTTAACAGAATCTGAAATTCAGAGTGCTTTTTACTATATTTTGTTAGTTTTAATAAATAATTTTAATTGAGGTAGTCAACTCTATAATACTTTTGAAAGGAGCAAAAAAGGGGCTTTTGATCAGACAATTAGGGAGTTTCAATTTTAGCACTTCAATCTCAACACTCCCTAAAATCATAAGGAAACATAGTAACATATTAAATTAATTTAATATTTTTTTTTCAAAACTGCCAAAATCTGCAGCTTTTACTAAACCCTTTAAAAAGTTACACTAAACTAACCCAAAAGGCCTGAATCTCTACTATGTTCTAAAGCAAGTCTTTAACCTTTAAAATGCTTATTTTAAGCTTTAAACTTACACTGGTTAAATTATTATGGTTTTGTAAAGTAGAGTGTTTGTTTGGTTTAAATGCACTTTCAATTTCCGCACTTTTGATTATAAACACCTATTGGAGCTTAGTTAATAAAATATCAAATTCCAATCATAATTTAAAATATATTGGTGAGCACTAAATTAGTGTGTTTTGAATTTTGATTTGAAGCTTTTTTGATTTGCGCACTCTATTACTACACCCAGTAAATTACTAAGTGATCATATAATATTTGTTTCATTCAGCACTCTATCTTTTACATACAGTAGTTTTAAAAGCTATGACGACAAGCAAAATGAACTCAGATTTAAACAAAATCATTTCAGATTTAAACAAAATCCAAGTTGCGTGAGATTCAGGATTCAAATAATTTAAATATTGTCGGTTAATAAATGAAATGTCAAACCAAAAACAAAATTTCACTTGCCCATTATACAAAATTATATCAAACATCAAGTGGTGTAGTTCAACCCACAAACAAAATGAACTGACACAACAAGTGAAATGGATGGATGCTATTCTGGAGTATATTATAATCCAATCAGGATTCATATGAGACACTGACAGAAGGACCAAAATGAAACAAAATCTGATTAATCTAGAAGCAATATTACACAAACACAAAACAAAATGAACTCACACAAGATGTGCAGTATGAGCAGCCTAAAATAGAAAATTAACAGTATAACAGCCAATCAACAGCTATCCAATTTAGGAACAGAGGCATTTTATTCATTTTCATGGATCCTGATTTGTATGGAATGGTTTGAGAACCTTCCAAATATGGACTCAAGATTACAATAAAAACAATTCATTAAATTTTAAAATTTCTACTTTTAGTGATTTTATCCTAAGTTTTTTTAATATGGTTTTTAACAGCAACATATTCAACAGCACTAGCAGCCAAGCCAGCTTCAATGGAGGCAAGGCTCAGGATGTGGAGGCACCTGTTTACACCCAAGCCTTTGAGGCGGGTAACAAGGAAGCTGACCTGTTACTGTCCCCCGACTCATATGGCTTTGACTTGTTTGAGAGTCACTTTGCGTCTAGTGCTGCCCCCGCTCCCACACCCACCCCTGCACAAGCTGCCCACCAACCAACCAACCAACCAGGATGGCAACCTCAATTTGGAACAACTTCCCATCATCGCCCAACCTGCCCCTCCCTCAGCCAATCAGGCTTCAGCTCCCCCCACCCAGCACCCCAAACACAGAATTATCACTGCCCAAATTCTCCAAGAAATTGTGGCACTGAATCTACAGGGTCTGTCATGGGACCGGATTGCTGACCAATTGCAACTTACCTGAGCTACTGTCATGCAGGAATTCAACAGCATGATGAACAGGGAGAATTGGATCAGGGCAGCCAAGAAGGCCCAAGAGTCCCAGATAACTGAGGCCTACCCAATCATGCTTGACCTCCTCCAGCGGGACCCCAAGCTTCCCTTGACCCAGGTCCGGAAGCAACTTGCTCACCATGGCATTTGGGTGTCTGAGCGCATGGTGCAGCTCTGGATGTACGGGAAGGTGGCTTCTGTACAGGTTCTTACCAATTTTGCCAGCAACCAATGGGATGGCTCTGAGGATTCCCCGTATGATTTTGAGATTGAGGCAACCCTGGTCTGATGCCTGACAAGTCTGTCAGATGATGTCATTTTCATCTCCTACTACAAGTTATCAATTGCATTTGACAATTTTGGTGAGATGGGAAAAGCCGCCACCAAGAACGGAAGGAAGAAGGTCAAAAAGGGGACGTTCATTGGTGCATTTCTGGCTGTGTCAGCCAAGGGTTTTGTCTATTATTGGACAAACCCTTATTTTGTTGATGGGTACTCATACAGCCACATCCTTGGTGGATTGCTTGACTCCTGGGATGGCTCAAATTCAAAGCATTGGGTTTTCTTGAGCCACCAGATGGAGGGTAGCTCCACTGCCCTTGAGGCCATCCAGGGACGTGGGCACCAAGCCTCTGTGTACCCAGCTGGCCACGCCAACATCCATCTGGGTGATGTTGTCTTCTTTAACATTGGAGATACACTGCAGGAACGCCGCCCTCAGGCTTTCAACAACCTCTATCTTGGGGTCCTTGACCACAATTCTCTCTTTGGTCACCAAATGGTGGCTGACTTGTTTGCGCAAATGGTTTTCCATGTGAATATGGGCAACAAATCACGGAAAGACAAGCGCCTCCTGCCCCGTGCCACAGCCACCTACCAGCCCATCCAGCCAATGAATGATGAGGAGTACAACAAGCAGTATATGGCGGCTATCACGCGCAATCCTCCTGCCTCAACCCCTGCCATCAACACCCCTCACCCGCAAGCCCCATCCACCCAATCCCAGACCCACCAAGCCCACTCAGAAGCGCATCCCTGGTGTCAAACCTGTCACTCTTCCCCGCCTCAATAAACCTCCTGTTGCTGAACATTTCTATTTATATTATCATTATTTTGAATTTCAATTGTTCAGGTTTTCTTTGTTTATAGTTGGGTTTATTCTTTATGTTCAGCTTTTTTCTATAAAATCATATATTTACTATGTTGTGTATCTAGATCCAGAACATAGTTATTTTTAGTACCCAGACCCAGCCCCTTGTGAAAATATTAACAACGACTTGGTGATCAACTGAATTTGAATTATAAAATTATAGTGTTAATTGTATTTAGATAAAGTTGTTACTGATCCAAATTCAAAACTTTAATGATAAACTTTAAGCCAATCAGGAGCCAAGTGATAAAGTGATTGTTGTGATATAAAGGGTCATTCAATAATTCTTTGATGCATGTGCGCTAATTCATATGATTGGCTGGTTATTTTGCCAATGTACACCATTGCCGCTGTGGTGAGTTGTTGGTGGACTAGTGCCCAATCAGCTGCTGAGTTAACACTAGTTCATCAACAACTCACCACAGCGGCAATGGTGTACAATGGCAAAACATCCAGCCAATCATATTAATTAGCGTACATGCACCAAAGAATTTTTGAATGACCCTTTATGTCACAACAGTCACTTTATCACTTGGCTCCTGATTGGCTTAAAGTTTATCATTAAGGTTTTGAATTTGGATCAGTAACAACTTTATCTAAACACAATTAACACTATAATTTTCTAATTCAAATTCAGTTGATCACCAAGTTGTTGTTAATATTTTCACAAGGGGCTATGTCAAGCGCCAAAAATAATATGGTAACCAAGGAAACAATGCCACACAAAGCAAACAACACATTGTGAGATGTGTGTAAAACATATACAAAATGGGCAAAAAGATGGGATAATGTAGTAAATGGGAAAACAAAAAGGAATAAACAAAGAGGCAATTGTATCAAAGTAATACAGAATTTATTGGGGCAAGAGCTATAAAAACATATGAAAAGGTTAGTAAAAAATTAATGAGCAAATTGGAAAAACTTCTAAAAGAACTTTGACTTGGCAATTGCCAAAATCAAAGAAATTGACCGCAAGGTCAAGGAAAAAGTAAAGTCTGCCGTCCTTGAAGGGGACAAAATTGAAAAGGTGTCCGCCAAGTCACTCATGACCAAAATACCGGACACCCCTGAGAAGACAATAGAGCGCCTACTCAACATTCAGAAGACAGTGGTTGAAGGCATGCAATTCAAGTCCTTTGCCCTCTCTGCGCCGTCTGTCTGGACGGACAACCCTGAGATGTATGCACATCTCAAACCCGCCAAGAGGGCACGCAAGGAGGACACTGAGATGCCCGCACAACTGCTTGCACCAAGGATGGCAAAGCCTGCCAAAGCCGCCGGCAAAGAAGAAAACCAAGAAGGTAACCTAAGAAAATAAATTTAATAAAAATTCATAAATAATTTCCTTTTTTTAGAAGATGTTGATGGCAAACTCCACCAGGTCCTGGTTCCTTTTGTTCCCCCCACCTTCTACTCAAATTTTGCCACTCACGTGGTCAAGAAGCTTTTCCTGTCCCCCCTGTCTTGCAGGAGCTTGAAGATAGGATTCACAGTGTATTCCCAATGTCCAGGGAGGCATTGGCTGGGCTGACGCATGAAGAGGGGGCATCTGAGTGGGCAGTTACTGCCTACAAGGATGCTCAACTGGTCTGCCTGGACCCGGTTAACCTCAGGGGAGTTTACTGTGTAAACTTTATTGAGCTTGTTTAGGACGTCCTGGCAACACTCCCATTCAAGAATATACCAGAGATGGGCCAGGCTCATGTGGCTGCTTGCTTCTGCTTCCCAGTGGAGCATACCATCTCTTACCTGCTGGACAACTTTGGGTGTGCGGTGGCAAAACTGGCTGTTGGAGACGCAACAGCTGTAAAGAAGTCAAAAATCCTCCTGGCAGACTTTGGGCTGGCCTGGAGTGCCAACAAGACGGGGGTCCCAGAAGCTATGGATCTTACCTTTGGCAAAACTAAACATGAGAAAAATAAGCGCAGTATACAACAAACTGTGCAAGTTTACAGAAGCCTTTGCTGGGCAAAGGCTTCATTTTGTTGTTTACCTGGGGTTCTGATTCTACTTTGAAATGGGCGCCAGCGTAGAGGATCTAGACAGGGTCCTTCTTGGAATCAACAAGGCCCGGCTTGCACTTGACGGGAAGAAGGTCCCCCCAGATATGACTCAGTGGACCACGTTATCCAGGACGCCCTGGTCCTGGCTGGAATCTACGGGTTTGCAGCCCCACCTGAGAATCTGCTGCTTCACTCCCACCTAACCATTCTGCCTTTCACCAGCAGGCGGGAGTATTTTAACCAGGGTGTATCCACTGTCCACAGTGTGGCAGTAGAGGTTGTGCGCCACCTCCATTGCGGGGTGGGTACATACCGCCAAACCCATTATAGGCGCTCCTAATATATCCTCTATTCCAATAAATATATTTGCCCTTTAGATTATTTTTATTATAATTAATAATTTTATAAAATAATATTTTAGCAAACATTACTTACAAAATAAATTCCAGGGAAGGTTTTAATAAAAGCATATAATATAAGTCAATAAAATCTACTTCTAATTTGTATGATTTACATTTTTTTAGTTTGCTTTTTATATTTATTTGCCAAAAATGATATTGATGTGTTCACGTAATCCATTATCAAGCGTTTGGGATACCCTTGGATGAAATAATAAAAGTGATTATAAATAAATAAATTACTAACCTTCATTGATGGTGCTGCTGAATGTGATTGTGGGCCTGGAAACATCTAAATATAAAATGTTAGTTAATGAATCTTGATTAGTAAATTAGAGGATATATAAAAAAGTGGGATAAGCTAAGCCTTTAATTGATTGGCTGATTTGCAAGGCACGCAGGGATAAACAAATCAGTGTGGTCATAGAATTTGGCCACAGTCTCAGCTGGGAGGGTATGGATCACTGCCTGCAGCAAATCAAAAAGGTCCTCTGTCCCAGTTGGGGTTCCTTGCTTGACAACTTGCTTGAGCCACCCAAAGACTTCCTTGATGGGATTTAGGAAGGGCAAATAGGCAGGGAGGAAGAGAAGACGCAAATTTGCCGTGGCCAATTGCTGGGGGCCCACTGCAGCGCTAATGTCAATCATTGGGAATTCCTCAAGAATATCTGCCACCTTGTGGAGACCAACGTTATCCAGCACAATTATGTTGGTGAAGCCCGGGCTTGTGCGCCTCAGGTGCTCCTGGACCAATTGGAGGAATGATAGGAAGGTCCAGCTATTATGAGATCCCAATATCATTTGGTAGAGTTCAACCCCCTTTGAACCAAGGAGAGCCACCATCAAATAGGCTGTGGCGCGGACTGCAGCACACCAAGCCACCCCGTCATTGGAGCCTCTGGGGACATACCCATACTCATTGCACATTGACAAGGCAAATGCTGATTTGTTGATGTAGTAAAATTTGACCGTCCCCTTGGCTTTTAGGGCAGTGTACGCCTCCACGTATTTTCTCCAGGTCTCAATATTGGCTGGGCTGTTCCAATTGTATGGGGATACCCCAAGTTTTTTCCAGGAAAATCACATTCCCTTGACCAGATGGTAGTAAAAGGAAATTGAAGCCTCAACCCCAAAAGCAGACTTGACCATGGCCTGTATATTTGCTGGTTCAAGATGGCAGTCCCGGGTGATCCACTGGCAGATTGCCCATTTGTGCTCCTTTGTGAGCATGGTTGACACGCGCAAGGATTTCTCTGCGGCAAGGACTCAACCCGTGTTGAGGAACTTGTTGAAGGTCTTTGAGGCGTACTTGGGATCCACCCCAACAATGGCTGTGGCCGCCTTGTAATTTCCTGATTCACACATTAGATTAAGCAGGATGATGCATTTGATGTCGGGGATGTGCTTCTGAGCGGGCTTTTTAGCGGTAGGGATTGACTCATCGGCATTGGGCAAGGCACAGGGCATGGGTACCTTGGTGTAGAAGGCTGCAACCTTCTTGAGCACTAACTGTCCCTCGTCAGTTCTGAAGAACTCAGGCTCCTTGTCCTCTTCCTGACTGCCATCACTGACGTAGGGCTTGTAGCTAGTATCAAGTACAGGCTTCACCTTCTCCAGCATGGCTGACGGGACCGACTCTTGCCGGTACACAGCATCAAACACATACAAAGTAAGTTCTACCTCCTTGTCTCTAACTGTTTTTGTGAAGGTAACCTTGGTGGGCTTCTGGGTCAGCTTGGGGACCCAAGGGTTTATGCTCTGCACCCTAGCAGCTTGTGCTCCTTGAACCGGCTGTGTCAGTGCAGCGTCACTATGGAACTCTCCTCTTCCGCCTCCCTCCTGAGTAGGCACTTGTGTTGTACTGAGTCTATTCTTTGACCCGCGGGGGCAACCGCAACCGCGGCGCACAACGGGTGCATTGGTACTCTGGTGTTGTGTTCCTTCCATTTTAAAATTTAATAAAATACTAAATAAATTTTAATTAAGTTACTCCCTAATTTTAATTTTTGCTTTTATCTGAATATGGATATTTAATTAATATTTTTCCCACCCAATATCCCAATTATAGATTTTTTATTTCTTAATTAGTTATTTCTGGTTTACAACGCCCATTTTTGAATACCCAAAATAATTTCCACCCATTTTCTCATATTTTTTGCCAAATTAAGCACCCAACACAATATTTTTAAAATTTATGTTTCAGATCTCGTGTCTTAATTTAGATGCTCTGGTATCATTCTTGATTACAATCCATTGCACAAACTGCGTGAGTGATTTCATTTATTTTTTGAGTTCCTATTGTGTTTTGTTTTTGGATTGAGTTTTGACGCACCATGTGTGGGTGTATTTTGTCACCAATTCACATAGTAAACATGTACACCGAAAGCCAACTCACACCATTTTGTTTGTGAATCCATGTATTTTGGATTGCATTTTGAATGGTTTTGTTTTGTGCGTGAGTCCTTCTTTGCTGTGTTGACCCATTTTGCCTATTAACACCAAAAATCCCTGTTAACAGAGTGTATATTTTAACCTGCTAGTTGGATTTTGTTTAAATCTGAAATGATCTCGTTTAAATCTGAGTTCATTTTGCTTGTTGCCATAGCTTTTAAAACTACTGTAATAAAAATCACTGAAATTATAATCAAATGCTTTACAGGTGATTGTGAACCTATATAATAGGTTTTGAATTATTTGGTTGAGTATAACATGATTTTGAAGCTTTTCTGATCATTTACATAGTGATAGAATCAATATTAAGTGATATTTTAATTTCTTAATTTTGGGGCCCCAAATATTAAATTGAAGAGACTTCCGGACTTCAATTTCTGCACTTTTGATTTTGTTCCCTATATTCAAAAAAATGAATAAATTCTATTTTAAAAGCCAAATTAATTTAAGGTGTGTTTTAAATTGCATCAATTTGGGCACTTTGAACTTGGTTTTTTGATTTTAGCTACTAGTAAAACCATTTTTAAAAAAGTCAAATTTAGGATAATATTAAATTTTTTAGAAAAATTTTTTATTGAAAAAAAGTGCGGAAATCAAAAAATCCATTGATTTGGAGATTTCAATCTCTGCACTTTGACTTTAGGCACTTGCCCCAAAAATATACTAGCCTAAAACAAAATCAGCTCAGTCCAGGACAAAATTGAACCTTTCTAGTAAAAATTAGAGCCATTTCACAGATAAAAGAACACCAATGGGCAAAAATTTCTAGACATACAATGAAAATGCATACTGTGAACATATGTATTTGGAAGTAACAGCAACACAACTGATCACATAAACAAAACAATTTCAGTTGTGTCCAAAGCTACTATGTTTATAAAGTTCTGGGAAAGCAAAATGAACTCAGGTACTAAAGAGGGAATCTCAACCCATCTGCAAACTCATATAACAACTGTAACAAACAACAAAAATATCAAGGATTGAGATTACCAAATCTGGCAATCCAAACATGGATATTGCATAATAATCATCATTCCCAACCTGCCTTACTTTCAGAATGCCTTTCAGAAACCCTCTCATACATATGGAAATTCATTGATCTCTTTTCTCTTTCACAATTGCCTTATTACTCTATCCTCTAATATTCATTAAATTAAAATTTCTTCTCTATTTCTTGCTTCCCCACAGTGTTACCTCATCACAAGTATCAAAAATAAATCAATGAAGATGTCACACTGTTTTCAGTACATCATATTTAAGATATATAGTCTGAAGCATAATTTGGAGATATAAGATTCTGATTGTCTATTTTTGGGATAAAATTATCAACTAAATCAAATATTTCATATGTGCAACTAAAAGTGCATATTTATGACCAGAAAAAATAAATATGGAAATTCCAAAGCCTAGTGTAAAACAGATGATAAGGACAACAAGGCATGGGGTTACTATATACTTACAAATAAAAACTATGTTAAATAATATATATAGTTAAAATGGTTTGACTTAATTTAATTTTGAATTTTATTTTATATCAAAATAAATACATCACAACAACAGAGCTGAAGGAGTATACCACAGATATGGATACTTTTGTGAGTCAAAGAACAGAGTGCCATAGTTCAGGTGGCAGAAGTTGTGAGTAGCTCTGAGCCAGTGAGTAAAACCCAGGCCACAAAGACACAGCAACAAACCCAGTGTCAGAAAACCAACTTTGAGAAGCTGGCCTGCCATTTTCAGGGATTGGATGGGCTGTAGGCTGGGAAAGTAAAGACAATCATAAGATTGGTGCTAACTTAAGCAGGTATGATATTGTCAGGGCCCATAATGCCCCAGACAATCAGTTAGCCTCCCTAGAGATAAAGCAACCAACAGCATGGGAAACATTAACAACTGCCTTCATGAGAGAAAACCCCCTTTCTGATCACAAGTGGCCTGGGATTTGTGAGGCCCAGGAGCCGTGAATCCCTGGCATCAAATCTAAACACAAATTTGGGCCCATTTACTATCAGGAAATGGTACATTGGGAGGGCAATCATTCAATTGCGCAATTGGGCTCTTGACTGCTTGTGGGATCTAATAATAGCTGTGGCACCTCAGCATGCTACAACCAAACCAAGGTTCTTGTTATATCAGCCAATGCCCTTCCACCCCTGGTCTAAGTATGCAAATTCCAGTGAAAATTGTAAGTCTAACTGCAATCAATGCCATCAGTTCTCTGGTGGCACTAAAAGCCTCAAAATTACCAGTAAGTATAAATAGTGAGGAGGAAAAGCCCTCCTGACTTTTGACATCTTAAATAAACAACTTTATGCTCAGGATTCCTTATTTTCTTGCAAGATCTATCTGCTTTTGCACCAATAAACTAGTTTGTTTACATTTATTTGCATCTCTACTACACTTTGCAACCTCATACATCTGCTCCTCCTGGCTATACTCCTGCTACCTCAGTTAATCTACCCTGCGCTCTTGAAGTGGAGTATTACCACCCTCATTATCTGGATCCTCTGCCTTCTATGAAGGAGATTCCTGCTGCTCCCCCCTTCCCAATGCGCCTCCTGCCCAGGACTTCAGCAAGTTGGGGGTTGTCTACATCACAGTATTGTGACTGGTCAACCAGGTTGTGCCCCATACTGGGAGTTGGCGCCCCCTAGCTACTGCAGTCAACTACCTGTTCAGGATCACACCTATTGTGTACATGGCCTTTCATGCCCGGCCTGCCTCTCCTGTGGGAGTCCAGCGGGACTCTAGTATCAGCCGCAACAGACATAGACTTTCCCATCCAAGATCACAGCCCAGAAGCTGGGATGATAGTGGCAATCACCCTCAAAAGGGTGATGTACACTATTCCAAACAGCTTATTGGAATTGTAAAGTTACGCCTCTCTCTTAGGCCTCTACTCCAATTCCTTCCAAATGCTTGGGAATTTCTACCAAATTATGTTTAAATATTTATCCAAAAGGTTACTAAAAAAGCCCAAGAAAAGCCATCAATTTAATATTTTGGAATTATTCTGAAGATTCACCCACCTAACCCACCCAAGAGACACCTCTGGTTAAATATCATGTGCAAGAGCGGCCAGAAGCAGTGGTAATTGAATTCAAAGCATATTCCTGATTTTAGTTGGTTCAGTTTCCTTTTGACTATGTCCATTCAAAATTTGTCAATATCTTCCTGCCTCAAGAAATGCATATGTATCTGCTCATATCATTGGTTGATTGGTTTGTGACATTCAACCTACTGCCCCAATCATATCACATCTCTTAAATGAATGTAAGGGTTATAAAAGACCTTGCTTCATCATTCTCTACTCTAATAAAGTTCAAAATTTGTTAGTCTAATTTGGCCATTTGGCTTCTTCTGTTGCTTTTGGGTTTCAGTTGATTCCTTCCCCCCTGGCCTCCCAGGAATTGTTAGCAAAAACCTTTAAGTTGTTGTTGAAACCACATTTTTTTGTGGTTGAGAGTTTGGTTCTGTTCTTTATAACCCGCTGTCCAATTCTCACAGGAATTATCTAAGAAAAGTTTGAAGGTAGACATTTGCATTGAATTGGGGATGATAGGTGGCTCTATGTTCAGTTGGTAAGCAGGGAGAAAATTTTAATTATCTTTAAACAGCCAGGGTTCATTAATAAACCTAGGTTTATTTCTTTTAAATCTGGACAACTCTTTAGTTTGGGCCAAGGAATTGTGTGCTAGTATAATTTCAGAGGTATATTATCTATATTCAGGCTTTAAAAATACTCTGTGAAATGAACAGGACCAAATGAGTCACCTGGAGGACAAAAACTTGCAGACAGTAGGGAAGGCAGACCAGAAGGATTAGAGTTGAACTGGCAGATACTAAGATAAAATATGGCAATATTTGAGAAAACCAATGCAGTAGTTTTTGAACCTGTTGAGATAAATGTATATTAGTCAGTTTAGAACGCATGAACTCAGTCTAAAAACAAAATCAAAGTGGATTCAAATATATTGTAATTTAATTCAAATTTCTTGATTTTTGTTTTTGTTTTTAGACTGAGTTCATTTGTTCTAAACTGGCTAATATATGTTTATCTCAACAGGTTCAAAAACTACTGTATCTCATAATCTTTATTTTAAAATGGTAATAAAGTTGTTATGATAGAACAACAAATGAAAGAAATAACACACCCTTATAAGTCAAAAAACTGACAAAGAGCTTCAGCCAAACCCGTGACAATGTTGGAAAATTTAAATGTTGTTGAAGATAAAAAATGAGTTAAAGATTGAGTTGCTCAAATGTCCCCTGAAAATCTGGATCTGTCTTTTTGTGTCAATTAATTATGACAAGAAAATTTCTTATTACTCAATAATTAGTGTCAGGAATATTCCTGACACCAACGCAAAAACCACCAATACTTGCTTCACTTTAAATGAGGAAACACAGTCAGAATATCAGCAGCAAATTCCCCTGATTGGGGAAACTCCGCAAAAATAAAAGCTTTAAAAATAATTATCAAATAGAAAATGGCCCCCTTTATGCATTTTCCAGCCAGCCAGTCATCCCTGCCGGTAGCACCTAGTGCAACCCTGGGGTTCCAAAATTGGGAAATTCTCTAATCAGGAATCCCAAAATGGGAATTATACAAGGTTTCTGCTCTGCAGCATGAGATGTCAAATCAAGCACCAACTCAATTCCCAGTACCCACCCCTCTGATCTACCCTTGTCAACTTGTCCCAATAAATCAAAACCAGGTGACCAGAGTTCAGAAAATAAAAAGAAGTTCATGTCTAATATCAAACATTCTCAGATTTGTAATAATTCATCACCCAGCCATAAAAATGTGCAGGAAATGATCAGAGGCCCACCAAGAAAGGCAAGTCACACTCAAACAAATATATTGGGTCCCCAATCCTTTATTTCACCCATGCTTTCCTTTACATGAGAGCAAGTATAAATAAAGAAAAGCCCCTCAATGATAGTTTTTGTTATCATTGAGTGAATATCCTCCTCAATATTTATCACATAAATCAATCCTTTACTTAACCAGAGAAATTAAACTTACTAAACCAATACCCCTTCCCAAGTTGAAGATGAATCATCTCATCTTAACAGCTGTAATAACAGCTTGTATCGGAATTAGGGGCATCCAGAAGACTTGTGCTCAGTTTGGACCTGAACTAAGAGGCCATGGGAAAATATCATATCAGGAGTCATCACAACTGAACTCCTTGTATTTACCTCCTGGATACCTTTGAAATCATCCTTCCCTAGTTCAGACCTGATAATATGTGTCCTTCCACTGTACCCTTTTGTACCTTGCCAGCAGCCTCAGACAATGTCACATCCTTGTCAAAGACCTCTGTGGTATTGTGACCATCTATTCAATTGTCACCATATTGACAGGGTTTTAACTGCCAAAATTGTTCCCCTACACCACTAAAATAATATCCTCATTACTTGGATATTACAATTGACAAAGTTAGTGCTCAACCCTCTGGTTGCTAAAACTTCCCAAATTATGATATCTTCAAGTTGAATTCTAATGCAGACCCTCCAGCTGCTGAAACTATTTTTTTAACCCATCAGATGCTGTGAAAGCCCCACCTTCCTTATCCTAAACCCCTTTAAAACTTTACCTATCTCCCTTTATAAACTTGCTTTTATATATCTTATTCACATTTGAAAACAAAAAAGTTTCCCTAAAAAGGCTTTAATAATTGGGTCTTTTGGCCCCTGTGCTTGAAAAATTTGCTTATTATGCAATAAGAGTTGATGCCAATTCTTTTGCTGTGCCCTTGCCTGCCCTTTATATTTCATCTATTTTAATTTATTATTCTGATTTTCCCCTTAGAATGATTCTCCTAATTTTGATTTTAACATTAATCTTCTGTTATACATCTAGAGGTTCCCAAATTTTGAAGCCCTCCTCCAATTTGGCTTTCTGTTGCTTAGAAAAATCATAATTTATTTTGTTCTATCCTCATTGTCTGTCCTTAAGCAGTACAGCTTGCCATCTTACCTTAGCAAATAAAAAACTAACTGAAGAATAACTCAATCTGTTTAATCCAGGATTATGGATCAAATTTAGTGAAGAATGTAATGTTTGGAGTGTGATTTGATGTAGTAAATCAGTGGGATATTGTGAGCCTTTTGGCTCTTGAATGTAATAATTTAACATAGTTTTCAAATTCTTGGAAGGATCACTAATATTATTTTGCCTTAATAAAGTGTGTAAAATAGACAAGACATACTCAATTTTGATTCTTTGTCAAATACTCATCTCTCTAGTTTGTCTAGTGTTCTCTTGGGTAATCTGGAGAATACCAGCTTGGAAAAGAATAGATAGAAACCAAAGAATAAATAATAGTATCATTTATTTTATTATAAAAAGTAATTTTATATAGCCTTAAGTATATTTGGAGTTATAAAGAAATATGGGAATTACATGCAACTAGCATGTGTTACATATGGTTGATCTGTAACAGCAATAATTGAAATTTTTGGAGTAAAGCCAATCAAATTTGATAGTTGTCAATGATCACACCATAATACTCCACTTGGATGCATGACATGAAAAAATTGGCTGCAGATTGTTTCAGATTTAACCTTGCTTATCACAGCTTCATCCCAGTAAGAATGTCAATGTGAAGTAAACTGGTAATAATAATCTTCATAAAATTTAGAGCATCTAGATTAACTTTTAGCTAATTCTAATCAAATGATATTAAACATAAGAGTTCTAGCTTCTCTAGATGCTGAGATATAGAGTGAAAGGCTAAAAGCAAGCTCACATCATAATCAAAGGCCCAGACTCAATTTGATATATATAAATTCTCCCTGTGACAGAAATTGTTGGATAGTAAAAAGCAGTCTCCAGGTGATGAGAAATCACCACCCAAATCCACATAGAGTTAATGATTAACCACCAACAAAGCTTCAGATACTGTTTTGTGAAATTTCCAAAGATACACTAGGGTTAAGCAAAATGATTAACCCTAACCAAAGTAGCCCAAGATAAATAACCTGAGATATAATCAATAAGTCTTTGGCGTAGAATTCAGGACATTGAGATGTTACAAATGTCTCAGCTTAAGATACAATGAGAAAAACTCCTAGATTTGCGGGCATTGGATTGACATTGGGCAGAGGCAACAATGAAGTGCTTACAGTGGGCCCATCTTCTTGTAATGATTTGGCTAAGAATTAAATTGTAGGGAATGTAGCGCAACAGGCCAACTACAGGATGCATTTCAAAATAAAGTTAGATCAGAGGATAATTGATTTTTATTGAGTAAAATTTTGGGAGGACTCAACTATTAAGAGTTGAAACAGTGAAAATTATTCAATATATACCAAAGTTTGACTAAGCAATATTGTAAATTCAGAACCTAAACATAAACATGCGGGATTGTCAAATCCTTGGTCCAAATTTCAAATCACTTTTGCAGGCAACTCAGTTGAGTGAAAAATAAATTATTTAATAAAATCAAACATTTAATTTGACTTTTTTATTTATTTAAATTGGCAAATTTCAAATCTCTTGAGCAGATAACTCAACCAACAAAAGACAAAACTCAGCAAACAAATGTGGGATACATGAATCAGAAATGCGGGATTCTAATGTACAATTTGAGATTTTCTGAATTTCAAACAAATCATAGACATCATGTAAAACTTAACAAATCTGAAATTGTGTTGCAACTGAACCAATGAGGATTCAGTACTTGGAATTGGGGAAGACAACAGTCCAATAGAAAGGACAGAATAATAAGAATAAGGTATTTTTTATTGTAGAATATTGTGATTAATATACTATATGAGGAAAGCCACAAGGCCACAAGGGGGGTGGCATAGTGGGAAGTTCCATGTAAGGTTTGGAGCCAAGGAATAACTTGTGCGGGAATCAGCAAGTCAAATTGGTAGCGCTCCTAATTAGGATGAAGTACCTGCCATTTGAAATTACCATCAGATTAATCCATAACGTTAGATACGTCAAGGGGCGGCTCATCAAGCACCCCCTGTGTATTGTAAGATACGTTAGCAGGCAAGGTTTGAATCTCGGTTGCAACACCCCCCTTGCCCCCTGCTTGTTGTCACACCAGGACTGGAGTCTGCAGAAGGTCTGGGAAGGTCCGCACAAACAACTTTTGTGTGGGGATGGCGCAGCAGGGGCACAAGAAATTGTGGTGAAGCTTCTTGGTGTTTCCTTGGGCGTCTTCAAGTTGATAAATGTGATTGTCATAGACTGCAGCTATCTTGAAGGGCCCTAGGTGGTTGGGTTCTAACTTGGCAGAATTGGGATTGAGGGTGTAGACGGGGTCACCTACGGCGTACCTGGCTTTGAGGTGCTTTGTCCCTCCTTCAATCTGCTTGTGTTTGATTTCCCAGGATTTGGCACACCATTGGTCTAGGGATGGAGTTGTTAATAGGGGAGGCTTGTCAGGAACCTTGGACCATAGCTTTCCCTGTTCAACTCCTGTCAGACTGTCAGGTGTTTCAAAGGCCAGGGCACTGGGGCTGAACCCTGTGCCCCTGTTGATTCTTGCTCAAAGGATAAGTAGAGCGGTGGGCAGGTGTTCAGTCCATGCGGTGTTGGGGTGCTCTTGTGAGAGCTTGGCAATCAGTTGAACCAGTGAGCCATTTAACTGTTCCACGTGTCCATTGGCTTGAGGATGGTAGGGGGCCGTAATTATATGTTGGAGTGTGTTCTTAGCACAGTATGCTTTCATGACATGCCCAACAAGTTTGGGGCTGCCATCTGTGATGAGACGTTTGGGCTGCCCAAAGTGGGCCATAATTTCCTTGCCAATAAAGCGGGTAATGGTGGTGGCAGTGTGGTTGATTGTTGCCCAGGCCACTGGCCAGCAAGTGAAGTAGTTGATGGCAGTAATAATGTACTTCTTTCCCAGTCTGTTTTTGGGGAGTGACCCCACAATATTGAGGGCCCACTGCTCAAATGGTTCCATGGCCTTGATGGGCAGGACAGACTTGGGGGGTGCAGGTTTGGACGTGTTCTTTTTGCACAACATGCACGTTTTGAGGAGGTCCAAGATGTCTTGACGCATGTGCAGCCACCAAACCTTCTGTTTCATGACCTCAAAGAGGTTGCACCCTCTGATATGATCCAAGGTTTGGTGGTAGTGTAAGATGATGTCTCCTTGTTGTGTAGTGAGAATGTAAGGTGTCTTCTCACCTATCTCTGCCCGGCGGCAGACGTTACCAGCATTGATGGTGAACTGACTCTTGTTGCCCTTCAATTTGGAGATGGTGACCAAGTTAAGGCCCTCATAGCGAGTTGCCTCAGGGCAGAGGTAGAGCATGGGCCAATCTGGGTCCAAGACATTGTCCCCAGTGATGAACTCTACGTAGATTTGCAAGAGAGTGTCAGCTGTGACAAGTTCCTTTCCAGGCTTGTACTTGATGCGTAACTGGTAGGGAGATAGAAGCTCAACCCATCCTGCCTGGCGGCGTGTCAAATGAGACTGTGTGTTGGAGTACTGGAGCAACTTGTGGTCCATCAGAACGCGGGGTGAGAAGGTTGCACCTTCCAAGTAACAGCGCCACTTCTCAACACAGTGTACAATGGCTGCCAGCTCTTTATCATGGATGGGATAATGTTGTTCCAAGTCGGTGATCTTCCTGGATTCATATGCTACGGGAAGGAAGACGCCATTGTCAGTTTCTACCCTTAGCACGCCCCCTATAGCCCTGTCAGAGGCATTGGTCTTGAGTTTGTACTGTCAGTTTTGATTGGGGAACTGCAGTACTGGTGCTGTTGTGAGCCTTTGCTTCAACATCTCAAAGGTTTGATCTCTGACGGGGGTCCAATGGAAGCGCTGTTTGGTATTGAGGAGCTCAGTGAGAGGTGCAATTAGTTCTCTGCAATCAAGAATGAACTTGCGCATGTAGGCAACCATGCCTAGGAATGTCCGCACTTGGCCCACATCAGTGAGGGGCGGCATGCTGGTGATTGCCTTGACTTTGGCAGGGTTGGGCTTTATCCCTTGGGCAGAGATGGTGTGCCTAAGGAATAACAGCTCTAACTTGAGAAACTTGCATTTGGAGGGTTTAGCTTTTAGCTGATTTTTCTGAAGGGTGTTGAGGACAGCACAGAGGTGTTGGAGGTGTGTGGTTTGATCTTGACTGAAGACAATGATGTTTTCAAGGTACATAACCACACATTTCCCAATCTGTTCCTCAAATGCTTTGTTCATCAATATGGCAAAGGTAGAAGGAGCATTGGTCATTCCAAAGTTCATGACACGACACTCAAACAACCTGTAGCACGTGCGGAAGGCAGTTTTTGCCTCATCCCCTGGTGCAATGCGGACCTGGTTGTACCCCGCAGTGAGATCAATCTTGCTAAAGACCTTCACACCTGTGAGTGTATCAAACAGGCTGTCAATCAGCGGCAGGGGGTACTTATTCTTAACCATCATCTCATTTAGGGCGCAGTAGTCTGTGACCAGGCAAAGGGACCCGTCCTTCTTGGCTAAAAAGAAGACAGCTGCCCTGTATGGAGAGCGCAAGGGGCGGATGAAGCCCTTATCAAGTGCGTTCACAAGGTGCTGGCGGAGGGTTTCATCTTCCTTTGGTATGAGACAGTATAATGGTTGTGCTTTAGGTAACAACTCTTGAAGTTGTACAGCGTGCTGGATCTCCCAGGGAGGAGGTAGTTGTTCAAGTGTCTCACTGAATATGTCCTTGTACTCCTCAAGGAGTGCAGCAAGCGCTGGTGGTGGTGAGGAGGTCAAGGGAGGGACCACGGATGGTTCAGCGCGGATAACTTTGACTGAGCATTGGTTAAAGTCTAGTTTCCCCCCTTTGAAATTGTACAAGCCTGTCTCTGTTATTCTGACAAACACAGTATCATGGAGTAACTTGCTCATTTTCACAGGGTAAATCTGGAATCCCACCCCATTTTGGTTGAGGGTAATGACAGAGGTATCCCAGTTGATGTAGGGAAGGTTATGCTGGAGCCAGTTGAGGCCAGCAATTACTTTGTGGCTGAGGCCTGCCATGATTGGCCCAGAGAGTTTAATCTGGATGTTCCCCATTCTCACCAAGAAGGGTACCATCTTGTGAGTGATGGCCACTCTGTGGGAGTCAGCTTTTGTACTGCTTTGAACCTGCTGGGCACTTGGTCTAATTGCTGAGAGTTGGCAAACGCCTGGTCCACTATAGTGTGGTTGGCCCAGTATCTACCAGTAATTTGTGGGTGTTCCCACGGAAACAGAAGGGATAGGACAAGTGTGTTACTTTATTTGAGGAGTGGCTTGCTTGTAATACAGGGTCGTCACTGTGGACTTGAAAGACGCCCGGGGTTTTGACTTCATGAATGTTGTAGTTGCAGGGATTTTTTGCGAGCAGGGATTGAGAGGATGGGTCAGGTGGGGTTGCAAGACCTCTTGTTGCTACAACCCCCAGGCTTTTCCCTGATTCTCAATCTGCGCTAGCTGAAGCTCCCCTTTGCAGGGGCGTTTAGTCCCATTATCCTGCTGATGGGGCTGGGGCAGCCTACTTGATTGTGGTCACTGCCAGGCGTGGTACGTGGTTGAGATGGAGTGTCACTGGTGCAGCAGAAGCCCATTGAGGCCTGGTTATTAGCCTCCACAATGGCCTTATAGCAGTTGTTGATGGAGGTGCAGCAACCTACGGGGACCCACTTGCAGATATGGGGTTTTAACCCATTGATGATGAGAGTGAGTATCATTGCATTTCTGTTGGTCACGGCTTTGGGGGCAGCAGCAAGAGCTTGTTGCCAGGTGGCCAGGTACTCAGGAACGGAACCCGTTTGTATGATTGCTAGAAGAGGAGTTCCCACAACAATGGGGGAGAAGGTTTCACTGTAGCGGGACTTGGCAGCGTCTTGGAATGCCGCCCAGGTAACTTCAAGTTCCTGGCTGGCCCAGTTGGTGAACCACACAGCAGCAGGCCCTGTGAGGCAACCAGACACAGTGGCAACCCACATGGGCTCAGGAACCTGACAGATGCAAATGCAGGTTTCTGTAGATTGGAGACAACTGACAATGTTGGCCCCCTTGAAGCCACCAGCAAAGGATTCTAGCTGAAGGTTGAGCATGCACTGGGACAGATCTGACTGGGGTGGGGTGACGCTGGCGTCACGCTGCCCAAGGCAGAGCCAATTGTACACGCTGGTGAGAACTAACTGGTCTTGATAGATAACGTACTTGTCATGGATGTCCCCCTTGGGGATTGGCAGGAAGGTCTCTTGTTGGGGAGTAGCCATACGGCCTGTACTCCATTCTTTCTTGGGGGAATTTTGTTTTAGGTAGGTCATAAACCTACTGCTGCTACCACTGTTGCAACTGAACCAATGAGGATTCAGTACTTGGAATTGGGGAAGACAACAGTCCAATAGAAAGGACAGAATAATAAGAATAAGGTATTGTTTATTGTAGAATATTGTGATTTAAATACTATATGAGGAAAGCCACAAGGCCACAAGGGGGGTGGCATAGTAGGAAGTTCCATGTAAGGTTTGAAGCCAAGGAATAACTTGTGCGGGATCAGCAAGTCAAATTGGTAGCGCTCCTAATTAGGATGAAGTACCCGCCATTCAATATTGCCATCAGATTAATCCATAACGTTAGATACGTCAAGGGGCGGCTCATTGAGCGCCCCCTGTGTATTGTAAGATACGTTAGCGGGCGATTCTGGAAACTTGGTTGCAACAATTGTGGGGTTGTCAAATCCAAGAACCAAATTTCAAATCAAAAATGAGGTGAATTTGAAATAAATATAATTTATGGGTGTCTCAAAAAGGATGATAAAGGATCTAGAGTGGATTTGTGCTAATTCTTTTAGGAATCATAGGCATTCTAAAAAATCACCCTATTTCATTTTAGGATGGCTAAAATTTAGATGCTTGATTACAGTAGATTTTAGAAAACACTAATAATAAAATAGAATTATATATTACAGTCTATTTTTATCAATTTGCCTTTTCTTTGGTGTGTTGATAGTTCATTTGCTGTTGATAATTTACTTAGATTTAATTGGATAGTTTCACCTCCAGTTGCCTTGGCAATAGGAAATCAAGTCGCCTCCGCAACCACAGCTGGTCTCAGGGAGGTGACTTGATTTCCTATTGCCAAGGCAACTGGAGGTGAAACTATCCAATTAAATGCAGGCACATTATCAACAACAAATGGATAATCATCACCACAAAGAAAAGGTAACTTAGAAAAAATACATTATAATATATAATTCTATTTTACTATTAGCATTTTCTAAAATCTACTGTAATCAAGCTTCCTTAATAGCAATACATAAACATATAGTGTAGTAAACTGATGGTTTATCTTTCCCACCTCTCCTTCCTTCCTTGAAAAAAGTTTGTTTGGCCCCTGGCTACACTGGGGGCCAAAAAACTTTTAAAAAATTTCTGCGTCATCAGGAGGGTAGGTCATATATCATTATATGGTTTTGTGGTCGCTATATTAGTGATTTAGAGTGCAGAATATTGTATCATTTCCAGTTTAGACAATTTTGCATTTCACTTAATTTCATGTATAAACATGATTGTTGAGATTTAATTTTTCATTTGATTTTATCCAGAGTGGAGCTTCCTGATTTGGGTTGATTTGTCCTAGTTTATTACTGTACATTCAATTTGGATTCCAGTTCCCGCAATTAATATCTGAGTTTACTAGTGGCATTCAAAGGTGATTTGAAATTTGGTTCTTGGATTTGACAATCCCGCAATTTCAAAAAACATAGTAAACTTAATGAAAATGGTTGATGGATTTGAACACTTCAAATCCAATTCCAGTTAATTCATTTTGTCTATTGGAAATATACAGTTTAACTTGAGCTTTGCAAAGTGTCTATGAGTTCTTGTACTTTTTAAAATCCAAATAAAAACACAAATAATTAAATTTAATTAAAAAAGGCCATCCTGCAAAAGTGATTCAAAATTTGGACCAAGGATTTGACAATCCTGCATTTTTACGTTTAGGTTCTGAATTTACAGTACCACCTGGATCCTTGGCTCCTATTCCTTCTGCATCGCAAGTGAATACCTAGTCCAGTTTGCAAAACAACCCTTGTGTGACCAACTTCTGATGACCATGCTGATAAATAAGCTCATATTGGGTGACCCTTAAATTACGTTGATTTATCAACATCAGCTTACAAGGGGGAATCAAATACTGGTGGACTGGAGCAGCCATAACCCATTTTTGATCAACTGTTTGATTTAGATCCATCAAATCAGTTAATTTTTTTAAAAGTTTTCCAGCTTATTGAGCTTTCTTACTTGGGTGGATAATTCCCGGCATTATGGAATCTACTGTGACACCCCCTTAATAGACACTGTCAGAAAATCTTCAGACTATAGTATTTTATCATCCACTAGATGATCTCCTAAGTCTTCTAACATTAGGAAAGTACAGAGAACCTGTGACTTTGGCGTAACCTGTGGTCCAGAATCTTTGTTGTCATCAGAAGTAGCAAGTCTGACAGGGCCTAAGGCCTGAAGGATTTGGGACATTTCTTCCTACTTCTGGATATAGGTTCATAAGTTGCTGTCTCTATATTTACCTATAGAGATTAATACTGTATGACAACAGTATGATATTTTACTCTCCACTCAATGAGAATCAAATCAGGGAAAGGATTCAGAATATCAACTCTTTATTAGAAGACTGATGTTGAGGTTAACCCAGCTGCCTGTGTTTATCTGAGCTAGCTCACAACTCTAAGAAGAGATAAAAGTAGCCTTAGGGTGTTGTGGCAGGGGACCCAACCTTGGGTGTGTGTGGTTTGTGAAGGAAGCTCACTTGATGAGTTCCACAGTACAGAATTCTTTCTTACACTGTACAACTATCACTCAACCTGAGTGAAGTAGTTGTCTACCTGGGCCATGTTCCAGGGCTAGCTAGCCTGACTGGCTACTAGTTGATGAATGTGATTGTTACACTATAATGTATCTAATCAGAGCTACTCTAATAAAATAGGCTCAGAGCCTTCTATCTTAGAATGTTTGGACTCACAGCCCAGTCCATGGTGGACTCTTCTAGACGTAATGCAGATGATGACCCTTATGTCAGCCCTCTTGTTCTAGGATATAATTAAATTTTAGAATAGTAATTATTATGAGATGCATATTTGAGGTGGTTTTTGAGGTGAACTGATTAATTGTACAATATCTGCATATTCTGTTCATTAATTAGAATTAGGGAATTCATTAATGCCAGGATATGATTTGGTCATTGATCCATTAATCTTGTGGCCTGGTTGCCCGCATTATTTTGTTGAAACCATTCCTAAGAGTAATTGACAGCTGGCCCACGTTAATTGGTTAAAACCGCTAATTAGTCAGTATTAAAAAATCCTAACACATATTGTAGGGGACAGCCTTACAGCGCCCAGAACGGGGGTTGAACCCCCACACCAGGTCGCCAAGCAAAAAAGCGGGCAGCCGCAAAAGCCCACTGGGAGATTCAAACCCCCAACCGCCCACCAGGACAGGAGTGGGGCAGTTTGAACTGCCCCCCAGACGGGACCCAGCCTGGGGCCAGTGTTGAAACTGGCCAGGGGAGCTTGCAGCTCCCAATGGCATTGGGGCACTCAGTCACAATTCTACAATTGGGCTGGGTGCACCTAATGCCGCTATCAATCAGATCTGATGAGTTCTGCAGCAGATCTGTTATCAAGCAGATATGCTGTAGAATTCAACCAGCGAATCTGCAAAAATGCTGATTCCTGCTGCTCCTGTTCCCACTGCCACCAATTGCAGTGATGTGCTAATAGGTAATCTTGCAGCAACTGAGGATGGTGATAATGCAGCCAATAAATTGGTTATTTACAGCACCTCAGTTAAGTTGCAGGTTTCAGATATGCTTGCAGGATATGACCAAGTTAAAATTAACCACCAATCAACAGATAATGATCCCAAACCTGAAGAATCAATTGGCACTGCCCCAGTCTCATGTCCCAACCAAGTAAAATATCATAGTGATGGGGCCAGCCAATCATCCACCAATAGAATTCCCCTGCTCAGACCAAGTCACTCAGATCCCAATCCTCACTCCCCAAGCTACATTTTACTACTTCTCAAAAGCCAGTACCCAAGAGTTGGGACACCAAAAGCTCACAAGGAGTAGGAAGTAGTATATTCCAAGGTAGACCACATGAATGGTATAAAAACCACTTCCCAACACTTAAATCAAGTGCAGACAACGTCAAATAAAGTAAATGAATCTATCAGTTTTGTTTGCTTTATTAGGATTCCAATTTATACACCACTTAAGCAGAAGTCAGACCAGAAGACTAGAGTACCACCCTAGACCTACAACCATGGACTACCAGCCAGGTCCAGACCCTGGGATAGCTGGTATTCCCTACAACTCCCCTGCTCCACCCCTTCTGCAGCCTTACAATCACAGTAGAACTAGGATGGTCATCCTGATCATCCTCAGTCTGGCTGAAGTCGTTGTTCCCAACCTTGGTGCCTACCACCCCTTAGCTGCAGGGTTACTATAATTAACCTGTTCTGTGCCTTTCCTCTATTGAGCTCTCGTGACGCACTACCCCGATGGCTTGAGTTCCCCCTCAGCACCTTGGTATATGACAGCCGCCAACCATGACACACTAAAAAAACTAAAAACAATATATCTATATGAATACTGAGCCAATCCTAATGTTCAATAACTTATTTTAAAGCTAAAGATCAGCCCTATATTTTAATTAAATTTAGTAAATCAAATAATAAAATGTTAAATTATTTTAGCTTTGCTAAACTTAATAATAATACTCAACTTATTTAGATTGCTATTTTATATTTAGACTTGAAATATACAATTTTAAATAAATGATAATTGAATTAAATTTTTTAATAAGCCTGTTTAGATAAGATTTTTAAATTGATTTGGTGTTAAATAACCCAAAAACTAAAATTCCAATAAAATAGATTGAATCTAATACAGTGGTTTTCAAAGCTATGGCACTAACTGAAATCAAATCATTTGTAAGCGAAATCAACTCGATGCAAACGAAATAGAATTGAACTTAAATCTATCGTAAAGCAATATAAATTCATTAGTTTTTAATTTTGTTTGCATCTGAGTTGATTTCGCTTAGCGTCGTAGCTTTGAAAGCTACTGCATTAGATTCGATTTTATATATGTCCTTGGAAAGGGCAACCACCTAGTATATTAATAAAACCTCTCTGAAGATAGTAATGCTTAATTCTCCTGGAAATAGAACTAAAGCTCAGATTCAAAATGTCAGAAGTAGAAAGTACATGCGAACTTAAGCCATCCATTGAAAAGCAAACTTTGCTTTATTGTCGAGGTGATTAAAGCTCAATCTTGTTTAATTGTCTCTAATTTTTATGGTTTTCATTAAAGTCTGTACCATGCCACCTGAGGTATTTCCAATAAATGTTTTTCTTACAATTAGTATTGTGAATTTGGGCCTGCACCTGAGAAATGCAAAAAATGGTTGTTTGATAATGAGTCTGAAGTCTATGATAAGTTATACTCTGATGGTAATTCTATCATTTTTCACAATCACTTAATATCTAGCCCCTTCTGCCACAGATGATGGTCCTACTAGCGCTGAAACTCGTGCTGCTCGCAAAGGTATTCATTGTCTTTTTACAGCTTTTAATTTTTAGCTGCTGAAAAGATCAAGAATGAAGAAAATTAAGAAAGATGTAAGTCCGTTCAAGTGAAGAGTAAAGGAGACAAATTCATCGTGTCTGGATCTCATTTTTAGCGTTTATTGAATTGTTTGCTTTATAGAAAGCTAGAGTAACTATTAAGCGCATCGAGAGAAACAAGCGCAAATTTATCACTTCTATTTCAGGATTAGAAGTATTAGGTAATTCTTATTTTATTTTTTTATTGACGATATAAGGCGTTGATCTGAAGAAGGCTTCCAAGCTTTTTGCTGGAAAACTGGCTTGCGGTGCTTCAGTCACAAAAAATAATCAGGGCGCCGATGAAATTGTTGTACAGGGCGATGTTTCTGATTTTTTATTAGAGCTTATCCCTAAGACTTGGTCCACCGTAAGCATCATTGTTTTACTATCTTTTTTCTTACAATTTCAATAGATCTCAGAGGACAAGATCGATTTGGTTGAAGATAAGAAAAACAAAAAGACAGAAGAGGCTACAGCGCCTACCAAGTCTAAAAAATAATCTTCTGACCTATCTGTTTTAATCATTAACACTCAAATAAGCATATAATTCAACTAATACAACTGTTAGAATAACTTTATGGTTTGATGTTTAGCTTACTTTGGTCTAGATACATACTCTCAGTTTCTAAAAGCGCTAAGATCTTTCTTGTCCGTTCTACAGCATTATGCCTTGTTTACTTCATCTGCCCTTATAAAATTAAATAGGAGCCTCAACTGGCCTTAGGCCTTTACTCAAACTGCATTCTTTTGCTTAAGACAGACTTTATGTATTATAAATGTAATATAATTTGACGTATTCACTCTAATCTTAGCTTTTAAAGCATGTTAATTCTCAACTCCTTGAATCTTAAATAAGCCATAAACAAAGTTGTAGTACAATAGTGATTTACTTGCTATTGACAAAAGTTTTTAAGAAGAATTCATAATTTATTATATCATTGCTGCTGAAGTTATGTAATATATTACACTACTATTTTATAGGCTTAAAGATATTATTGAATCTTTAGATAACTGACATAATTCATAAGATTTTTGTAGCATCTAATTCTTATAAAACTAAACCATAAGTAAATTTACAAGATATAATTGCTGATTTCTTACTTTAGCATCTTTTAACCTACTTTTACTGTACTTGGCTTTTAGCTGACTTTGATTCATTTATCTCAATAGCTGTGAAAACTTAAGTATTATACTAAATGAAATAATACTGGTGTTGAGGAGCTGGATGTACAGGTATTCTGGTCACCACCAGCACACTTAACTCCAGTTATCGCCTGGTATGGTGCCAATCCAATATACAGTTCTACATACCAAGAAAGGCAACAAACCAATATCACATGACTTGTCCAAGTATCCAGTGATTCGAACCCATTCTGCACATGACTATCCTTATCTTTGATCCGACTTATATCCCCACCACAGCACAAGCTATATAAGTCAAAAGTATTATCCAATAAAATATACTTCTCTTCTTCTTAATTCCATATTTGAAGCTTCCCTAAAAGTTGCTCCTCATCACTGGTGTGAGATAGTTTTAGCAATATTAAAGGTTGAATACTCATTAATATTTACAATATGACAGCCCAATTGGATCAATCACAAATATAAAATATAGACACACTCAAATTTACTAATATGAAAATAGGAAATAAAATAAAGCAAATCCACACTACAATATAGTAGAGATATAACTGTATATGGATAATTATTAATTTAGGAAGCTGACTTGCTAACCACACAAAATCAATGATTAGCAAACACACATAAGTTGTTGCCGTAACTGTGCTGTATTAGCAGACTTACAAGGGGAAAATATTGGAAACTAGATAATGTCTTTATTATGATAAGTGTCACGAGTGACAAACTCTTATCAGCTATGCTTATCAAAAAGCCCAAACTACGAAACTCGAACCCCAGCATCTCGCGGGCCGCCAGCCCGCAGGGCCAGCCACCCACAGTTTTTTGGGCTCAAATCAGAACAGGATTTGACTTCAGAAAATCCTTTTAAGCTTGATGAACCAAATTTACCTACGCCAATACTCTCCACACTGGGGGTTCCTGATAAGACAGCCAATCAGCAGGCAGGCCCAGCCACTGATTCCAAAATAAATTGGGCCCACACGGAAGGGGAAATAGAGAATTTTCCCATAGAACGCGGGCCACCCAGAGGCAACCAATCCCACAACCTGACTAGGGAATTTGAGCTTCCTCAGTTCAAACCAGCCAATGAAATAACCCCCGCAATTGATGCCACCAAAGACTGGGAAGACCTGGTAATTGGGAAAACCCAGGCCAATAGAATTTGTGAAAGTTTTACCATGGTAGATGGGCATACTTATACCCTGGGTTGTCAGGAAGATGCCCATCACCATCCTTGCAATAAAGTGACATGAACATTTGGTTCAACCAGATCATACCATACTTGTTATTAGTTTTACTTCATCTACAGTCTACTCCTTGCGGCTCTGCTCCCTGTGCTCACCTACCCTGTCATGAATGACATTTCAATACTTGTATTGAAAACCCAAGAGTTAAACCCCGGTTCCCAGGAGACCAGTCCAGGACCCGCCAATCCGTTAAAAGACGGGCTTGAATTGGTAAATTACTCCGCGGTCTGCTGGACTACTACAGAGGACCCTCCAAAGATCACTCAAGTCACACAAAGTGGACGGGGGACTGCCCACTTGTTAAATTGCAACCCCGAGTTAACGAGTTACTCCGAGACCCGCCAGCCCCCCAGAGACAATTCCCCAAATAGTCATCAGATTGATGCCAACCTTGGGCCACCAAAGACCCAACCCTATGCAGAGGTTGCAACTTGCCTTAAGGAGGTTAATACAAAACCTATTTTTAACCTTACCAATGGCCACCAGCAACTGCCAATCTCCCACCCAGAAGGGGTAGTGCAATTGGACTACTCAGGTGACATAGTGAACAGTGGCGGCAAAACGAAGCGTTGCCTTTCCAATTTGCCAGAACAGACACAACCTGGATCTGCCGCCCTTGAGACCCCAAGCCAAGACCCACGTCCCGCCAGTGCCTTGTCTGCAAACCTGAACCCTGCAAAAATTGAAGAAGCAAAGTCCCAGGGTATAAAAACCCTGGCGGAACAGCAAAACCCCCATCATCATTCTCAATAATAAAGTTTTATGAACCTTTGGTTCAAAAAAATCTTACCCTATCTAGTCTTAGTGATCTTCCATCTTAATTCCAGTCAAGTAGACCACCAGGCCGCCGCCCTCCCCCAAGACCAACCTGCCAAATTGTCCCAGGCATTATACCGTCCCCTGGGAGCCCCCTTTGGACCTGTGCATTTTACTGAATACCCCCCAACCCGGTCTATTCAGAGTACGACTTGGAAACCATCCTCATTGCTGACCCTTTGGCAAGGACTAGAAGTACCAAGTACATAGGACACAAAGGAAATAGGGTCGAGATCCCACCCTTACTGTTCAAAGACAAGTACAATTACCTGCCTGCCTACTTTGTTCCTATGACTCCTCCTTTAACACCACAACCAGACCGCACGTTGGAACCCACTGCCGCAGCCGAGACCACCTCTACCCAACTGTTTGGAGTACTCTACATTACTTTGACAGGATTGGTAGATTCCATGGTCCCCAACTCCGGACCTTGGTCCTTACTCGGGCAATCTGTATCTTATATTATCAAGTTAGCACCCATTCTATGGTGGGCCCTACCCGCCGGCTCGGCCGTACCTCACCCCAAGCCGCCCAAGGCCTCTACTTACAACTGGCTTCCTGAAATACCCCAAGAAACCGCAGATCAGCCACCCAAACTTTACTGTCCACCAGGAGCTCCCTTTGGCCCAGTACATTTTACCGAGTACCCACTCAACCCAGTGTATTTGGAGTTTACTCTGGAGGAGATCCTAATCCATGACCCTGAAGCTAGAACTAGAGAGACAGAAGTCCTTTACAGAGAAGGCACCAAAATTATCCAGCCCCCTCTGTTATTCTGATACAAGTATAACTTCCTGCCCGCATATTTGGTTCCAATGACACTGCCCCACACCCCACACCCCACACCCCGCGGCCCAACCGCCCGCAAGAATCCGTTGCCACTGATGAATCCACTTTCACCCAAGTATTTGGGGTGATGTATATCACCCTCACTGGATTGATTGATTCCATGGTGCCTATGAGTGGACCTTGGGCAGTCCTTGGAAAATTGTTATCTTATATTGTAAAGTTAGCCCCAATCCTGTGGTGGGCTCTCCCTGCTGGGCCCGCAGGCCGTCCGCCCGTGAGTTCTCAGGAACCCCCCACAGGTTGGATCCCTGACAATAAGAGTTATTATATAGTATGGATGAACCCTTTAGGAGGAACAAGGCACCTGCTGATCAATTGTGCCGTAATTGTGCTGTTTTAGCAGAGTTACAAGGGGAAAATATTTGGAAACTAGATAATATTCTTTATGGAGAGATAAGTATTATATAGTCATTGTGAATTGCGGATAACAGGAACATGATTGTGTTGATCATACGGTGGGATGGTGAAGAGGGTGGCTTGATCCTTGTAATGAGTCAAGCGCCAAAATGAGTCATCCACCGGGAGTGATCAGCTTCTGTTCATGTTATTGGATTTGGAAATTTGAGTTGACTTCTTAGTCTGGCTTCAAGTGGCCAGGTAATTGGATTGCGGGTCACAAACTTGCTTACTTGGAACCTTGCTGGTGGGTCAAGCCTGCTGTTTTTGACACCCCTGACTGAGGGTTGGCCTCATCTGGGGGTAGGTTGTCAGGGAGGTTGTTGGGAGCCCAGGTGCCATATTGTACTAACTGTTGCTTGGTGGTGGGTAGGACGGTCTCCTGTTGCTTTTGTCTTACTTTAAAGAGTCTTAGGCGGCTGTGATGGAGTGTCTTGTCTTGCTTACGTTTTCCAAGCCCTTGCACAAGGTGAGTATTATTGTCGTTTACCTTTAGAATTATCACTGGCCCCACTTTCTTGGGTTATAGTTTGCTCTTGTCAACATTAATGACCCAAACTTTGTCCCCAACTTCATGTCTATTGCGGATGGGGACAAAGGTTTTTTGTAGACGCTCATTCTTCTTCACTGTTTGTTTGCTGTTAGCTCTTACAATGTGAGGGTCTGAGTGCTGAGAGACTTCACTTTGAATTTCCAGTTTAGGTCTTGTCAATGATTGAATGATATTTGGCTGTGTGCTGTATACCAGTTCAAACGGGCTTATTCCAATGGATCTGTTCACTTGGTTCCAGCATACAAGTAGTGCAGTTGGTAGCTGCTTATACCAGTCCTCAGGTCTCCCAGCAATGAGCTTGGTAAGGGCCTACACTAAGCTGCCATTTAACTGCTCCAAACGTTCATTGTCATGAGGGTGGTAATGTGTTGTCACTGTGTGCTGGACCTCATTTTTGGTAAGGTATACGTTGGTATCTTTAGAGGTCAGTTCTTTGCCTCCGTCAGTTATCAGGAGTTCTGGCTTTCCAAACTTGCTAATGATCTCCTTTCCTATGAACTGCCACACGTTGTTACCTGTATGTGTTTTTAATGCTTGTGCCACTGGCCAGCAAGTGGCAAAGTTGATAGCAGTGATGATGTATTTCTTTTTGTTGTGCTTTCCTGGCATGGGTCCTACAATATCTAGGGCCCACACCTTAAAAGGCAGCTGTGAACAAATAGGCAGTACAGATTTAGAGGGAGTGTTGCTTTTTGCAAATTTTTCACATACTTTGCATTGCTATAGGACTTTCTGGACATCCTGGTATAGGGTTGGCCACCATGCTTTATGCTTAAGGAACTTGTAGAGGTTGCGGCTTTTGGTATGTCCTATGTTGTGTTTGGCTCCTGGGACAACATCCAGGAGGACACGGCAGGAAATCTTTATAACAAAAGATTTGAGGTTTGAAGCTAGCCTTGGGTTAGCCTTCAGGGCAAAATTAAGGGCAAATATCTTAATTTCCTGAAATATAATATGTGAAAGTCCTTTTGGCAAAAAGTACAGGAAAAATCTTGAAGATTATTAAAGCCAACACAAATGTGGATAAACTTGTCTTTATTAAGAGAATTGATTCTACTTAAATAGTAGACAAGGGACAATGATCACTCATTAGATAGACAGAGTGGCCAAGGGGGTCACATTGGGATGAGGTCATACCAGGTGTCAGGAAATCCTGGTCTATCAGGGTTGACTGATCCATATTCCCATCATAAGACATAAATTGATAGTGGACAGAATACAGCCAGAGTGAAACAGCTATTTTGGAATACAGGGGAACTATAGTAAGGTCAATATAGTTACAAGTCAGAAGCACCTGAGACATTCCGGGTCTCAGATCACGGGCCAATCCAGAAGCTTCTATAATTAGACACTAAGGATTCCAGATTCCAGATAAGGATGCAAACCTGACACAGAGAATATCGGGGAGTTCAACACCTGTTTCACCAAGAAGTGAGACGGAAAACCACCCATCTACATTCTTCATTATGCCAAGCATAGACGCCAGTTTGGCCAATGGGTGTTAACTTAGTTGCCGTAACTAAGTCAAGGAATATCTAGGCTGAAGAGGGGAAATCAGCAGCCTAGAATATTACCTCATCCCAAACCCTATTTGGGTTATGGGATCCAACTCTGGGGGATGAGACTAGTAGCTTGGGGATGATAGGCTAGCTAGTAAGAGTTGTCCGCAGCTAGACGCCAGTTTGGCCGCTAGCTGTCAACTATAAAGGGGCCTTTCAAGATCACTTGGAAGATATACAATTTCATACCCTCAACATCTCTACTAGTAAAAATAGTAGAGGTGTCAAAGTACAGTAAGAACAAGCTTATTGATACTTGTGAAACTCCTGCCAAACCACCACAGCCGGTGTCGCGTCCCAAAGGACCACAGGACTTTGCAAATTCTCTCGGATCATTCAACAACAGACCTCTGCTGTTGTCACGCCAATTGAAGCACATCTGTTGCCATACAGATTCCCTATCCCATCATACAACCTAATGACTAATAAATATAATATCTCTTCTTCAAGATCAAGAAATCTTGACACCAGGATCAGACAAGAGAAGGTATGGTATTCTGGAATGAGTGGATATTGACCTAGACCCATTTACATAAAGTGAGGAATTCCCAAAGTCAAAAGCAAAACCAGTCAAATCTTTGCATTTATCATTATTTGAAGGCCATATCAAAATAGCATTAATGGTGCAATTTCCGACATCTCCCCCCTCAAGATTGGACACAGGGAGTTGATATTTGCGGAGAAATTTGGAATGAACCCGGGCAAAAGGATGTCCAGAGGACAGCAATTTCACGGTATACTTGACACCCTTTTTAAAGGTGATTTTGCAGGTCCCAACCCAGAGAGAATCTAGATTTTGAGCTCTACCACCTGTAAAATTCTGATAGTAGATAACCAGGTTGCCTATTTGATACTCAGGGTGGGGGGCTCTAGCGGCATTGGATGGGGAGAGCTCCAGAGCCTTTACCTTGTAAGCAGTGGAATAAGCTGTCACTTGGATGTCAATGATACAATTAGTTAAGTCTTTAACATGGGCCTCAGGATTTTCAGACTCATCAACTTCAATCAAGGGGGTCCCAAGATTGAGGAGGTGGCAGCCTCACGTCCATACAGCATGGCAAAAGGGGACTGGCCAGTTAATTGGTGTCTACTGAGTTGGTAAGCAAAGAGGGCAGCAGGGAGGAACATATCCCAATTGGCAGCATCAGAGAGCGTGAGTTTCCTCATTATGGACACCAGGGAGGAATTGGCTCTTTTGACAGTCCCATTAGTTGAAGGATTATAGGGGGCAGATAAGGACTGGTGGGTACCCATAGCTTCAACAATAGACGTGATGAGGCAAGCATTAAAGTTGGTGCCATTGTCAGAAAGCAGGACTTGAGGGCAGCCATGTTGGTAGAAGATATATTGCAGCAAGAAATTAGCAGTGGTCTTAGCAGTTATATCTTTTGTAGCCCTGGCTTTGACCCATTTGCTAAAATGGTCTATGGCAACTAAGATAAACCAACACCCAGACCTAGACCAAGGGAAAGGCCCAACAGCATCAATACTCACGGTGTGGAAAGCATGCTTAGGGGGGATGTGCTTAAATTGGTGTTGGGAAGGGCAAGGACGTTGGAGTTGGCACAAATGACAGGAGGCAAGAACATCAGGGATCAGAAGGCACATGTTCTCCAAGTAGAAGTTCTTGCATAGCCAGTCATGGGTTTTGGCTATACCCCCATGCCTAGTGTCAATGTGAGCTTGGAGGATAATGGCTATCCTCATGCTAGGGCAAACATAGGGTAGATAGGCATTGTTGACTTTTTTGAAGAGCTGCCTATCTCAAATTACAGTGTCCTTGGATAGGGCTTGTAGCGCCAGTCAAATGTCTTCTGGCTCAGTGGTCCAAGAGTCAGGGTACCCTATTAATTTGTATAAGCAATCAGCGTCAGCAGGGTGGATAGCTAGTATTGGCATCCTTGACAAGCCATCAGCGTTCTGATGTTGGGCCCCAGGACAGTGTATCACAGTGAAATTGTACCCTTGTAGACGCAGAGCCCAACACGCTAGTTGACCTTCAGGTTCCTTTAGTTGTTGCAGCCATTTGAGGGAGGAGTGATCTGTGACCACCGTGAAGAGGGTCCCATAGATGTAAGGCCTGAACTGTTTTACAGCATGTAGCACCGCCAGACATTTGTTTTCAGTGACGCTGTAGTTCTTCTTGTGCTTAATGAGGACCCGTGAAGAGTAGGCTACAGGTTGGTCCACGCCTTTGTTGTCAAGCTGGGCTAAGATGGCACCCACAGCTACTCCACTAGTGTCAGTATAAAAGATGAACTCCTTATCACAATCAGGATAGATCAAGATAGGAGCCTCTTTGAGCTTGGCCTTCAACACTTCAAATGCTTGTTGTTGGCTGTCAGTCCACTCAAAGGGGACGTTGCAAAGCAGTTGGACAAGGGGTTCACTCAGTTCAGCAAAATCAGGTATGAACTGTTGGTAGTATCCCATCATACAAAGGAATACTTGGACCTCTCAAAGATTTGTGGGAGGTAGCATCTTGTCAATGACTTCCACCTTATTATTCATGGGGCAGATTCCCGTTTGAGTGACCTCATGACCCAAGAACTCAAGTTGCTCTTTAAAAAAGGAGCACTTTGAGGGTTTGAGCTTCAAGCCAGCTTCATAAATCTTGATGAAGACAGCCTTGAGGTGTTCCAAATAGTTGGTAAAGGTAGCACTAAATACAGTGATGTCATCAAGGTACACAAGGACTCAAGAGAGCTTTAGATCTCGTAGTATGGAGTCCATAGCCCGTTGAAATGTAGCAGGGGCATTGCAGAGTCCTTGGGGCATACAAGTGGGTTCAAAAAGGCCTTCTGAGGTGATAAGCACAGCCTTTTATCTATCTCCAGGAGATAAGTCAACTTTCCAGTATCCAGAGGCTAGATTCATGGCTGAGAAAAACTTGGAACCACCCAGCCGTCTGAGAGCATTGTTAATTCTGGGCAAGGGGTATGAGTCTTTCTTAGTGAGAGAGTTCAGGCGGCGGTAGTCCATTACAATGCAATGTCCTACATTCTTCTTCTTGAGGATCAGTAACAGGGAGGCCCAAGGGCTCTGAGAAAAAGCTAGTAGCCCAGCATCTAAGAGCTGCTTAAGCTCCTTAGATACCTGAGCATCCTCTACCCTACTACAGCAGTATGGTTTGGCACAAAAAGGGGTGCGTCACCAGTATCAATCTGATGGATGACCCCTTTAGCCAGGCCATAGTCCGTAGGTCCAGAGGCAAAGATGCCACTAAACTGATTGAGCAGGTCCAACACGTCTTTTTGTTGGATGGGAGACAATCAGGGGAAGTCAGCAGCAGTGAATAAGGAGAGAACTTGAGGATTGTCTTCAGGTAGATTGAAATCACTAAAAGTTCCAAAAGGGTAGAGGGATGCCACTTGTTCTGCCCCTAGTATTTGACCATGCCCTATAACCTGGCCTTAGGTCACCTGCATGGGCAGGGCCGTCAGGTTAGCAAGCAGTAATTGTATGGGCTCTTTGTGGGATTGATCTAGAATCCCGGGACACAGGAGGGGTTCTTTACGGCTTAGGGATTCAGGGGAGTAGAGTTCCAAGAATGACTTTTCAGGTGGTTTGTAAGAAATCTGAGAATTAATCACCACCTGGGAGCCCAGAGGAATGGTGATAGCTGCTGGGGAAAGAAGAGGTGCCCCTTCTTCCCAAGGAAAGGAAGGAGGAGGGGTGTGCATGTTGGAGGAGTGAGTCCTATACTTGAGAGAGAAGATACCTGTGGGATACTCAAGCACACAAATTTTAAGACGTTTTCCTGGGAGGCGCAGAGGTTCCTCAAAAATCAAAGGGACCTCATATCCTAAGAGCAAAAGATATACATCTTGCAAGTTCACAATTCCATTATACTCTCAAAGGAATTGTGTACCAACCAAGAGGTCATAGCTTTTGTTTTCAAGGACTACAACAGGGGAAGCAATGAGGAGTTTCCCAAACCTCATGGGTAGAGCAGAGTAGGCACCAATGGCCCAAGTTTGTGCCATGCCAGCTGTGCCATACAGCTGAGTGTAGTTGAGGTCAGGGGCCAGCTTAAGTTTCTTCATGTCAGGGATTCTTTCCCTGACTACTTGAATCTTGTTGACAACCTTGGAAAAAACACAGTCTCAAATCAACACCAGAACAAAGATTTAGAAGACATCCAGTCAAAAACACAACACAACAGTCTTAAAAGTAATACTTGGTATTTGGAAACCTTGGGGAACCGGATTTGAACCCAGAACGCTTCTAAGGAATGTATTGTTAGCTCCAGATCAACACACACCTTTGATTTACCTTTTTATTACCTTGTTATTCAGTTGGTTTTTGCTTTCAAAACGTCTTACAAATTTGAAAGCGTTAATAATAAGCTTGTAAACGTCACTCACTGTCTTGATCCTGATTGGCTGCATCCAGCTTTCCACTCTATTGATGACCCACTCTCTCTGCTTTTAGGTCAAGCTCCATACTCTTCAACATTTGATCTTCTACTTGTGTACCGCTTAATTAGCCTGATTATTGTGAGATCTTTTTGGTTCCTCTTGTTACACCATGCCAGTTTGAAAATGATTAAGCAATTATTTAAGTTGTACTTAAAACAGTTGATTTTAAAATGATTGACTCAGGTAAATCATTTCATTTCCCAAACTCCTCTCAAATGCTTAGCCTTATTTTCAAGCTATATAAGCTCCAATCTTTTCTTCAATTCAAATGTTCCAACAATAAAGATTATTACTCTTCTAGCTACTCCTCCATTTTTGATAACACTACTTTTTTGAAGCCATGAGGGGAATTCTCTTCCTATCCTGGTTTCTAGCCTACTTCTTGACCAAGATGCACGCCTTGGAAAACCCAACTCCTACAACTGACTGGTACAGCTCCTCTCCTGATGACGCCCACCAAAAGGAATCCCTTGCCCATGGATGGTTCAAATATCCTTCTGGACACTGGGGATGTAAATTCCACTATGGCCGCTTGTTTGTTACCCCTCCCACTGAACCTACTTGGGTTAGACCTTACGCCTCCTTTTACCTCTTGACGTATTTGTTGGGCTACTATCTAATTGGACAATTCAGTTCTATGTTAAGGAGATTTGCTTACCTAGGACAACTTGGACATCTTGCAATGATAATGGTTCCTATTGGCTTGGTAATAGCAGGCTTGAATGCAGGGGCCTTGGCCCATCAGCTGGGAAGTTTATTCCCTGCCAAATGGGTCCCTGACACTTCATTAGTTTTGAAGATACTAGATTGACTGGAGAACCCGCGTCCAAGGTGGCTTTGATTTTAACCTTTTGGATTGATACTTCCACGCGGGTTGTATCTTTTCCAAAGGGGGGCAAGACAGTCAACACATCCTGCACAGCCTCTAGCTCCTTTTTTCATTTAGCTAACATGCACCTTAAGGCAGGAATATCCTTATAAACAGTCTGCAGTAGGAGAGATACAGTTACGTTGTGGAAGAGAGCTTTGGCCAGCTTGGCTGCTTCCTCAGAAGAATCAACCAAGACGGGAGGTTGATGGGCCTGGGCTAGGTAAGGGCGAGCCACCATGGCTTTGGCTTCACTTGAAGGTGCTCAAGAAGTGATGGTGGTCTTTGTAGAGCAAAGCTTGTACAGGACAGAGACAGTTTACGGAACAGCCAGAACAGAATAGCCATAACTATCAGACTCTTCACTATCAGAATCTTCAGGGTCTGAATCACTGAAGAGATTGTGGAATAGGTGAAGAATAGTTGATCCAGAGGAAGACAGAGCTTCCTCATAAGAAGGAGGATCAGGGGGAGATTGATCAGCAGAGAGCGTCTCCGCCTCTAAGCTTACCTCTCTTTTCCCGCCTGTTCCTTGGGGTCATAACCTTTCACTTGGGGATTAGTGCAAGTACGCAAGCAGTTCCCTATTTGGACACAGTTATGACAACCTTGCCTCTTAACCTTTCCACCTGAACCCAGTGTCATAATGCGCGGCGTATAAGAGGTAGTCCCAGCATTACTGGCTTTATTTTCACATACCACTGTACCCCCATGGTTCAAATGCATGTCTTAAAAGAGCGTCTTAATACTCTTTATGGAAGTAAGTGAAGCCTTGTGTGCCTTAAAGTAGAGGAATAGAAGCTGGTTCACTTTCAAAGCATTTGAACAAGCCGTGTAAGCTTCCTGGGGAATTAACTGTCAACTGGTGATTAACTGTTGACTTTCAATGTAGAAGCAATCTGCAAACTCATCCAGGGTTTCCTTGGGCTTAAAGGCAATGTGCATAAATGCATTCTTCTTGACCTCCAAGCTGAGATCTCCTCCAAACTCCTCAATAAGGAGGCGCTTAATGTCCTCCCAAGTGATAATAGAGGGGAGTTCAGGGACCACCACTTCTTGGCATGTGGGATGAAGACAGGTGAGGATATGTTCCTTTTTGAGCTCATCAGTAGCCCTACACATTGCAGTCTTGTAAATTTTTAGAAAGGCAGCAATGGTAGAGGGTTTAGGATCAAATATCTGTTTGAAGGTTGGCTTGTAATTGGGGTCAATGGATGAGGAGATGGATTGGCTGTTTTCACCAGGGTTGAGGACATCAATATGAGAGTTGCCATCAAACTTGGATTCAGCAGCAGGTTTTCTAGTCCAGAGGCGTCAAAGGCTTTCCTCTAGGGTATTTAAGGTAGAGCTGTTCTGTCCACTAATATCTCTAGCAGTGGCGGCAACAAATCCAAATTTTCCAATCTTAATTTATTGCACCAATAAGGTGCCAGCAATCCCATTGACACAGGTAGCCAGAGAAGTGGTCTGGACAACCAAGGGGGTGACTTGTCCCTTTAGAGTCTCTGTAAAGCAGGAGGGGTTTTTGACCTCTTTTTCCAATGCATCTTGCCTATCAGCTACATCATTTGTCACTTCAGCAAGTTGATCTAGAGCACACGCACAGTAGACCCAGGGTCAACCTTCCAGACCAGGGCAATAACCATGATTGTCATGAGCGGGAGTATTAACAACTTCATTTTACTCTTAACCTTCAGACTCAGAGGACAAGTCCTCAGAATTAGAGAGGCGTTGTCTTAAATACTCAATTTCACCTCACAAAGTAGCTACATGATCAGTGAACAAAGCAATGCAAGGGTCAGGCATAGGTTCAACTGGACGGGGGTTCTGAACAAAATATTGACACCAAGTGGTAGCTTTGAGCTTGGCTATAGCTTCCCATACCTTGGCTTCAAAGTCATATGGGGCCTTGACAGGAGGAGCAGGAGGAGTCACCTCAATAGATGCTACTCTATCATCCACATAATTTTGCACTTGATATAGAGTGTCACCTAGTGCAGCCTTATCTAGACCATATTGATGCTGCAGATGACAGCCCCAAGTATCAACATGAGCCAACCAATTTGAGTTGAGAAATATATGTTCTTGGAATTGGTTAAGTTTGCTAACCAGAGTCTCAAAATCCTGGCAATGCTTTAGCAGAGAGGCCTCAATTTGTCCACACCACGCTACTTGATGCTCATCCAATTTGCATAGTCAATCCCTGATGTATCCAGGGAGCAAGGAACAGAGGGAATTTAGTGAGGCAGTCAAGTACTTCTGGGAGGCCAGCAAGTCACGCTGGTTATCAGAAATACACACAAAGAGACTGTGGGACCATTCTTGATATGTCATATTCTGAGCATGGTTGTTTGAGACAGCAGTGGCTACAGAATTTATAAGATGGTTCTGGAATCCTAATGCAAGTTGATGGTGAACCAGGACAGGTTGGATGAACTGGTTGACCAACACACCAATTGTGTCCATGGACTCCATCAGCGCAGGGGGAGACCAAAGTCCAAGAGGAAGGAATACATGTCTTCAGAAGCATACCCTGGATGGAGACCAGGGATAGTATGCATTGCCACAGTGCCAGAGTGGAGTAGGGAGCAGGTGGCAGCACGAGCTTGCTTGTAGTTGAGAGAGAAAGCTGGAAGGGGGCCCACACGGGCCCAGGTGACAGCACCAGTACCATGGGAGTTGAGGGGGCATTGGTGATGTCTTCTTCATGAGGAGGACCAGAAACTTTATGTTGCTCAGGTACTTCAGAAACAAAGGGAGAAGGACCAGAGAAAGCGTGTGGGAACAGGGTAACCAAGGGGCTTGCAGCCCCTGTAGTGAGCACCATTTTGTTGTGTTTGGCTCCAGGGGACAACATCCAGGAGGATACGGCGGGAAATCCTTATAACAAAAGATTTGAGGTTTGAAGCTAGCCTTGGGTTAGTCTTCAGGGAAAAATTAAGGGCACACACCTTAATTTCCTGGAATACAATATGTGAAAGTCCTTTTGGCAAAAAGGACAGGAAAAATCTTGAAGATTATTAAACCCAACACAAATGTGGATAAACTTGTCTTTATTAGGAGAATTAATTCTACTTAAATAGTAGACAAGGAACAGTGATCACTCATTAGATAGACAGAGTGGCCAAGGGGGTCACGTTGGGATGAGGTCATACCAGGATCAGACAAGGGAAGGTATGGTATTCCAGAATGAGTGGATATTGACCTAGACCCATTTACAGAAAGTGAGGAATTCCCAAAGTCAAAAGCAAAACCAGTCAAATCTTTGCATTTATCATTATTCAAAGGCCATATCAAAATAGCATTAATGGTGCAATTTCAAACACTTAGGTCTCTGTGATAACGTAGGATGATGTCTACACGTTGATGTGTAGGGATGTAAGGTATGGTGGTTCCATCAGTCATTTTACAGAGTAGCGTCCTGTATACGTCTGTGAAGAGGTGCTCATTTTTGATGACTGTTTCTTTAGTGATGTCAGTAGTGCCCAGAGGGAAGCCTTTGTATTTATTATAGAGCACCAGAAGTGGCCAGTCTGGGCCAAGACTGTTTTCCCCTCTTGTGGCTCTAAAATACAAACAAGAGAGTGCATCTGCCATGGTAAGTTTGGGTCCTGGTTTGTATTAAATGATCATGTTAAGCCTTTTGAGAAGCTCCATTCAGCGCGTTTGGAGCCTGGGCAGGTTGGCTTGTGTTTTGAAGTATATGAGGGACTTATGATCTGTTAGCACAGTGAACTCCTCTTGGCATGCCAGGTAGCAGCACCACTTGAAAAGACAGTGTACAATTGCCAATAGTTCCTTGTTGTGGATGGGGTAGCAACATTTGCTGTCTGTCAGTGCACAACTTGTAGGCTACAGATAGGAAGTCACTGTTGGTGTTCTTGATCCTTAGTACTCACCCAATGGATGTATCAGAGGCATCTGTCTCCATTTGGTACTCTCTGTCTTTCTTAGGGTACTGTAGAATGGGGAGGGGGCTGTGAGTTTTCTTTTAGATATCAGAAACAGATATCACGTCAGGAGGTCCATTTAAACTTAGATTTAGTGCCAGTATGGCCAACAGGGATGCTGTCAAGACGCCACAGTCAGATATGAATTGTTGTAAATAGGCAACCATCCCCAGGAATGTACAGAGTTTGGACCTGTCCTTGGGTGGTGGCTTCTTGCAGATGGCCTGAATTTATGGTTTTCAGGCTTGATGCTGTTCTTTAAAACCACATGTCACAGGAAGGGTAACTGTTTGCAGAAGAAATGCCACTTAGTGGGGTTGGCCAGCAGTTTATGTTGTGCCAGGGTGGCAAAGACTGCCTCCAAATACTTATGGTATTGTTCCACCAAGGGGCTGTAGACAAGGATGTTGTCTAATTACACTAGTGTGTGCTTGCTAATGTGGGGGCAAACACCTTATTCATAAAGATAACAAAGATTGATGGTGTGTTTGTCATCCCAAAGTTGAGCAAAACACACTCACATGACCTGTACTTTGTGCAAAAGGCTGTCTTGGGTATGTCTTCCTACTTGATAATAATCTGGCTATAGCCTGCTGTCAGGTCAATCTTGGAGAAGACAGTTGCCCCGCCCAAGGTGTTGAAGAGATTTTCAATAAGTGGAAGCAGATAACAATTTTTGATGGTAACTTTGTTTAGGGCTTGATAATCCTTAACCAGTCAAAGAGTCCCATCTTTCTTTTCCACAAAAATACAGCAGCACCAAAGGGAGATTTTGAGGGGTGAATAAGTCCTTTTTACAAAGCCTCTTTGAGGTAAGCTAATATTGTGTTGTCCTAATTTGGGGTAAGACAGTAGATAGGTTGCGCCTTGGGTACAGCTCCCTTAAGTTGGATGGGGTTCTGTATGTGTTTTTCTGGTGGAAAACCTGGTAGAGCCTCTTTGAAGATTTCTGGATGGTGGGCTACAATTTTTTAATCCTGAGGTGTGGTGGTCTCTTGGTGGTCCCTTGGTGGTCCTTGAAGTGTATAATCTTGTACTGACAAGAGTCCTGGTCAATTGCCTTGAGGTTCTCCTTTTCATCAAGGGTTTTTGTAATGCACACAAAGACATGGTTGCGTAGGAGCTGGTCTGCTAAGTCAGGGTAGATCTGGTGATTGATCCCTTCACTCTTGATGGTCAATACTGAGGTCACCCTGTCTATGTGGGGGTTGTTCTTTTGCAACCAGTCTAGTCCAAGCACAATGTCAAACTTGGGAAAGTCAATGTGGGTCCCTAAATGGTGGAGTTCTGGTCCTCTATTGCAATAGAGAAGAGGATAGTCTCTTGTGTCACAGCAATGTGGTGTTCATCAGCTAAAACTACGTTCTTAATCCGCAAGGGATTAGTGGTAAACCTGAACTTGTCCACAAAGTTGCTGTTGACAAGGGTTCAATATGCGCCTGAGTCCAAAAGCGCTGAGCCAGTGTAACTGCAAAAGCAGAAAGGATAGGACATCAGTTTATTGGGATGTCTGGCAATGGTGTAAAGTACTGGATCTTCTGAGTGCACCTGAATCATTGGACACTGATCCACGTCCTCAGGTTGGTACTTATTGTTGGGCAAGTCAGGAGATGTGCAAGGAGAGATTGGCTTGCTTAGTGCTCTCCCTGGGCTTTTCCCTTGTCCTGATTGTCTAATGTGGAGGTGACACATAAATGAGTACAATTTGACTCTCCATTGTTCCCATTGGTTTTGCCATTTGAGCCAGAGGGTTTATGGTTTGAGTTATTGTTGTTCCCAGGTGGAGGGCAGTTGGAGTGTCCAGCTGGGTGAGAGTCTTTGGGTTGTGTGGTGCAGGGTGCCACTCCTCAATATTACCCTATTGAGAATTATTTTTTATTCGGAAAGTATAAGGGGAGCTGCTGCCCTTTTTTTGTGTTTTGCGTCAGAGAGTTACCCTCCAAATACTATAGGAGCATTTCCAATTAGAGACTGGTTGACACACCTGTGACTAGCCGCTGTAAAGACCCAACAACTGGGGAAGTATTCTAGCAAAATAAGGGATCAAGTTGGCAACTTGGAAGCCTGTGAGCGCTGTCACAATTGGATAGACTTTCATCATCAATAAAAAGACTTTGGCGTGCATGTTATAGTGTCCAAAATTACTGGAAAAATATGTGAGTACATAGTATATACAGGTGTATATGGCTACAGACTGGGTGGAGTGGGGCAATACCAGTGTGGGCCAGGAGTACTGCTTGGAGGAGTTGAGCTGTGCCAGCTCCTTATAGTAATACTTTTCAGGTGGTTTGTTGAATGGCCCATACTGTTGGTTATATTGGTGGCCCCCAATCCCTAGGCATGCTGTGAGGACAGCAGAGAAGATTAGGTGATTCATATTCTGATCCTGGGGAAGAGCAGACAAAGTATAGTGTCTTTTTTAACTTCTTGTAGGTAAAGTTTTTGAATTGATTTATGTGCTACTATTGAGGGGTAATTTCACTCAATGATAGCACAAACTATCATCAAGTGATTCAGCTTTATTATATACTATCATCCTTGTGGGGCATTAATAGTGCAAAACATTGGACAGGGGACCCAAAACACTTGGTGTTGTCTGAAATTACCTTTTGGGAGTGGTATGGGGATGGATTGGCAGGCAATGAATTGTTAATCTTGGCATTGCATGACTTGGGAGCTTCTTTAGGTACTTTCATGCAATCACTTTCAACTTCTGTAGTTGATGCATTAATTGTCATGCTGGGCATCTTGTAACCCCTCCCAAATTTGGTAGGTTCCAAATTTGGGCAGCAGTTTCCCCCATTTTTGGATTTGGGTAAATTGCCTTTTTGGGATTCCCAATTGGGCAATTTCCCCATCCAGAAGGGGTGGACAGTCCCGCCGTGGGGGTGCGCTGTCCCCCGCTGGCTGGCTGGCTGGTGGGGGTGGGCAGGCGGCTGGCAGCCGGCCACGCGGTCCGCGGCTGGGGTATAAAACCTGTCTTTTTGAAAATTCAATTTTTTTAAATGCTGTTTCTTCAACTGGGTGTTTTGTGGCAGTTTCCCCAATCAGGGGGAACTGCTGCATTTTTTTATTTTGCTTTTTGAGCCCAATTGCGCCCAAAAGTTTATCTTGACACAAGGTATTGTCAGGAATATTCCTGACAGCTGCAGATGCATCAATGATCAAACCATCACTCACACCCACTATGTATTTTGGTAGGCAACCGCCAGAATTAACTCATTCTGCAAGTTGAATTACTATATGTCAACAATCAGAATTAAAAATAGTTTAATGTTGACGGCATTGAAAAGTCAGAATTAAGTTTTAATTCATGCAGACTACTAAATGTTGACACTTTTTTTATTAGCAGAAACCTGTTTACTGAACATTTTACTTAATAAAAATTAAGCTTCAAGATACTTTTTAGGGTAATGTGACAACATAGATTTTAAAAAGTCCATAAAATCTATACATGACAATTAAAAAATTCATAAAAATACACTTCAAAAATAATTCACTATGAAATTAGCTATCTTTACTATAATAAATTTTTTCCCACTTATAAAAACAAAAAAATCCAATACACAAAAAGATACTATATAAGAATTCATGTATTATAGAAAAATATAATAATAATAAACAGTAATATAAATTTTTTTCTATATTGAAAACTACAAAAAACATATAATTTACTAGTAAAATACCAATATAGGCCATGTAATACAGTCTAAAGCATCAAACTATCAATAGAAAATCAATGATTTTATAAAAACAGTATCATAAATTATCAATGAGTTATTTAGAATAACTATTTATTTATAAATATTATACTTAACATATAAGAAATATATACAAAATTAGGTAATACTCAATAAATTTAATTAAAAGCTAGACTGTGATCACCTGGTTGCCATTAAGAAATGTGGCAATCTTCTTGATGTATTCCCCAATCTCTGAAAGCTTATATTTGGCCTTGACAACGTCATTTATCTTCTCTTGATATTGTTTCTCTTTGGTGGTTCTCTTCTTCTTGGATGGGAAGTTCTCAATATCTCTGATGGATGCAGCAGTCTTCCCCTGTTGGACTTTGAGGTGCTTGTAGAAGGTGTTGTATCTGGGCTTGATTCCAAAGGAGGACTTGATATGCTTATGCCAGCCCTCCAAAGATGAAGTAGTTTTCATCTCATCTTAAGAACTTCCTGGTAGCAGTTCCAGTTGGCTTTGGCTCTGGGCTTGCTCTGGCACTTAGTAACCTTACGTCCAATCCACTGTGGTTTGTAATATTCTATGAAAGGGTAGAATGCATCCTCATGTTTATTGGCATATGTATCCTGTCATAGGAGGTCAAAGGCTTGTCCAGTATGCTCTGGCTTTACAAAGGCTAGTGCTACAAACTGCTGAATTAAGAACTTGCACTTTCCCAATGTATCTAGACAGTAGAGCTTGCTGAGCTCAGGTAGACCCTTTAGTTGCCTGTTGACAGCCTGTCAATAATGGAAAAAACACCCCTGGACCTCTCCATCAAAGGTATTTATAAAAGCGTTATACTGGACAGTTTCATAGTCCATGATTATAGTTAGGGTCCAAGTGCTTTATCATGAGCTTCTTGTTCTTCAGCAAGAGTGGCTTCATCCTTTTCATCATCATCTGGATTGGCTCTAGTGTTATGGCCAGGGGGACTCTTTTTATTATTGGGTAGGGCTTTGATGCCCTCCTGAAGAATTTTAAAGGCCTTTGTGTAGATCTCTTCTGTTGCCCCAGGAAGTAGAAAGTAGGAGAATGGGAGCACCTTGCCTTTAATAAAGGAATGTACAACCCATAGTTGGTAAAAAGGTGGGGGCATACTGCAAAGGTACCGTCACATAACTAGGTCTCTGAATCTCTTAACTGCTCCAGAATCTGTTGTGTAGCATATCATATAATTCTTGCCTCTGCTGCAGGCCCATCATCATGTAAAAGGAATACCTCATCACCATTGAACATCTTTAACTCCTCTGTCAATACTAACTCTCCTTGGACCATGGCAGATTTCTTATGGGGGAATAGATCACGGCATTTGTCACATATGTACTTCACTAACTGGTTGTGGTCAGGGATGAGCTTCAGGTTCTCATTAATTAGGTTTGTGGTGGCCTTAACTGACAGATCAGAAGCCTTGACGTCTTTGGAGACTGGGACCATTTGGTAGAGGCACCACTTTAGAAGCTTTTCAATAAGATTGATTAGAGCATTGCATGTGTGCTCTCTTTTTTCACTAGTGACTTTATCCCATCCTTTTGTGTTGATCCTGGCAGCACAGTTTCTATCTTCACACACATAATTCTTGCTTCTTCCTGCTCTCTTTTGTTTGGTGCAGTAAAACATAGCCATCACAGACTAAACTTGCACCTTCTTTGACAGATATTAGAGGGAAAAACCAAGGGAACTTCTTTGGGAGCTTAACTTCTCCTTTGACGTTACATATATTGTGAACCTTTAGGGGATCTCATGGGCCAATTAGTGCTTGATGCTAGTTAGACAGGTAATCATCAGGATCTTCTTTATTGATACTTGATGAAGAGAATGGAGGTGCAGATTTGTTGGGCGGTGGAGGGGAATTATCTGGAGTTGGATTCTTGCGCTTCTTGGACTGGGATGAGCTTGATTCCTTGGGGCTTGATTCCTTTGATCTTGATTCATCTGGGCTTTAATGGGGTTCTAGACTCTTGGGTATCTCCTTTCTTCCTTGCTTGTTTAGTGGAACCTCATCTCTTTATGATTGGTACTAGCTTGAAGAAGAGGAGGGGGAAGGGGAGGGTTCTTTGCTTTCAGGGTCTGAGATCTTCTTCTTTGTCTTCTGTTTCTTTGAGGGCTCTTTGGCTGGTTTTTTGTTAGGGTAGGAACTTTGGGCCTTTCCAGAGGCTTTGAGCACTTTCTTGGTTGACTTGGGGTTCTTTTGTTTCTTCTTGGAAGATTTGTTCTACAATAATTAGAGTATAGTTTATAAAATAAGAATAATCAGTTGTAACATGAATAAATTTAAATAACAATCACTTGTTTTTATTTTTTATTTAATTAAATAGTTTATAGAATTATAGAAAGTAAATTTAGAGCTAGTTTATTAGTAAAGAATAGAAAAAACCAGGTTTGAATAAAAAGTTGACATTCTGGTAGTCACAATAGTCAAAAATATTTAATTAAGTACGTCAGCATAAAAAAATGCTTTAATTTTGACGTCAATATACTGAAAGTCAGCATTAAACTAGAAAAACACTATCTAAATCACTTATAAAGCTTAGTTAATATTTTCCAGAGTTGGTTTTTTAAGGCCAAAATGAATTATTTTAAATTTAAATTTTTTAAAGATTTACATATGTAACTTATGAAAACTAATTAATAGGGATTTTAAAATGAGGTCTAAATTACAGCCCTGGGTACTTTGGCCTGAATTATCATATTGTTGTATGTGTGCTTTTTGTTAAGCGGCAGTGTTTTACTAATAAACCAGTGAAGGTGTCAACATTCAGGCAGTCAGTGTTCTTTTATAGTAACTTTCCTATTAAATATCACTTAAATTATGTCACTTTGTTTGCTTAGCCAAACCCCTTTGTTGCAATTTAGGTGACAAGTCAATTTGACACAAGGTAAACATTATAAATACATATATAATTTCTAGTTTTAACATATGCATTTTGGCTTAAGTGGACTTCTGGAAATAAGCTATAGTTTATCCAGTGAGTTTAAAATAACAGTAAATATCTAAATAATACAAATAACACTCTGAAAGTTGGCATATGTCTTTGTTCAATGCTTATCTTAATATATATTTAATAAAAACAGCAGTATAAAATATAAAAAATAGTTATTTTTAGAATATTGTGTATTTTATTAAGAAAATTATGGATTCTTATTTGGGGTCAACATCCAGATATTACTTACTGGAGTTGACCTTTGTTGTATTCTGAGGCGCAGCACAGACACACAACAGGGAATCCTAACCTTAGGATTGGATTCATACTAAGTCTCAGTTAGATGACAGGGAAGGCAGTAGTGTTTACCTTGCGGCCCTGGAAGAATAATCTCTACTAGTTGTGGCTAGAGAGAGGCGCAGAAGTACAGAAGACACAAAGACAAAAATATGAATAGAACTTAAATTTTATTGGTGAATGTGAAATGGAATATATAGTGGTTAGGAATACCACAAAACACTACCAGGACGGTAGGATCACTTGCCACAAGCATGAGTGGGGCGAGTGGGTTGCGCAGAGTCAGGAAACCAAACAATCATATTTCCTGAAGCAGAAGCCAGTTCATTTTGAGAGTCAAACGCAAAAGCAAGAGATTTGTCCTCAAAATGGCCCAACAAAGGCGAAATTGAAACATGGTGAATGCTGTTATTCACGACATTGCCCCCTCTAGATTGGCCTTTGGGGGGTGATACTTGCAGAGAAACTTGGCGTGTACACAAGCAAAAGGGCAACCACTGGAGAGGAGCTTTACAGTGTACTTAGATCCTTGTTTGAAAGTCACCTCTAAAGGACCAATCCATAGGGAGTCCAGTTTGTGCACGCGCCCACCCACACGGTGTTGATAGTATAGGACATGGTCACCAACAACAAACTCAGGCAAAGGGGAACACCCAGCATTGTCAGGAGAGAGCTCAAGCATCTTAGTCTTATATGTGGAAGTGTAGGCAGTGGCCTGTATATCAATGATGCAGTTTACTAAGTCTTTGATGTGATTGTCAGGGTTCATGGCCTTATCAGAGGAGAGTAGGGGAACCCCCAAGAGTGACAGAGCGGTGGCCTCACGCCCATATAACATGGCAAAGGGGGAGTACCCTGTGACCCAATGTCTGCTCAGACAATAGGCAAAGAGGACAGCAGGTAAGTATAGATCCCAATTGGAAGCATCAGAGTAGGTGAGTTTCCTCATGATAGAAACCAGTGTCAAGTTGGCACGCTCAACTGCCCCATTAGTGGAAGGATTATAGGGGGCAGAGAAAGACTGGTGAGCTATCAGAGCTTCAAAACAGAGGTTACAAGTTTGGCATTGTAGTTTGTTCTGTTGTCTGACAACAGCACTTGAGGACAGCCATGGTGGTAGAAAACATCCTGCAGCAGGAAGGCAGCAGTAGTCTTAGCAGTGATGTCTTTAGTAGGGCGAGCTTCTACCCACTTGCTGAACTGGTCAATGGCAATCAGGATAAAGCGGCATCTGGAGCGTGAGTGGGGGAGAGGACCTACAGCATTAATGCTGATAGTATGAAATGCGTGTTGAGGGGGAACCAATTTGAACTTGTGAGAAGCAGCTTGGTTATGCCTCCATGACCAGTTTCTTTATGAGCTTGTGACACCAAAGAGAGACAAAGGCTGGGACGCACGTATGGCAGGTATTAACCCCACACCTTTTTGTAGAGTTGGTTGTTGCGTATGAGGGTATCTTCAGAAAATTTGGTCAAGGCAAGTTAGCCCTCTTCTGTCTCACTTTCCCAGAAAGAAGGGTAGCCAATTAGCTCATACAGGCAATCTGCCTCAGCAGGATGTAGGGCAAGGATGGGCATTTGGGATAGCTCATCAGCGTTCTGATGATGAATCCCAGGGCAATGGAGCACAGTGAAGTCATAACCTTGCAGGCGGAGAGCCCATCTATCTAAGTGTCCTTCAGGCTCCTTAAGTTGTTGTAACAATTTATGCAAAGCGTGGTCAGTGACAACAATGAAATGGGTACCATACACATAGTGGCGGAATTGTTTGACTGCATGCAGCACAGCAAGGCATTCCTTCTCTGTAACACTATAATTATTCTTGTGCTTATTCAGCACACGGGAAGAATAGGCTACAGGGTGGTCCACACCTTCATTGTCAAGTTGAGCCAGGATAGCCCTGATAGCAAGGTTACTAGCATCAGTGTACAAGATGAATTCCTTATTGTAATCAGGGTACACTAAAATTCGAGCTTCTTTGAGTTTCTGTTTTAGAGTCTCAAAGGCTTGCTGTTGACTGGCAGTCCATTTGAAGGGGACATTACACAATAGTTGGACCAGGGCTTCACTAGTATCAGAAAAATCAGGGATGAATTGTCTATAGTAACCCATCATGCTCAGAAAGACTTGTACTTTTTGGAGGTTGGTGGGCAGAAGCATTTTGTTAATGGCTTCAACCTTCTTGGTCATTGGACAAATTCCCGTTTGGGTTACTTCATGGCCCAGGAATTCAAGGCGCTCTTTGAAGAAAGCACACTTAGAAGGCTTTAACTTGAGGCCAGCTTCTTGGATCTTTATGAAAACCTCTTTAAGATGGGCTAGGTGATCAGTGAAAGTTGCGCTGAAGACTGTTATATCATCTAGATAGACCAAGACACACGACAACTTCAAGTCACGCAGGATGGAGTCCATGGACCTCTGGAAAGTTGCCAGGGCATTGCAGAGCTCTTGCGGCATGCAAGTAGGCTCAAACAATCCTTCTGATGTGATGAGTGAAGCCTTCTGAAGGTCTTCAGGAGAGAGGTTAACTTGCCAGTAGCCAGACGCCAAATCCATGGCAGAGAAAAACTTAGAACCCCCAAGGCGTCAAAGGGCGTCATCAATGCGTGGTAAGGGATAGGAATCTTTCTTGGTTAGAGAATTCAACCTTCAATAGTCCATCACAATCCGGTGTCCACCATCCATTTTCTTTAAGATGAGCATAGGAGAAGCCCAGGGACTCTGAGAGGGAGCTAGCAGTCCAGCGTCCAGCAGTTGTTTGAGCTCCTTAGAAACCTGCACATCTTCCACTTGGCTGCAGCGGTATGGCTTGGCACAAAAGAGAGGAGCATCTCCTGTGTCAATCTGATGTATCACACCTTTGGCTAGCCGATAATCAGTACTATCTTTAGCAAAGATGTCTGTGAACTGGTCTAGTAAATCAAGCACCTCTTTCTGTTGGACTGGGAACAACTGAGGAAAGTCTTGGGCAGTGAACAGAGATAGTACTTGAGGCTTGTCTTTGGGTAGATTAAAGTCTTGAAACGTTCCAAAGGGGTGAAGAGACAAGACGTCAGGAGCATTTAACAACTTTCCGTAACCAACAACCTGTCCTCTGGATACAGTCATAGAAAGCGCAGTAAGGTTGGCAACTAGTAATTGAACAGGATCCTTGTGGGAAATGTCTAGAATTCCAGGAAAAAGTAAGGCTTGTTACGCCCCAGCAAAGGAGGGGAATACAGCTCTGAGAAAGTCCGTTCAGGTAGTTCATATGATATCTGAGAGTCTAGGATAGCCTGAGAGCCTGGGGGGATGATGATAGCAGACGTGGCCATGAGAGGGATTCCCTCAGTTGCAGGACAAGCCATGGGAGGACACTTCATGTTGGTGGAATGGGTTCAGAATTTAAGGGTGAAAACTCCAGTGGGGTACTCCAGAGGACATGTCTTCAACCGTTTACCAGGAACTTTGATGGGCTCCTCAAAGATCAGAGGGACTTTGTACCCTAGGATAGAAAGATAACCATCCTTTAGGTTGATGATCCCATTATATTCCTGAAGTTACTGGGTATCAACCAAAAGGTCATAGCTCTCATTTTCTAGAACAACAGCTGGCGCAGTCAACAGGAGTTTACCAAATTGCATTGGTAAGGCAGAGTACGCACCAATGGCGCAAATCATGGAGAGACCAGCGGTGCCATAGGATTGATGGTAGTTGAGATCAGGGGCTAGCTTAAGTTTCTTCATCAGTTTAGAAGAAACAACATTGACAGGAGAACCAGTATCCAGGACAGCTTTGATCTTGACCTTTTGGATAGATATCTCTACTTGGGTGGTGGTGTGTCCAAAGGGTGAAAGAACAGCCAAGATACCCTGTGCCTCAGCTAGTTCCTTGTCTCATTTCTCAATCATGCATTGTAGTCCCGGAAACTCCTTATATACAGTTTGGAGAGGGAGTGAGACAGATACATTCTTGAAAACAGCGTCTGCAACTTCAGCGGCTTCCTCTGATGATTCCACTAATACAGGGGACCGTTTTGCCTGAGTAAGATAGGGGTAGGAGACAACTGCTTTGGTCTCAGACAAAGGCTTGGTGGTTGTTGTAGTCTTCCCAGATTGTAGCTTGTAGGGAACAGCAATAGTCTCAAGGACAGCAAGAACAGAATACCTGTATGCATCATGGTCTTCAACATCAGATTCATTCACATCATAATTGTCAGAAATGTCATGGAACAGGAGGAGGATAGGAGGTGCTTCATCATCAGCAGGCTCAGAGTCAGTAGCAGGCGGGGGTGTAGGAGGAGACCGGGAAGAATTGTCAACCAAGAGCGTCTCTGCCTCTAGGTTGACTGTTCTTTTCCCAACTGATCCTTGGGATCAGCTCCTTCAACCCGTAGATTGGTGCAGACCCAAGAGTGGTGGCCTATCTGACCACATTGTGGCAACCCTGAAGTCAAGGAGGATTCTGAGAGTTCATAGTGAGGATACAAGGGCCGCAAGAAGAGGAGCCAGAGTTGGAAGCGGCACAGCTTTCCTGAACAACTGCCCCAGAATGGGTAAGATGCATATCTTGGAGCAGTGTTTTTATGCTTTTCATGGAGGACAGCATAGCCTTGTGGGCCTTGAAATGGAGGCATAGGAGTTGTTTTACCTTGAGGGCCTGGGCACAGGTCATATATGCTTCATGCACCGTCAATTGTCTGCTTGTTATTAACTGTTGTCCCTCCATGTAAAATCTGTCAGCAAATTCAGCTAATGTCTCTTTGGGCTTGAAGGATATGTGCATGAAAGCATCCTTTTTCACCTCCAGGCTAAGATCACCACCAAACTTGTCAATCAAGAGTTGTTTTATGTCCTTCCAGGTCTCAATGGAGGGCAGCTCTGGAACAACTACCTCCTGACAGGTTGGGTGTAGGCAAGTCAGAATATGTTCTTTCTTAACTTCATCTGATGCTTGTCTCATAGTAGTCTTGTAAATAGTTAAGAAGGCTGCAATAGTTGAGGTTTTAGGATCAAAGACTTGCTTAAACGTAGGCTTGAAGTGTGCCTTGGGAGTTGGACCACCATTTTTGCTATTGAGTACATTGATGCGCGGGGAGAATTCAGCTTCAGATTTGGAGGGGTGTTGTCTAGCCCATAGTTGTCAAACACTTTCTTCAAGGGTCGTCAGAGTCTCGGTGGTTCTGGCACCCTTAGTGTTGGCTAGAGCGGTCTGTTGTTCAGTTGCATCTAGGCATTGTCCTTAGGTAGTGACAACTGTGGAGAGTTCAGCCAGTTGCAAAGTAAGGGATGGCCCCACTAGTAGGCAAGGGATGAACCTGTTGTTTACCGAGTCAATCAGCTCATTCATCTCCTGTACGTCTCTGTCCAACTTAGTCTGGTCTCGTTTCAAATGGTCCACCTCATTAGCTAGGGCAATCAACTCCCTAGCGCAGTGGATTTGAGGAGCTCCATCCAAACCAGGACAACATCCATCTTCCTTGTTAACCCCGTGTGGACTAGCAGTAACCGTCACTACCTCACGTAAAGCAGTAACTTCTTGCTGTAGTTCAGCAACCTGAACAGTCAGCGCAAGAACCTGGGGATCAGGTTGAGGCATTTTAGTAGGACGTCCTTGGCTACAAGTGGAAGCACATAATTCCCGGATGGCCTCCCAGATTTTCTGCTCTCTTTCCACCAGATCATCAGCAGGAGGAGAAGGTGGAGCATCAGTTTTGGGAGAGGACAGCTCATTCACCTGATTCTTAAGTTTGGCAATAGCGGCGGCAGTGGCAGCTCTTTCTTGATCAAATTCCGCACTGAGCTCATTTAGACCTTGGGCAACAAGGTCAGCTACCTGTTGCAATTGCTCAAAGGAATAAACACTGAATGCAGTGAGCTGTTGCACTAGGTGCTCAAAATTGAAGAGATAAGCGTTTAGGGTGGAGTCTACTTGAGTTTACCAGGGTTGTTCTAACTGGTGAAACTCATGTAGTTGCTCCCTAACATACTCAGGGATGGACTGGCAGATTTGCTTGATGGAATTGATTAAACATGTTTGAGAGGTGACTGAATCACACTGATTGTCAGATATCAGGGAGAACAGAGAATGAAGCCATTGTTGGTAGGCGGCAAACTGGTCCCAATGATGGGTAACAGCTGCTTGTAGAGACAATATTTCTTGAATGTGGAGTCCCAACATCATCTGGTGATGGGCCAAGGCGGGCTGTACAAAGGATGACAGCAGATGATCAGCAGAGCCAGCTGCTGGAAGGAGGTGTTGTGGAGACTGAGGGGCCACAATTAACTCATAGTATTTGGCACGGCTAAACTGTAGCTGAAGGCAAGGGATGGCTCTGTCCTGAGCTATCCCAAGGGCTACTGCCATGACTTGTTCCAAGTCAGGGGTACCCATAGGGTAAGAAACTAGGCGGGGACCATTCCCAAGGTTCAGTACAGTAGAGACAATAGGCAGGTCAACAATGTCTTCCTCAATAGGAGGGCTGGTAATTTCAGGCAAAGTTGGCTCTTGTATGGGAGGAGGCAAGGGTCCTGAAAACATGATTGTAAAAGGGATAACCAAGGGGCTTACAGCCCCTGTAGTGAGCACCATTTTTGTTGTGTTCTGAGGCGCGGCACAGAGTCACAACAGGGAATCCTAACCTTAGGATTGGATTTGTACTAAGTCTCAGTTAGATGACAGGGAAGGCAGTAGCGTTTACCTTGCGGCCCTGGAAGAATAATATCTACTAGTTGTGGCTAGAGAGAGGCGCGGAAGTACAGAAGACACAAAGACAAAAATGTGAATAGAACTTAAATTTTATTGGTGAATGTGAAATGGAATATATAGTGGTTAGGAATACCATAAAACACTACCAGGACAGTAGGATCACTTGCCACAAGCATGATTGGGGCAAGTGAGTTGCGCAGAGTCAGAAAACCAAACAATCATATTTCCTGAAGCAGAAGCCAGTTCATTTTGAGAGTTGAACACAAAAGCAAGAGATTTGTCCTCAAAATGGCCCAAAAAAGGCAAAATTGAAACATGGTGAATGCCGTTATTCACAACAACCTTAATGTAAAAGTACAAAGAAACTTACATTTTCATAGTAAATTATATTGGTTTTTTGGCTTAAAAAAAGCCTTTGTTTAAATGGTGTCAACATTATACCTGTTCCTTTTTAATTTTTTAATTCTGACTTAACAGTTTACTATGAAAAATTAGCTTAGTTTTGGAAATGCCCAATTCTGGCAGATAAATACTAAAACAATGTTGACTTACTGAATGTTGACAAATTGTTGACATTCAGTAAGTTGACTTGTGGAATGAGTTAATTCTGGAGGTAGCCAGATATATAGGTTCTGTTGAATAAGGAGATATTAGTCTTGTTGTGTTCCCCCATTTGCTGCTCAGCTACTCCTACCCTACCTTTAGAACCCTTGAGCACCACATTTTCTGGAGCTCACTACAGGGTATCCACCACTGCCCTTTGCACCACTTCCAGAGACCTCTAGTCCAAGGACCAAACCTGTGACACCAAAACCATGGGTCACCCACGTTGCTCCACTGCCAACTACACTTGTTGCAAGGCCAGCCCCCCCACGTCCTGCCTGCCCAACACCTGCACGCAGAGGCCAGGGTTGGCCCTGTAATGTTGATTAAGTTTAAACCCCCACTGAAGACCCCCACCCCAAGGGTCAGGTTGTCTCCAATGCAGAAGTTCCTCAGCTACCTATAGAAATTGAGGAGCCCACTGCTCCAACTTCCAAACTTGCCCCACACACCCAGGCTAGAACCCACCCCCTAGCCTCTATCCCTACAGCCTCCACCATTTCCCAAGCTGTTGATCCCCCAAGACAGTGTTCTGCTTTGGTCTGTCTGCAAAGCCCTTCTCCTGTCTCCAATAAAGACCCCAAAGAGGATTTCTTTGAGTTAGATGAATGTTGTGAATGCTGCTATTCACCATGTTTCAATTTCGCCTTTGATGGGTTATTTTGAGGACAAATATCTCTCTTTTGCTTTTGCCCTTCAAAATGAGTCTGTCTCCAAATTGGGAAATTCAATTGTTTGGTTTCCTGATTCTGCGCAACTCACTTGCCACACTCATGCTTGTGGCAAGTGATCCTACTGTCCATGCACTGTTTTGTGGTAAAGCTATACAGCATATATTCCCAATCTTTATACCCAATAAAATTTAAGTTCTATTCACATTTTTGTCTTTGTGTCTCCACGTACTTTGCGCCTCTCTAGCCACATCTAGCAGATATTATTCAATCAGGGCTGAAAGTTAGTTGCATAGCCTTCCTTGCCATTCTAACCAAGACTTAGTACAAATCCAATCCTAAGGTTAGGATTTCCTGTTGTGACTATGTGCTGCGCCTCAGATCATAAAAAAATAGTGCACACTACAGGGGATGTAAGCCCCTTGGTTATCCCTTTTGCAATCATGTTTTCAGGACCCTTGCCTCCTCCCATACAAGAGCCAACTTTGCCTGAAATTACCAGTCCTCCTATTGAGAAAGATATTACCAACCTGCCTATTGTCCCTACTGTGCTGAACCTTGGGAATGATCCCTGCCTAGTGGCCTACCCTTTGGGTACCACTGACTTGGAACAAGTCATGGCAGTAGCCCCTGGGTTAGCCCGTGATGGAGCCATCCCTCGCCTTCAGCTTCAGTTCAGCCAAGCATAATACTACAAATTGATTGTAGCTCCACAATTTTCATAGCATCTCCTCTTGGCAGCTAGCTCCGCCAAACACCTATTTTCATCCTTTGCACAACCTGCCTTAGCCCACCACCAAATGGTGTTAGGGCTCCCCATTCAGGAGATTTCATCTCTACAAGCCGCCGTCACTCATCACTGGGATCAGTTTGTGGTCTACCAGCAGTGGATCCACTCCCTGTTTTCCTTGGTATCAGATAATCAACACGGCTCTGTCACCTCCCAAACCTGCTTGGTCAATTCCATCAAAAAAACACCAGTTTATCCCTGAGTACATCAGAGAGCATCTACATGAGTTTCACCTGTTAGAACAGCCCTGGCGCACCCAAGTAGATTCCACTCTGAATGCCTATCTCACCAATCTTGAACAACTTGTGCAGAAGCTCAACAAGTTCAGTGCTTACTCCTTCAACCAATTACAGCAAGTAGCAGCCCTTGATGCAAAAGGCCTCTGCAAACTTGGCAAAGAATTTGATCAAGAAAGGGCTGCTACCACTGCTACCATTGCCAACCTCCAGACTCAAGTAAATGGATTGTCTACACTCAAGCCCAATGCCCTGCCTTCTCCTCCCTCTAATAATTTGGCAGATAGAGAACAGAGGCTCTAGGATGCCATTTGAGAGCTTCAAGCGTCTACCCACAGTCAATATTTCCCTGCCAAAGCCTCTCAACCAAATCCTCAGGTGCTTGCTCTTATAACTCAAGTTGCTGACTTGCAACAAGAAGTTGCTACCTTGCGTGAGATGATGGCGTCTGCTGTTAGTCCAACTGAGGTTACTGACAAAGATGGCTGTTGCCCTGGCTTTTCAGGAGCTCCCTGCATTCACTGTGCTAGAGAGTTGATAGCTCTAGCTAATGAGGTGGACCATTTGAAATAAGACTACTCTGAGCTTGATAAAGACGTACAGGAAATGTGTGAGTTAATTGATTGATTCAGTGAATGACATGTTTGCTCCTTGCCTTTTAGTGGGTCTGTCTCTGTCACGGTAGGTTCCATCATGCTGGGAATTATCTGGCCAAGTAGAAAGGCTTGAAAAGACAGCAAACCTTTAACAAAATTGACCAAATTAACAGATTTAAACCAAACAGTCAATCAAAAATGGGTTATGGCTGCTCTAGTCTGCCAGCTGAAACCAATTCCTCCTTGCAAACTGACGTTGATAAATCATTGTAATTTGAGGGTTACCAGATATGAGCTCATTAATCAGCATGGTTGTCAGAAATCAATCACTCAAGGGTTCTTTGCAATCTGGACCAGATAATCACTTGAAAATGTATAAAGGATAGGAGCCCAGGATCCAGGTGGTATTGCTTAGTCAATTTTTGATATATATTGAATAATTTTCACTGTTTTAACTCTAAGAGTTGAGTCCTCCCAAAAAGTTACTCAATAAAAATCAAATATCCCTTGGTCTAATTTACTTTTAAAATTTTATCCTGTAGTTGGATTGTTGTGCTACATTCCCTACAATCTTATTCTAAGCCAGATCATTACTAGAAAATGGGGCCCTGCAGTTGGAACTTTGTTATTGGCACCTCCCAATGTTAATTCAAGGCCTGCCAAGCTTGGAGTGGTCCCCCCTGTCTTTGAAAATGAAAATTGTGTTTAATCTCAATGTCCTAAATTTTATTCTGAAGATTCTCTGATGCTTTCACAGGCTATTTATCTTGGGCTCTTTTGGTTAGGATTAATTATTTTACTTAATCCTAGTATCTCATTTGGAAATTTTACAAAACAGTATTTGAAGCTGTGTTGGTGGTTAATCATTAACTCTATGTGGATTTGGGTGGTAATTCCCCACCAATTAGAGACAGCTTCCTATTATCCTGCAATTTCCGTCACATTACTCAACTTTTCTACATCTGAGTTTTTGGAAGCAGTTTGTCATGAATTACTGTTTCTTTTCTCCTGCTCTGTTGAGATATCTGCCTTTATCAGTTTATTTGTATCAGTTCTTTTCTGAGTTTCAGTTTGGGCTTTTCTTTAGTTTATGGTTTCCATCTACAGTTGCAGTTGTTGAAACTGATCATCTGTTTCTTATTTCTGTTATGTCATTTCATTTTGGTGCCCAGATTATTTTCCTGCTCCACCTAATGATGAAATTTTGCGTGAAGTTCTTTTCAGCTTTATCATTCTATTCTGGTTCAAGCCTTAGTCACAAGTTCCAAGTTTACCATGTGATGAAGAAGGTTTCTGAAGATGCTCATGAATGGTTGTTGTCCGCAGTGGAGCACAATACACGTGTTTTAACTGAAAGTGCATCTCTGTACCCTTTGTTAAAAAAATTGTGTTTATCTATTGAGGAGCTCAAAGTATATTGTAAGTTGTACGCCTTCCAACAGGGAAATACTCTGCTGTCAAGATTCCTTCCCCAGTTTCTGGCTTACTGCTGTACAATTGATGTTCCCAGGGTGAATAGAATCTCAGTGTTGTGGTTAGCAGTTGACCAGACTTCCCAGGATCTGGAAGTTTGGGATTCCCTTTTAACCTCAACTGAGGCCCTGGTAAGCCAAATTCTTTCTCTGGTCTCAAATCTGTCGGTTTCCAAACAGGGTTTGATGGAAGTTGAAGCCAAACCCGCTGCACGCTCCTGGTTTTCTGGGACTAGTTCTGCGGTAGCATCCTCCAGCCAGAGTCAGGATTGTTCTCCCCATGGTTCTTCTCAGTTGCAATTGGCAATTTTGAGCAAACCCGTCAAGGTGAATGAAGCGCCTGTGGTGTCTGCCCCTGAGAGTTTATTAGCTATGATTTAGCATGTTGTGCCTGCAAAAGCTTTGCCAGTCAAATCCAAAGAGTTGCTCCTTGTTCCAATTGATTTTGATCATCCTGTCCTTCCTGCTGCTGTCCAAGAGATGATTGAACAATATTTTCAAGAGCATCCTGCCTCTTTAGCTGCTGTACATAACACCAAAGAGAAGAAGGATCCTGCCAAGATTGCAACATTTGCTACAAATAAATCTACTTCTGGTTACTTCTTGTTTTATGGTAGCATCAATAATAGTCAAACTATCTATTGGACGGCCATTCTGTTAGATACCGGTGCTTCTGAGAACTTTATGAGTGTTGAGATTGTGGACTTGCTGCAACTCAAGTATCACCCTGAAATGCTTGTTAGGGGTGGAAACTGTCAAACATTTCCCTCTTTCCAGCTTAAGAAGCCGGTGACATTTGTGGTTGCAGGTTAGTCTTTTACTACAAGGTTCTCCATTTACACTAACCTTATGTATCCTATCAGCTTGGGGGTGGGCTGGTGGCAAGACCATAATTATCAACCTGCCAAAAGAAAATGAGCTGCAAGTGGAACAATCTTTGGGCATATCTATCCGTATTCTGTTGTTAGGTATGTCTGATTTAGAGCAGTCTTCTCAGACCATTCAATTGGTTCCTGTTTCTGTCCCCACAAGTTTGGATTTACCAGCATGCCTGCACCCCTGGTCTGCAGTGTTTGATACTACTAGGGACAAGGTCCTTCCCAAGCACACTCAGTTTGAATTTGACTTTAAATTTACTGTTGATCTGATTTGTATTGCGTCTCTTATTTACCCTTTAACCTTGAAGGAAGACCCATGTTTAGAGGAGTGGACTTGCAACATGTTGGCAAAGGAATACATCTTCAAGAAGGCTTTGTTGATCTACTCCCCATTGTTGTTTATTCAAAAGTCTGATGGATCTCTTTGTCCTTGTTTTGACTACAGGAATTTGAATAACATTGCAATTCCTGATCCCTATCCCTTGCCCCTTGAGGCACAAATTTCTTGGTGCATTGAGAAGGCAAAGGTATTATCAAATCTTGATCTGTTGAATGTGTTCAACCAGATTAGGATTAAAGAAGGAATGGAATGGTTTAAGGCATTCAGGACTAAGAAAGTTAGCTTCCAGTTCCGCATCATGCCTTTTAGATTGAAGAATGCCCCGGCTTGCTTTCAGTAATTAATTGATTCAGTATTGGGGGATCTCCTGGGTGTATGTGCAATTGTGTATATGGATGCTATATTGGTATTCTCTCCAGATGAGGAGTTGCATAAGGCCCAACTATCAGCAGTTTTAGAATGCATTCTCCAGGCCAAATTGATCATTAAAAGGAGTAAGTGTGAATTTTTTAAATGTAAGGTTATCTTTCTGCGTAATATTATCTTTGAGGATAGCCACACCATTTCCCCTGACAAGGAAGCTTCGGTTTGAGAGTATGCTACACCTGTGACAGTATCCCAACTTCTTAGTTTTTTGGGTACCTGTACGTTCTTGAAGAAATCCATCCCTCACTTATCTGAAGTGGCTGTCCCTTTATATTCAGCTAGCGGGAAGATGACCCTGGTCTGGATGCCTGAATGTGCAGATGCGTTTGTAGCAGTCAAGGCTCTTTTGTTGTCCTCCCTGGTGTTGAGAAATGTGGATCCTGAGCTGTCTTATGTGGTTTCCATGGATGCTTCAAAATATGCTGTGGCTGGTGTGTTGTTACAGATCACTGGCAATGTGATTGAGAGACCTTTTGTGATAGAAATAACTGGATAATATCAAGCCGTTTCTAAATGATGGGGAATTACCACCCAAATCCACATAGAATAGATGATTAACCACCAACGCGGCTTTAAATATCTTTTTGTGAAATTTCCAATTGAAACTCCAGGATTAAGTAGAACAATCAATCCTAACCAGAGTAAACCAAGATAAAGGGCCTGGGAAAGAATCAATGCATCTTCAGCGTAGAATTCTGGGCATTGAGAAGTGACACAATTTTCATTTTCCAGAATGGGGGGAGGAGCTACAAAATTGGCTGGCATGAAATTAACATTTTGCGGCGCCAACAACAAAGTTCCAGATGCTGGGCCCCATCTTCCTGAAATGAATCTGTTCAGAATTAGATTGTATGGGATATACCGCAACAACCCAAGCACAAAATGCATTTTTAAAGTTTAAAATTAGAACTTGGGATAATTGATTTTTATTGAGTAAATTTAGAAGGACTCAACTCTTAGAGTTGAAACAGGGAAAATTATTCAATATATACCAGAAAAATTGACTAAGCAATACCACCTGAGTCTTGATATCCTATTCCTTTGGCATCTTCAAGCAAGTATCTAGTCCAGGCTGCAAAGAACCCTTGTGTGACCAGTTTCTAACAACCATGCCAATTAATGAGCTTATATTGGGTGACCCTCATATTATGTTGATTTATCAACGTCAGTTTACAAGGGGGAGCTGGTTTCAGCTGTCAAACGGGAGCAGCTATGACCCATTTTCAATTGACTGTTTGGTTTAAATCCGTTAACTTGGTCAATTTTGATATAGGTTTTCCAGCCTTCCATGCCTTCTTACTTAGACGGACAATACCTGGCATTATGGAACCTACTGTGACACCTGTAGGGTATTTCTCCCAGAAGATGGAGGCTCAGGAACACAATTCCATGATTTAAAACAAGGAATTGTTGGCAGTTGTGGAATCTTTAAAGCATTAGCATCACCATCTCATGTTGGCACGGCATCCATTTGTAGTAAGAACCAACTGCAAAGCGTTTCTGTATTATTGATAACCCAGGGTTTTGTTGGGTTGTCAATCAAGATGGCATGGTGACTTGACAAGATACAAGTTCCACTAAAAGTTCATTAAGGGATCTGATAATCACCTGGCATATGCTGTGGTGAAACTCATAACCAGTTGATTGCTGGAATTCTGATTGTCATTGAGAGCTTCCTGACTGAATAGGATCCAGATTGCCTTCTCAATAGGGTCATCATTCTGGATGCTTATAGTATCAATTAGCTTCCAGACTGTTTAATCCCAACAACTTGATTCCGGATCAAAAGTACACCAATTCTCAGTTAAGTTATCTCATCAAACCTTTCACCAACTGTTGTTGCAGATTGACTACCCCGACCTTCAGCCTCATTAAGCACCTTGTTCCACTGGGGCTGTTCCACCTTCACCTGATTGTTGGGCTGATCTTTCCTGTTCACATTCATTTCCCCCTCTCTTAACCCCCACACAATGACTAGCTTACCTTGAGCTATCAAGTGAGTTGTAGTATATAAACCCCTTCTCTTCTTCTTAATAAATATACATTACCCCCCTTATTTTAAGCTACACCATTGATTGATTATTTGAGTGTATAATTTAAGGACTACAAAGGCCAGTCTCCTCTCATCAAATAAATTGCCAACCAAGCTTGAATATAAGTCACTTGTTGATGATTCACTTCCAAGTAATTGCTGTTGCTATTACTCTGAACCCTTTGTTGTTCTTCAGGCCAACCACTCTATATTATCTCCACTTGTCTGGTATCTGACTAGTTCAATACCAAGTGTACCAACCGGCAACTAGATTGTTCTATAATCTCACTGCTAGAACCTTAGACTGTTGACCAACCAACAGACTTTCCCTAGTAACTATAGTAAGAGTACCACAGATGCGTCAAGTAGAAATCCTTCTCATCTCCCAGATGATGGTATGGACGTTGATTTAACATGAACACAATGATTTCAGACAACGCTGTGGTTCCTTTTGTTCTACCTCCACCAGCTACAATTGCTACCATGTCCTTGACCAAGGGCGCAGACTTAGACCTATATTCCAAAGTCAAGTTTCAGCAGCCTCTGTCCAAAGTTTATGATAGGTTACTGGAACTAGCATGTGCACATCCGGTTGGCCAGCTGCAAGGTTATCACAAGATAGAGCTAACTCTATATCATCAGGGTAGCTTATGGGTCCCAGAAAAAACTATTTGTGATGAAATCATGGAGGCCAATCACACATGACCCACAGCAGGCCACCCAGGGAAGAATAAAACAGTGGAGTTAATTCACCAACAGTTTTCTTGGAAAGGTTGTTGGTGCAGGTGGCGGCTTACATTTATGACTGTCTGGTATGTGTTTGGTCCAAGGCAAGCAGGAACAAGACAACTGACATGTTGAATCTGCTGCAGCCAGCTGCAGGACCATGGACGTTGGTGTTGGTAGACTTTATTGGAGAACTCCAAAAATTCCAACAGGTTTAATGTAATCATGATGGTGGTTAATTGCTTCACAAAAATGGCACATTTTGTTCCCTTCTCAATCACAATTACTTCAGTGGAAACAGCTCAGTTGTTTGTGAATAGAATCTTCTCTTTGCATGACTTCCTGATGGAGATGGTGAGTGACTGCAGGCTCCAATTCACTGCCCAGTTCTGGGAAGTCTTTACTGGAATCCTAGGTATCAAATTGTGCCGTTCCATGGCTTTCCGCCCCCAATCTGATGGACAAACAGAGAGGGTGAACCAAAGTTTGAAGGTCTACCTACACTGCTACACAAATGCGAGACAGGATGACTGGTGTGATAATCTACCCATTGCAGAGTTCACATATAATAACGCCCTGCACATGTCAACTCAAGTATCGCCATTTTATGCCAATTGTCACAAGTGACAAACTGGTATCAACTATGCTTATTGAAAGGCCTCAACTATGAGATTCAAACCCTGGCTCTCTGCGGGCCGCCAGCCCACAGGGCCAGCCGCCTGCAGTTTTTTGGGCTCAAACCAGAGCAGGATTTGACTTCGGAGAATCCTTTGAAGCTTGGCAAATCAAATTAACCTACATTGATACCTCCCACGTCAAAGGCTCCTGACAACTCAACCAATCAGCGGGTGGGTCCAGCCACAGATCGCAGGATAACTCAGGCCCACGCAGAAGGGGAAACTAAGAACCTTCCCATATAACATGGGCCACCCAGAGACAACCAATCCCACAACCTGAATAGGAAAGTTGAGCATTCTCAGTTCAAGCCAGCCAATAGAATAACTCCTGCAATTGATACCACCAAAGACTGGGAAGACCTGGTGAACGGAAAAACCCGGGCCAAGGAAATTTGTGAAAGTTTTACCATGACAGATGAGCATACTTATACCCTGGACTTCCAGGAAGATTCCTGTTGCCATTATTGCAATAAAGTGACATGAACCTTTGGTTCAACCATATCATAGCATACTTGTTATTAGTTCTACTTCATTTACAGCCTACATCTTGCGGTTCTGCATCCCACATTTGCCTATCCCAAGAAACCGTGGACCAGCTGCCCAACCTTTACTGTCCACCAGGAGCTCCCTTGGGCCCAGTACATTTCACCAAGTACCCACCTAACCCGGTGTATTTGGAGTTTAATCTGGAGAAGATCCTAATCCATGACCCAGAAGCTAGAACTAGAGAGACAGAGACTGTTTACAGAGAAGGCACCAAAATCATCATACCTCCTCTGCTATTCCGAGACAAGTATAATTTCCTGCCCACATATTTGGTCCCAATGACACCACCCCTCACCCTGCAGCCCAACTGCCCGCAAGAGTCTGTTGCCACTAATGAATACACTTCCAACCAGGTATTTGGGGTGATGTATATCACCCTCACCAGATTGATTGATTCTATGGTGCCTGTAAGCAGACCCTGGGTAGTCCTTGGAAAGTTGTTATCTTATATTGTAAAGTTAGCCCCAATCTTGTGGTGGGCTCTCCCTGCTGGGCCCGCGGGCCGTCTGCCTGCAAGTTCTCAGGAACCCCCCACAGGTTGGATCCCTGACATTATGGCAATCTACCTCAAACACGGTAACCTGGGCCCCAAGATGTTGTTAACTCTTGGGGCATCTTGTATGCTATTTTTATTGATTTCAGCTTACTATGTGTACAAGTTAGCTACCAACCTGATCACCTCAGTGACCCAACACTAAACCAGCCCTGAACAGAAAGACGCCCTTCTTGGCAATGAGAAGACCAAGACCCCAAACTTGCAGGTGCAGAACGTCATAGTAAACCAGACTACAACCAAAGTAGACATGCCCCAGATGGGGAAGCTCACCCTAGAAGAAGCCAGAAGTGCAATGCCAGTCCTCCGCCTCCATTTTCAAGCCAACACAAACTCATACTCCAACAACACCAAGAAAGTTCTTGGGGTAGCCTCCATGCTCTCTGGAGATGCCCTGGACTGGTTTGGGAAAGCAACTGCCAAAGATGTTGAGTTCTGTCTAGACTACTCCCAATTTTCAAGTGAACTGATGGCCACAGGAGACAGCCAAGACACCTGCCACCACGTTTTAATCAGCTTACTGGACATCTGACAAGGTTCACACTCTCTGCAAGCTTACACCAACAAGTTCCTGAAGTTGAAAGCCAGAACCCAGCTTGAGGACAAGCTATCAGCCATCTTTTACTGCCAAGGAGCCTGCCCTGCCCTGAAGGAGCTCCTCAAGCACCACCCCCTACTCTTGGCCTGGATGAACTACTCCTCTTGTGCAGAGAGTTGAGCCTCAACCAAGAAGGCACCCCGTCTTTCACCCAGCGCGCAAGCCAAGCCCTGACGTCCGGCAGACCAGGAATGTCCCCTGATGAACTACAGCGCCACTACTGTGAAGGCTGGTGTTTCTATTGCCACAAAACTGGGCACCTCACCAAGGCTTGCCCCAAGAAGAGTAACCCCTCAGTTTCCTTGGCACAAATAAACACCTCTACTTAATTGTACAAATTTATCCAAGTCAAAGCAAAAACATCCACAACATCCCAGACTGTTGGAGCTTTCATTGATACCAGAGCAGAGGAGAGTTTTATCAATGCCACCTTTTCCAAGGACCTTGGACTGGAGGCCACCAATGAAAGCGTCAAAGTAATCATGGGAAACAGCTCCCATGACTTGGGTTTCAGGTGTGCAACCAAATTGCCCCTGAAAATTGGGCAGAACTTGTACCCAGCATTTCCCATCATCCTGAAAGGGCTTCCCCACCCCCTGATCCTAGGGGACTCCTGGTCTTAAAGAAACAGCGCTATTCTGAACTTCTGTAATCAAACGATTGCCTTAAATGGAGACAATTTGTTTGATGTGGTGCTGTTCCAGTTGGGCCCAACCAGTAAGGAACTCAACACACTCCTGACCCTGAGAATGGACCCCAGTGTGGGAAGCCTACCTGCTCCCTTGGAGAAGTGAAGCCACGTCTTTAGTGAGGAAGCAGCAACCCAGCTTCCCAGTCACTCAATCTACAATCATGCCATTGATCTATTACCTGGAACCCAACTACACCACGGCCCCATATACAGTTGCAATCACCGCAAACAAGCAGCACTGAAGACATACCTGGAAGACATAAAAAAGGTTCATTTGGGTGTCAAAAAGCCCTTGCTTGTTGCTCATGTTGTTTGTAGGGAATAAAGATGGCAGTATGTGTCCCTGCATAAACTATCAGAAACTGAAAGACATCACTGTAAAGAACCGCTATCCCATCCCCAACGCTGATGACCTTTGTGACGTATTGACAGGAGCCCAGGTGTACTCAAAAATTGATCTGAGAGACGCCTTCAACCAGATCAGAATCAAGGAAGGGGACAAATACAAGACAGCCTTCAAAACTAGATATGGGGTTTACAATTACTTGGTCATGCTGTTTGGGTTGTGTAATACCCCCAGCACTTTCCAAAGGATGATCAACTCTGTCCTTGGCAAGTACCTTGACCAGTTCTGCGTGGAGTATTTGGACAACATCTTCATATACAGCAAATCACATAAGGAACACCTCCAACACCTTGACCAAATACTGGAGAAACTCTTGCAGGCCAACCTACACACCAAGCTGAAGAATGCAAATTCTTCCAATATGAAGTCAAATTTCTGGGATATGTGGTGAAGACTGGCGGGTTTGCCATGGCGCAAGACAAAGTGGAAGATGTAACAGCCTGGTCAGTACCCAAATGCAGGAAAGACATGAGAAGCTTTTTGTGCCTGGCAAATTATTGCAGGGATTTTATCCAAAAAATTTCTCACATCACCCTGCCCCTGACCCGCCTGTGCTCTGACAAATGCACCTCCGCCTTTGAGACCCTGAAACTTGCCTTCACCTCTGCCCCAGTCCTTGCCATGCCTGACCCTGCTAAACCTTTTGTGCTAGAGACAGATGCGTCCAACTTTGCGGTGGGTGGGGTCCTTCTTCAGGAAGAAGGGGATGGTATGCTACATCCTGTAGTATATTACTCCAAGAATATGCTACCAGCTGAAGGGAACTACCCAATATATGAAAAGGAGATGTTAGCTATAATGAAGACATTGAAGCACTGGCCCAGGTAATTGTGCGGTGCTGAACATCTGGTAAAAGTTCTGACAGACCACAAGAACTTAGTCTACTTCTTTAAACCACGCCAGCTGAACCAACAACAAGCAAGATGGGCCTTGGAACTAGCTGAATACACCTTGACCATAGACTACAAGCCACGGAAGGTTAACGTGGTACCAGACGCCTTGAGCAGAAGAGCCGACCTGATCCCCTCCTCTACAGAAATCAAGGACTGCAACACCCGTCACTACTAGACCCCGCCAGCCTAGGGATACATCTGAAGTACCTAAAGATTGCCGCCAGCAAACCCAATGTGATAACAGCCCAGAAACAGGACACCTACTCAACCAAGCTAGTTGAAGCCCTGACAAAGGACCCAGATTGCCATCACTCAAAGAAAGGGTATCCCTGAAAGGTATTACCCTGCTGCTCCATAACAGAATCTATGTACCCTAAGGCCCAACCCAAACAAATGTATTGATTGACCACCACAATTCAGAGATGACCGGCCACCCAGGTAGACACAAATCCCTCTCAAGTATCAAGCGGAACTACGCATGGCCAGGCATGGACAAAGAAGTAGCTGCCTACATCAACGGCTGTGAAACCTGCAGAAGAACCAAGACGCATCACTCTAAGCCAAAAGGGTTACTGAGACCTCTGGACATCCCTTCTGGCCCCGGGAAGTCAGTGTCAATGGACTACATAGTAGAGCTCCCCCCTTCAAAATCCTTTGACCCAATCCTGGTCATGGTTGACTGTTTCACTAAAATGGCCTATTTTGTTCCAACCACTACCCACTGCACAGCAGTTGAGACCGCCAGACACTTCCACAACTGCATCTTGATACAACATGGCACCCCAGAAGAAATAATCACTGATAGAGGACCCCAATTTACTTCCCACTACTGGACCCAAGTGATGAAGGACCTTGGAATAAAACATTGTGTGTCAACCTCCTACCACCCGCAGGTGGATGGACAAACTGAACGGGTCAACCAAATTCTGGAAAATACCTCCAATGCTATGCCAACGCCAACCAGGACAACTGGGCCAACATGCTCCCCATGGCTCAGTTTGCATACAATAGTAAAGACCACGCCTTCACTGGGATGTCTCTGTTCAAGGCCAACTATGGGTTTTATCTATCATGGGACCCCAGCATTGGCAGCAAGGAACAGAAGACAGCAGGACAAACTTGGATTGAAAAAATACATACCACCCAGGAAACCTACCTAAGGAACTTGAACCGCACTGTTAAGACCTACAAAGTGTTTGCTGACAAGAAAAGAATCCCCAGGAAGCCTCTGGAAATAGGCAATGAAGTTTACCTTGATTTACAGAACGTTCCCCTAAATTTACCCAGTAGGAAGCTAGCACACTGCCGCTGTGGCCCTTACAAGATCATAAAGCAAATAGGAGAAGTGGTGTACAAACTAGAACTGCAGCCTACTTGGGAAATCCACAATGTCTTTCACCAATTGCTGCTATTCAAGAAAGAAGGAACCTCCCTCCCCCACCAAAAGATCAAGACCAACCCTCCACCCATCTAAGAGGGACACTCAACCAAATACAAAGTAGAGTACATCCATGGACACCACCTCCACTACAAGACCCCACAGTACTATGTCAAATGGGTAGGATACCCCCCAAAAGAAAGCACCTGGGAACCAGTCTCCAACTTACCTAACACACAAGGAGCCATACAGCAGTACCTGTGAAAAGAGGCCAGGAAGGAGGAGGGCAACAAGAGAGAAGGGGATGATGTCACAAGTGACAAAATGTTATCAACTATGCTTATTGAAAGGCCTCAATTACAAGATTCAAACCCTGGCTCTCTGCGGGCCGCCAGCCTGCAGGGCTAGCCGCCCGGCTGCCTGCAGTTTTTTGGGCTCAAACCAGAGCAGGATTTGACTTCAGAGAATCCTTTGAAGCTTGGCAAATCAAATTAACCTACATGGATACCTCCCATGACAAAGGCTCCTGACAACTTGACCAATCAGCAGGCAGGTCTAGTCACAGATCCCGGGATAACTTGGGCCCACGCAGAAGGGGAAACCAAGAACCTTCCCATAGAACGCAGGCCACCCAGAGACAACCAATCCCACAACCTGACTAGGAAAGTTGAGCATTCTCAGTTCAAGCCAGCCAATGGAATAACTCCTGCAATTGATACCACCAAAGACTGGGAAGACCTGGTGAACGGAAAAACCTGGGCCAAAGAAATTTGTGAAAGTTTTACCATGACAGATAGGCATACTTATACCCTGGGTTACCAGGAAGATGCCCATTGCCATCCTTGCAATAAAGTGACATGAACCTTTGGTTTAACCAGTCATATAATACTTGTTATTAGTTTTACTTCATCTACAGTCTACTCCTTGTGGTTCTGCACCCCACACTTGCCTATCCCAAGAAACCGTGGACCAGCCAAACAACCTTTACCGTCCACCAGAAGCTCCCTTTGGCCCAGTACATTTCACTGAGTGCCCACCCAATCCGGTATATTTGGAATTTATTCTGGGGGAGATCCTAATCCACAACCCAGAAGCTAGAACTAGAGAGACAGAGACTGTTTACAGAGAAGGCACCAAAATCATCATACCTCCTCTGCTATTCCGAGACAAGTATAATTTCCTGCCCGCATATTTGGTCCCAATGACACCGCCCCTCACCCCATGGCCCAACTGCCCGGAAAAATCTGTTGCCACTAATGAATCCACTTCCACCCAAATATTTGGGGTGATGTATATCACCCTTACTGGATTGATTGATTCCATGGTACCTATTAGTGGGCCTTGGGCAGTCCTTGGAAAAATTTTATCTTATATTATAAAGTTAGCCCCAATCCTGTGGTAGGCTCTCCCTGCTGGGCCCGTGGGCCGTCTGCCTGCAAGTTCTCAGGAACCCCCCACAGGTTGGATCCCTGACACTGCGGTCCACAGGCCTGGCAGGCTGGGGGGTCCAGGTTCCAGGTTTCATTCCCGCTCCTGGGACTGGGGTTCCAGAGGGGGAAAATTGTCAGTCCTGACATCATCCCCTTCTTTCCCTGAGCTCCCTCTCTCCTGATTTTTCTTGTTCAGGTAGAGTTGGATGGCTTCTTGGGCATTATTCAGGTTTCTCAGCAGCTCCCATGTACTTTCTTCTAGTGGGTATTCTTTCCACTTGATGTAGTACTGGGGTTTATGGTAGTGGGTTTGGTCGCTGTGTACGTATTCAACTTTCTACTCCTCACCGCGGTTTGTTTGGATGGGTGGAGGGGCTGTCTTAACCCGTTGGTGGGGAAGAAAATTCCATCTTTTTTGAACAACAGGGAGCAGTGGAACACATTATGAATCTTCCAGGAGGGGGGAAGGTCCAGTTTGAAGGCAACTTCACCGACTAGTTTGGTGATTTTGTAGGGGCCGCTTCTCCTGTGAGCTAGTTTCCTACAGGGCACATGTAGGGGTACATTCTGGGAGTCTAGGTATACTTAGTCTCCAGCTTGTAAGGGTAGGACCAGGGTTTGTTTGCAATCAGCAAAGGCTTTATATGTCTGCACTGCACGGTTCAGGTTGGTCAAGCATGTTTTTTGTGTGTTGTGAATCTGTTCAACCCAGGAGCGCCCAGTGGTGTTTGATTCCCTTTTGCCAATCTGGGGGTCCCAGGTGGGGTCAAATACATAGTTAGATTTGAAGGGGACATTCCTGTTGAAGTGTGGTCCTTGCTGTTGTAAGCAAACTGGACTATGGGGAGCATCTTTGCCCAGTTGTCTTGGTCAGTGTTGGCATAGCATTGGAGGTATAGTTCCAGGATCTGGTTCACTTGCTCAGTTTGGCTGTCTGTCTGTGGGTGGTAGGAGGTTGATACACATCTCTTGATTCCTAAGTCTTTCATCACTTGTGTCCAGTAGTTTGACGTGAATTGGGTACTCTGTCTGTGATGATTTCCTCAGGTGTCCCGTGTTGCGTGAGGATGCGGTTGTGGAAGTGTTGGGCTGTTTCTGCTGCTGTGCAATTGGTGGTTGTTGGTACAAAGTATGCCATTTTGGTGAAGCAGTCTACCATGACTAGGATTGCATTATACAAGAGGGATGGCGGCAGTTTCACAATATAGTCCATGGAGACGGATCTCCAAGGCCCATGGGGTATATCCAAGGGTCTTAGGAGTCCTTCAGATTTGTTTCTACAAGTTTTGGTCCTTCCAAAGGTCTCACACCCCTTCAGGTATGTGATCACGTCTTGATACATTTTTGGCCAGGCAAAGTTCCTTCTGATGCTTTGGAGGGTCTTGAGCCTACCCAGGTGTCCCTCCATCTCTGAGTTGTGGTATTCTCTCAAAACTTTGATTCTGATGTTCCCTTCTGGTACAAAGATTTGGTTTTGGAGCATTAGCATGTATCCCTTCAATGAGTAGCCCTTCTGGTAGTGGGCGCTATCCAAGAATTTAGAGAGGTCTGCAATCAGGGTCTTGGTGAACTTGTCTAATGCTTGGGCCCTTAGTACTTCTGTTTTGCTGGCTCTGATCTTCATCAATTCCAGATGGATGCCTAGGCTAGTTGGGTCCAAGAGTACTTGAGTGTTGTGGTAACGGGTTTCTAGGTGGGTGGGTGCCAGGTCAGTTCTTCTACTTAGGGTGTTGGGTACTACGTTCACCTTCCCTGGCTTGTAGTCTATGGTCAGGGTGTAGTCAGCCAGCTCTAGGGCCCACCTTGCTTGTTGTTGGTTAAGCTGGCGTGGTTTGAAGAAATAAACCAGGTTCTTGTGGTCTGTCAAGACTTTCACTGGGTGTTTAGCGCCACATAGGTATTAGCGCCAATGTTTCGAGGTCTTCATTATGGCTAGCATCTCCTTGTCATATATTGGGTAGTTTCCTTCTGCAGGTAGCATCTTCTTGGAGTAATATGCTACAGGATGTAGCATACCATCCCCTCCTTCCTGAAGAAGGACCCCTCCCACCGCAAAATCAGACGCGTCGGTTTCCAGGACAAAAGGTTTGGAGGGATCTGGAATGGCCAGGACAGGGGAGGAGGTGAAGGCAAGTTTCAAGGTCTCAAAAGCGGTAGTACACTCCAGAGTCCAGATGAAGATGACCTTGTCAGAACACAGGCAGGTCAGGGGGAGGGTGATGTGAGAAATTTTTGGATGAAATTCCTGCAATAATTTGCCAGGCCTAAAAAACTTCTCACGTCCTTCCTGCACATGGGTACAGGCCAGGCTGTGATTGCTTCTACTTTGTCTTGTGCCATTTCAAACCCTCCATTTTTCACTATGTAGCCCAGGAATTCCACTTCTGGTTAGAAGAACTCACACTTCTTGAGTTTTGCATGTAAGTTGGCATGGGAGAATTTTCTCCAATATGAGGTTCAGATGGTGCAGGTGTTCCTTGTGAGACTTGCTGTAGATGAGGATGTCATCCAGATAAGCCACACAGAAACGGTCAAGGTATTCCCCTAGGACAGTGTTAATTATCCTTTGAAAGGTGCTAGGGGCATTGCAGAGGCCAAAAGGCATCACTAGGTACTTGTATAGCCCATAACAAGTTTTGAAAGCAGTCTTTTACTAATCCCCCTCCTTGATTTGGATTTGGTTGAACGCGTCTTGGAGGTCAATTTTAGAGTACACCTGGGCTCCAGTCAGTACATTGCAGAGGTTGTTGGCATTAGGAATGGGGTATTGGTTCTTCACTGTGATGTTGTTCAGTTTTTGGTAGTTAACACATGGCCACATCCCACCATCCTTTTTTCCTACAAACAGCATGGGCAACAAGCAGGGAGCTTTGGACACCCAGATGAACCCTTTATTTGTCATATCCTCAAGGTAGGCTTTTAAGGCCACTTGCTTGAGGTGATTACAGCTGTAGATGGGTTGTGGTGCGGTTATGTCCCTGGAAGCAGGTCTATGGCATGGTCATAGATTGAAAGACTGGGTAGTTTTCTGGCTGCCTCTTTGCTAAACACATGGTTCCCTTTCTGCAGGGGGTAGGCAATATTCCAACACTAGGTTCTAACTTCATAGTCAAGAGTTTGTTGGCAAGGGAACAGTCTTAGTTTGTGCCAAAGGGAACAGTGTCACAGGATCTTGGTTGGCCCAATGTGGTGGTTTGCTTGCGGTAGTTCAGGATCAGGCCATGTTTGTCAGACCAGGAGCCACCCAGTATAAGGGGGTGGGGTAGTCCTGCTAGGAGGATCAGGGATGACGGGTATTCATTGTGCCCAATAGTCAGCAGGAGTTCTTGTTCACACTTGTAGCCTGTGTCCAAGGAGCTTTTTCCCATGATTACTTGAAGACTACGCTCTGAGGCTTTCAGGCCTAATTCCTCTGCTAGGCTGGTGTCAATAAACTTTTGTCTGCCCCTGTATCAATAAAGGCTTTGATCTTGCGCTTATTACCCGCTACATCTACAGTCACATGGATGAATTTTTAAGACTGGGAAGAGGCGTTTGTTTGTGCCAAAGTGATAGGTGCAGGGGTCTTCTTAGGGCAGGCTCTGGTCAAGTGCCCTTCTTTGTGGCAATGGAAGCAGAGTCCTTCTCTGTAGTATCTTTGAAATTCCTCAGGGGTCATCCCCCCTCTATTGGGTGTTGCAGTTTGGGTTTGACGGGTCTGGGAGAGCCCAGCATTCTCTTGATTCATGCTGAGACCTTTGCATAAGGGGACCAGGTCTTCCAAGCCAAGGGTGGGCGGGTGGTGCTTCAATAGGTCCTTCATGGCTGGGTTCACTCCCTTTTGGAAGATGATGGCTGACAATTTGTCCTCAAGTTGAGTGCAGGTCTTCAGTTTAAGGAATTCATCAATGTAAGCCTGAATGGGTTGAGAGCCTTGGCGGATTTCCAGCAAGGAGTTCAAGGCATAGTATCTGGTGTTGCAATCCTCCCCAGTTGCCATTAATTTGGCCTCAAACTTGGCATAGTCCAAACAGAATTCTACACCTTCTGCTGTAGCTTTGCCAAACCAGTCTAGAGCGTCTTCAGAGAGCATGGAAGCAACCCCCAGTATCTTTTTGGTGTCACTGGCGTAGGAGGGGGTGTTGGTCTGGAAATGCAGGCGGAGGACTGGCATGGCGCGGTGGGCTTCCTCAAGTGTGAGCTTCCCCATCTGGTGCATCTCAACCTTGGTGAGGGATTGGTTCACAATTACGTTCTGCACTTGGGAGGAGGGTCTGTTGGTATTGGCGGCGGCAGTGTTGGTTCTTTTCAGGCTGTTTGGGTTCACTTTCTTCCATGTGGAAGAGATCAGGTTCATGGTTGTCTTATAGGTATAATAAGTGATTATCAATAACAAAAGCATACAAGATGCCCCAAGAAGTAACAACATCTTGGGGCTCAGGGTACCAGGTTTTATAAAGATTGCCATAATGTCAGGGATCCAGTCTTGGGCGACCAGCCCGTTGTTTTTGGGGATAACTTGGGCCAGGTTTCTTGCGGGCAGGGCCCACCACAAGAGAGGAGCTAACTTGAGAAGGTAGGAAGCAGACTCCCCCACCCAAGACCACAGGCTGGCAGCCGGTATAATGATGTCCACCACCCCTGTGAGGGTGATGTACACTATACCAAAAAGCTTGCCAGTATGGTCAGTTGATAAATTGGGCAAAGAAGCAGGCATCAGTTTGGCTGTTACTGGTGGTTCCATGTAGATATTGTAGGCTGGGAGATAGTTGAAATTTCCTCTAAACAGTTTGGGTGTAGAGAATATCCACAGGCCTTGGCAGTTGTATCTGACGGCGGATTGGATGTGGGCTAATGGATCTAGTTTGAGGATTTTCTCTGGCGTATAGTCCTTGTACTTGGGTTTTAAAGGATACTTGGTGAAATGGACAGGCCCAAAGAGTACACCAAATGGACAGAATACTGCAGGCAGTGGGGCAGGCGGGCCAGGAGATCTTGAGCTGAACTGATAGACAGCAAATACAAAATACGGTAATAGCTGTATAAGCCAAAGTAGCATAACCTTTATTTCAAAATAGCAATAAGTTTGGAGGGTGGGGTCCTTGGGTCTATATAACACCCCACCTCCAAACTTAACATTTTTTGTGGGGGGTCATCAGGGCATTGTGAAGGGCAGGGCCAGGGAATTGGGGACTTGGGGACTTGGGTCTAAAGGCAGCAAAATAGCGCTCAGCCTGGGTGTTCTTTCATTGGTTGCGGCTCCCAATTTAGCTACCTGATTATCTTGCTTTAGCATTGAGGTCATGGGGCCAAGTTGCGGGCTGGTGCCTCTTCCTTGTGCTGGCTCTTGATTGGTTGCTGGTGAAGACTTCAAACTCATAAGGCCAATAGTTGCTGGGTCACCTTCATTAGGTGTTATGATTGGCACTTCACTTAGTGCAGTACTTTCCTTGGCTTGATCTACTTTTCTGGGCGGGTCATCATCTTTAACGTCAGCTTGCGGGGGCTCAAACCCAGGAAATGTGGGTGGGCGGTCTTGCGGTCCACAGACCCAGCAGCCCAGGGGGATCCAGGTTCCAGGTTTGGTTCCTGCTCCTGGGACTGGGGTTCCAGAGGGGGAAAATTGTCAGTCCTGACAGACCCTGTTAAATTGCTGGTTGTCAACTTAACTTCTCTCCCTGTACATGTTTCTAGAGGGCAGTTTGTTGGTTATGGCAAATTGTTGAATGCCCCTGACGTCCTATCACTACATCCTTTGGTACGTTCCAGGACTTTAATTTATCTGAAGACAAGTCACAAGTCCATCCTTGTTCACTACTCAAGACTTCTCACAACTATTCCTGGTTCAACAGAAAGAGGTGCTTGGCCTACTGGATCAGTTTTCATATATCTTTGTTAAATATAGCACTGATTATGGTCTTACCTAAGGCGTCATTCACCAGATTGATACTGGTGATTCTCCCCCCTTCTGTGCTAAAACTTATTGCCTCAGCTGTGTGGAGGATGCTCAGGTGTCTAAAGATCTCAAAAAACTTCTAGGCGCTGGACTACTTGCTCCTTCCCAAAGTCCATGGGCCTCCCCCTTGCTCATACTAAAAAAGAAGAATGGAGGTCATTTTATTGTGATGGACTACCAACAATTGAACTTTTTAACCAAGAAGGATTCCTACCCCTAGCCACACATTTATGATGCTCTCTGCTGCCTTGGGGGTTCCAAGTTCTTCTCTGCTATAACCCTAGCCTCTGGGTACTGGCAAGTTGATCTCTCTCCCAAGGATAGACAGAAGGCTGCGCTCATCACTTCCAAAGGATTGTTTGAGCCTATGCAAATGCCGCAAGGACTCTGCAATGCTCTAGCTACTTTCCAACAAGCCATGGACTCCATTTTATGTGATCTTAAGCTCTTGTGTGTCCTAGTGTACTTAGATTATATGACTGTCTTTAATGCTACTTTTACCAACCACCTGTCCCATCTTAAGGAAGTGTTCATAAAGATTTGAGAAGCTTGACTCAAGTTAAAGCCATCTAAGTGTGCCTTCTTCAAGAAACGCCTCAAATTCTTGGGACGTGAGGTGACTCAGACATGAATTTGCCCCATGACTAAGAAAGTCAAGTCCATTGACAAAATGCTTCCGCCCACCAACCTGCAAGAAGTTCAAGTCTTTCTGGACATGATGGGATACTAAAGACAATTCATCCCTGATTTTGCTGACACTAGCAAGCCCTTGGTCCAGCTGCTGCGTAATATCCCTTTTGAATGGACTGCCAGCCAACAACAAGCCTTTGAGACCCTTAAATAAAAAAATCAAAGAGGCCCCTATCCTAGTATATCCTGATTACAATAAGGAATTCATTCTATATACTGATGCTAGTGACCTGGCCATTGGAGCCATCTTGGCTTAATTGGATGATAAAGGTGTGGATCACCCTGTAGCTTATACCTCTTGTGTCTTGAATAAGCATGAGAAGAACTACAGTGTAACAGAGAAATAGTGCCTTTCTGTGCTGCATGCTGTCAAGCAGTTCTGCCATTATGTGTATGGCACCCATTTCACTGTGGTCACTGACCACGCTTCACTTAAATAGCTACAAAAAGTTAAGGAATCAGAAGAACAACTAGCTAGATGGGCTCTCCACCTGCAAGGGTATGACTTCACTGTGCTGCACTGCCCCAGAATTCAACATCAGAATGCTGATGCACTGTCCAGAATTCCCATCCTCACTCTACACCCTGCTGAGGCTGACCAGTTGTACAAACTAATCAGATATCCTTTGTCATGGGAGAACAAGACAGAAGAGGTTCAAGTCGCCCTTTCTAAGTTATCTGAAGAAACCCTCATTCATTAAAATTAGCTTTTCAAGAAAGTACAAGACCGCTATTTGCCCTATGTAAGGCCTAGTCTTTGCCTTTTATAGGTGCTTCAAGTTCATAAAGAGACGGTACACAGAGGCGTTGCCAAGACCCTTTGCCTGGCTCCAGAAGAACTACTTCTGGGGAAATCTTTGCTTTCTGATCCCAGATGCTACTGCCAGTTGCCATGATTGCCAGCTCCAACGTCCTAAAGCTGCTGCTCATGAGTTCAAGCTAGTCCCCGCTCAACACACCTTTCACACTGTCAGTATTGACGCTGTAGGACCTCTCCCTTGCTCCCGCTCTTGTTGCCACTTTATCCTAATTGCTGTTGTTCATTTTAGAAAGTGGGTAAAGGCTTGTCCTACTAAAGTGTCAGGGAATTCTTCCCTGACTACTTATCTTGTATCAACAAAGGTCAAAGTTTAAGTTTTCCAAGCCTCCCAGAAGCAAATAACATATGTGGTGAATCTCTGACTTGAACAAACATGGTCCAAGATGGGGATTAAACCTGGGACCCTAAAGTGAAGCCCACGGTTAGTTTCAAGTCTAAAGATCAGTTTAAATTATCATTTTATAATGGTTTCATTCATTTGACTTTGGTTTTCTCTTTGGGTTTGCCTCCGCAATTGTTAATAATACCACTATATGTGTCAATTACTGCTCAGCAGATAATTGGCTGCTTCTAACCTTGTTGCTGCTCTTAGTTTCAATGGTTATAGATGATAAGAAGGCTCTGTACCTGATCTGCGCTATTACTAAGTTTATTAACCGCTTAATTGTTTCCAATCTTGTGGCTGGTTCCTGGTGCCTCTTCTATAAGTTTTTAATCACATATATGATTAAGCCACAAATCAATGCAAATCTGAGACAGGTATTAGCTTCAATCATTATCTTCATGAAAACTATTGGTAAATCCCCTCATTTCCCAGGATCCTCTTAAACTGTTCCAGGCTATTTTGGGGTATTTAAGTGAGCAGTCCCTATCATTCATACTTGTTCCAAAAATAAAGACTTATTTCTACTTTACATCTTCCCACACTTATCTTCTGATCCCTTATTTGAAACAATGAAATGAATTATATTCCTGTTCTGGTTTCTAGTTCTCCTGCTTACAGTTGTATTGGGGCTTGAAAACCCTACTTACACCACTGACTGGCACAACTCCTCCCCCAATGATTCCCACCAGAAGGAGTCCCTGGCCAATGGGTGGTTCAATTATCCCTCAGGCCACTGGAGAAGAAGGTTCCATTATGGTTTCACTACCACTCCTCCTCCTCCAGTTGAGCCTTCACTGGTTAGACCCAACACTTCCTTCTACCTGTTGACCTACCAGGTAGGGTATTACCTGTTGGGTCGGTTTAGCTCTATGATGGGTAGATTTGCCTATCTGGGTCACCTTGCTATGGTCACAGTGCCCATTAGTTTAGTCATCACAGGACTTAACATATAGGCCTTGGCCCACCAGAGTGGGAACTTGTTTCTCCTCAAGTGGGTCCCTGACATAAAGACATCACTTCCAAAACATCCACCGCTTTTCTGCTGCAATATGTATTCTTTTTCCACGGTTGTCCTCAAGTGTTGTTGTCTGAAAATAGGACTAACTTCAACGCCAAGCTAGTAACCTCTTTTGTTGAAGCCTTGGGGTCTTACCAGTCTTTCTCTGCCCCCTACAATCCTTACACCAATGGAGCAGTTGAGTGCGCAAATTCAACTCTGGTTTTAATCATGAGGAAACTCACTTACTCTGACGCTGCCAACTGGGATCTATACTTACCCACTTCTCTCTTTGCCTATTGCCTTAGCAAACATTGTGTCCCTGGGTACTCCCCTTTTGCTATGCTTTATGATTGTGAAGCCACCACTCCATTGCTCTTGGGCCCCCTACTCTCCTCTGATAAGTCCATGAACCCTGATGACCATGTCAATGATCTAGTCAACCAAATCATTGATATTCAGGCCTCTGCATACACTTCTGCATATAAGACCAAGCTTCTAGAGCTCTATTCTGACAATACTGGACAATCTCCCTTTCCTGAGTTCAACATTGGGGACCATGTTCTTTACTATCAGCATAGAGTAGGAGGATGTGCTCAAAAACTAGACTTGTTGAAGATTGGGCCCTTGGAAGTGACCTTCAAACAAAGATTAGAGTATACTGTAAAACTCCTCTCTATTGGTCAACTGTTTGCCCACGTGCATGCCAAGTTCCTCCTCAAGTAACACCCCCTAAGGCCAATCTAGAGGGGGGGCAATGTTGTGAATACCGCCATTCACCATATTTCAATTTTGCCTTTGTTGGGTTATTTCAAGGACAAATATCTCTCTTTTTCTTTTCCCCTTCAAAATGAGTCTGGCTCTAAATTGGGAAATTCAATTGTTTGGCTTCCTAATTCTGTGTAACTCACTTGCCCCACTCATGCTTGTGGCGAGTGATCCTACTGTCCATGTACTGTTTTGTGGTAAAGCTACACAGCATATATTACTAATATTTATACCCAATAAATTTTAAGTTCTATTTGCATTTTTGTCTTTGTGTCTTCATGTACTTTGGCGCCTCTCTAGCCACGTCTAGTAGATATTATTAAATTAGGGCTGCAAGTTAATTGCATAGCCTTCCCTGACATTTTAACCAAGACTTAGTACAAATCCAATTCTAAGGTTAGGAGTTCCTGTTGTGACTTTGTGCTGCGCCTCAGATCACAACAATGAAGAACCTCCCATCAACCTTCCTTGGACCTCATCTTGATATTCTACTTAAAGTGGAGACCACCTCCACCCTAGGGCTTTGTCTGGGAATCCTGTTCCCCCTCACGAGAGACGCCAGACCCTTGACCAAACTAGCTCTTGTGTCCCGTTTCTCTCTTTTATAGAGCCTCCACCTGTCCCCACTGCTCCCCCATCCTACCAATCAATCCCTAGTGCCTCTCCCCTACCTATGCATCACATTATCTACCCTAGTCCATCTGAAAACCACACCATATCAGATATAGAACATGTCTGTTAGTTTCTGAGTGAGAACAAGGATGTTATTACTTCCACAGCCATAGACAATACCAGAAGAATTAAGGCCTACTTAATCCAATTTGATTATCCCATGGTAACTGCGCTAGTGAATTGGCTAGAGCAACAACACATTAGTAGTGAGAAGACTATTACAGCCCTGAATTGTCTAAGGGATTACACTAAGACAGCAGTAAACCCCCTCCAGGACCAACTCCATCAGATACAACATGAGCATGAGGTTCTTGAAGCCCTGCATTCAGACACAGTAACCATTTCAAAAAAGATAACTGAGGATCAATCCTCCCTCCAGCAGCAGGTAATCCAACCTTTGGTGGAAGAAGTGGCCACTCTCAAAGGCCACTCAGCTCAGCATGACATGGATATTGGGAACTTCAGACCCAGCTAGCAGACATCAGAGAAGCCTGTGCCTGATGGGCTGTAAATGCTGTGTCTAGAGTCAACCAGACCCAAGACAATGTAGAGGCCCTGAAAAATGACCTTGACCTTCTTCATATTTATATTTTGCAGACACAAGAAGACTTAGATGCTATAGGAACCAATAGTGACGCAACCTACTCTAAGCTAGAAGGCTCCAGTCAGACCAGGTTAAATTCAAGGCACAGATAAAAGCCAGTCAGAGCAAACACTTGGGTCTCATTTAGCAACTTACAACCCAGTTCAAGTGCATCCAACAGGAGTTGACCACCCTAACTCAGAAGCAGGAAGCCCATGCCTCTACTTACAATAAAAAAAATTCACTACTCTGTGATAGAAGGACTCCAGCCTCCAGTTGCTGACATCAAACCTGACCAATCAATTTGACTCAATGAATTCATGAGGATCAGGAGGCAAAGAACCCAGTCCCACCTCCGCCTCTGCTGCTTCATCCAAAGAATTAGTGTACTCTGTCCTTGAGTTGTTAGAAACCACTACAGCTTTGTCCAGCACCCATCTGGCTGGAGAAACTTATCAAAGTTTTCCCCGGGCCACACAAGGAGTTCCTGCCCCCATATCAACCCCTTTCTCACCTATCCCAGAGATCTTGACCCCAGGACCATCCTCAGTACCAACCACTGCAACCCAACTGCCTGGAGAGCACCTTTCCAATACGCCACCACAGACCCAAATTAATGAACCAAGGGTATACCCTGTAACTGCATGCTGGGAGACGCCTCTCAACCTGGGACACCCATACCCTCAACATTACCCATGGTGGCTCCCTCCTTCCGGGTACCCAGGCCCCAACCTCACTCTTAAACAAGTTCCAATCCCCAGCCTTACCCTCAAGAGGGGTTGTTCTTCCAGCCTAACTATCACCATGGGGTTCACACACCTCTCAGATCTTTGCTCCCCCTTGTGGCTATCCCAGAGCTTTATCTAGAGGCCCTCAGTCTACCAGGACCACTGCCTGGACCTCCACAACCGCCCTATGGGCCCCCAGAACCAGCCCCTTCTTATCCTGGTCTACCTTTGTGGGACTCTTGTGCAAGCTCTGGCCCTAGCCTCAAGCTAAACACAAAGTTTAAACCAAGAGGCCCCATTAATATTCACATTTTTCTCAAAGGGTTCAAGCTCATGACCAGGGACAGACTGGAGCCAGTTGCCTGTGCCAAACTGCTGAATAGCCTGGATGAAACTGCCTTTTCCACAGTGGTTGCCTCTCTTAGTGGAGGGGAGGGGTCTTATAAGGAAATTAAAAACACCTTGAAGATACCTACGGATCCCCTGAGCAGCTAGAGGACAAAAAAGCCAACTTCTTGACTATCTCCTTGAAAAAAGATGAGTCACTTCCGGAATTTGGCAGAAGGTTCAGGGTTGAGGCACAGACTTTATGTCTATTAACTTCCTGACTCCCAGGGAAGCAGTGACAGCCATTCTCCATGTGATCCTCCCCTTCCCACACTTGTCTGTCTTCTATTCAAAGCTATTGTCACCTACTTCAGCTCAAGCAGTACTTTGCATAGCTGCCTCCCTCCAACAACATACTCTATGCCAGGATCCAGACCCTATGTATCCTTCCTGCTGTGTAATGAACGTGGTAGAGGAATACAAAGAGGATAAAGATGGAGTCCTATATGCGGAAAGACAACCCATGGAAGAACAAGAATGCTTTAAGTGTGGTTGGAAAGGGCACTTTGCAAGGAACTGTCCACACTGCCAACTAGAAATGAAAGAATAGCCTGCTGACACAAAACCCAGTGTACACGCCTTGCCCAACATATCACAAGATGATAGTGCCTGTGAAGGGCCAAAAAACTACTAAGCAGAGCACACAGGACCAGTGTGTCTCTGCCTAGTAAAAAGTCCCTCCCAATCTCCATAGCCCTGACTTGTTAATAATGGCTGTGGCTGACCATACACGCGCAAAAGCCTCTACCCAAAAGGAAGTACCCCCTCACAAAATAACACCCTTGAAGAATGACCATGCCCTGCTTTACATCATTCAGGCCCAGAACCTCCAGAAAATCCACAACACTGTCAGCAACATAACTGAAGCTCTTTCAAAAACCATAATAGCCACTCCATTAGGGGACATTGTCCACATCCTCCCAATCCTAATAAAAGCAATTGAGGAATTGGAGAAAGGGCCCCCACCTGTCTGCCAAGTAGATGGAGTAAATAGCCTCTCAGTTGGGTCAAGTACATGGGTCCAAACCAAAGTTTTTGGCATCCCAATTTGTGCTATCTTGGAAAATGGCGCCCCCTCCCTAATCCTGTCCTCCCAATTTTCTTGTAGGCTCCATTTACTGCCAGACATTGAGTGCAGAAGAACCTTTGGTGCAGCAGACAATAATCCTGCCAGATCCAAAGTTGCATACTTTTGGTTCCCTTGAAGTTCAGGGATACTGTGGTCACCTTCCTGGCCATAGTCCTGGAAGCCAAGAACTATGATTATTGATTAGTTACTCTTTTATAGACCAGTTTGGGACCACCATAAACCACAAGACCAGCATTTTTACCTCTTGGGCTAAGAATTACCACTCCTGACACCTGACAGCCGGCCTAGATTCCCTCCTGAAGGCATGAACCCTAGAGGGTGCATCCTGCTTGCCTGCCCCTCGGGTATTATTGGGATCCCTTATGAAACCACGCTGACCAGGATAAGAAAACTAATAACAACAGTTAGCTATAATAACCCTATCCTTATTTTGTTGAAGGACAGTGTAATTCTCCCCCAAATCCCAAGTCAGTATAGGAACAGGTATCATGTCACAAGTGACAAACTCTTATCAGCTATGCTTATCAAAAAGCCCCAACTACAAAACTTGACCCCCAGCATCTTGCGGGCTGCCAGCCCGCAGTTTTTTTGGCTCAAATCAGAACAGGATTTGACTTCAAAAAATCCTTTTAAGCTTGATGAACCAAATTTACCTACGCAAATACTCTCCACACTGGGGGTTCCTGATAAGACAGCCAATCAGCGGGTAGGCCCAGCCACTGATTCCAAAATAACTCAGGCCTGCACAGAAGGGGAAACAGAGATTTTTCCCATAGAACGCGGGCCACCCAGGGGCAACTAATCCCACAACCTGACTAGGGAATTTGAGCTTCCTCAGTTCAAACCAGCCATTAAATAACCCCTGCAATTGATGCCACCAAAGACTGGGAAGACCTGGTAATTGGGAAAACCCAGGCCAACAGAATTTGTGAAATTTTTACCATGACAGATGGGCATACTTATACCCTGGGTTACCAGGAAGATGCCCATTGCCATCCTTGCAATAAAGTGACATGAACCTTTGGTTCAACCAGTCATGTAAATACTTGTTATTAGTTTTACTTCATCTACAGTCTACTCCTTGTGGCTCTGCTCCCCGTGCTCACCTACCCCAAGAAACCGTGTGTCAGGAATGCATTTTTCATTTCTCCTGACAACAACAAGGAAATTCTGAAAATTCCAGGTTCTGGTAACTTTTCTCCTGATTTAGATTGTCCTCCAGTCCCTAGAAGTGGTTTATTAGAAGGAAGTATCAGTTCTATATTATCTTTTTGATTATATCACAGCCAGTTCAGTGGCCAGTCTTCCTGTTGATATGGGGATTGAACCCGGGTCTTTGCGCGTGCTTCTAAACCACCTAGAGAACGTTAGTATTTCAAATTTGAATTTACCTCTGCCAGTACGCAAAACAACTGCTGTTAGCCAATCAGAATTTACAACAGGGATAGAGCTGGTTGAAACCGGTTTTGCTTCAAAGGAAGATGACGTTAAAGGAGCATTAAGCTCCGTAGTTGAAGTTAAAATCAATTAGGATGGTTTATCCTCTTCTGGTGTTGCTTTGACACACTAGAAGCAGCCCCAAGCTGTTGCTTCTCCAACAGCTGGGGTAAATGACACCCAGCTGTTTGGAGAAGCCTCAGCAGGGGCAAGTTAGTTTTTAGGAATAATATTTTCTTAAAACTTATATTCAAGCTCCCCCTGCCAAGTTTCCCCCCAAATTCCCCAAATTCTCCAGTACTCTCCCAATTCCCCTTGAAAGCTCCATTTCAAACAGCACTAGACAGCTTATATAAAGGCTCCATTGGTCAGTGTGTTTGATTGTTCAGTTAATAAAGTCAATTTACCCACTTAATTGATTTTCCTTTTGCCTGCTCTCAAATCCTGAAATCAAACACCATGATGCTACCCAAGTCATCCCAATGGGGACCATTTGGGTATAAATGGTTGGTTTGGTTGCTACTTGTTCAGTCCCTTACTGCAAGCCTTTCTTTTTGAACCAGAGCAGATTCTGGTTCTCCTCCTCCTGGTCACTTGGACAAGTTGTGGCGCCAAGTGGTACCAGGCGTATGGTACACTGCCACCCCACTGTCATCAAATCCCCCCATCAAGGAGGAACCAAAGGTCATGGGTTCCAGTCCGCCCAGTCCTTCTTTATTTCATTCTATGGCTTTGGTTTTCCTCCTAAGTTATCTTGGAGCTTACTTCCTACTGGGAAGATTTAATCCCCTTTTGGGTCAATATTGTTTGTTTGGAGAACTGTTCCATATGGGGATGATCTCCCTTCTAATTGGTTCTCTAATCACCAGGTTGAACCCATCTGCGGCCATACACCATTTGGGTGGTATGTTTCCAAGCATATGGGTTCCTGACACTGTGGACCAGATGCCCAAACTTTACTGTCCACCAGGAGCTCCCTTCAGCCCATTACATTTTACCGAGTACCCACCCAATCCGGCGTATTTGCAGTTTACTCTGGAGGAGATCCTAATCCACAACCCTGAAGCTAGAACTAGAGAGACAGAAGTCCTTTACAGAGAAGGCACCAAAATTATCCGGCCCCCTCTGTTATTCCGAGACAAGTATAATTTCCTACCCGCATATTTGATTCCAATGACGCTGCCCCACACCCCGCAGCCCAACTGCCCACAAGAATCTGTTGCCACTAATGAATCCACTTCCACCTAGGTATTTGGGGTGATGTATATCACCCTCACTGGATTGATTGATTTCATGATGCCTATGAGCAGACCTTGGGCAGTCCTTGGAAAATTGTTATCTTATATTGTAAAGTTAGCCCCAATCCTGTGGTGGGCTCTCCCTGCTGGGCCTGTGGGCTGTCCGCCCGCAAGTTCTCAGGAACCCCCCACGGGTTGGATCCCTGACATATCAATCTTATCATACCAAAGGGGTTGCATGGTGAAATATCAGTACTAGGCTTTCCACGTCCTGGGCTGCCCACAGTTGCAACTCACCTCATCTCAGGAGAAACTACTGACAAACTCACTATTCTGATAGCCAATCCTCACTCCTCAACCCTCAAAATAGGCTGCAACTCTGGGGTAGCTTTTTTAACAATTACTCAATAAATCTATTTTCTCTGCCTATGCTATTGGATTTCTATATGCTCTGGGATTACCAAACCCTAGTCACAACCTAATAGCACCTATTCTACAAGACAAACAAATTGGGGACATAGGCCTGCAACAGAAGAAACAATTCTTGGAACTCATTAAGAAGTACAAACATCTTTTTGCCAACTCCAATACCAAGCTAGGCTGTGCTAATAACTGCTTCATAAAGTCAACACAGGGGAGGCGTAGCCCCTATTCCAAACCGCGCACCATAGCTATCTTGTGGCTAATCAGATAATCCAGCAATAAGTGGATAAACTATTAGAAGGAGGGCTTTTGGTGCCATTTAATAGTCCCTGGGCCAGCCCTTTGCTCCTGAAAAAGAAGAAAGAGGGAACCAATCAGGTGTTAATAAACTACAGGAAGTTTAACACCATATCCAAGAAAGATAAGTAGTCCTACTCAGGTAGATGATACCCTGGACAAGCATGGAGGCGCACAGTTCTTCTTGGCCATGGATCTTGTAGCAGGCTACTGGCAGATACCTATGGAAGTTGAAGACCAGGGAAAATGTACCATTGTGACTGCTGATGGTCTGTATCAAGCAACCCAGATGCCGCAAGGACTAGCCACTGCCCTGGCCACTTTTCAAAGGCTAATTACACCACCTTTTGCAACCTAAAGTCAATATGTGTCCTCATATATTTAGACAACATCAACTTGTACTCAAAAACTTTGAAGATCATCTTAGAGACTTAGAGCAGGTCTTCATCAGGCTAGACACAATAGGGATGAAACTCAAGCAAAATAAGTGACAATTCTTTAAGAAAAGACTTGAGTTCTTAGGTCATGTCATCAACAAGAAAAGCATTGCTCCTATCTAGGCCAAGGTAACAGCTATTTCTAAGCTTGCTGCCCCCACAACTGTCAAGGACCTGCAAAGTTTCCTTGATATGGTTGGCTACTATTTCTGCTTCATAGAGGCATTTGTCAACCTGGATCAACCCCTCTTCTGCCTTCTAAAAAATTATGTAGAATTTGTATGGGACTGCAATTGCCAAATTGATTTTAAGGCGCTCAAGTAAGCATTAGTAGAATCTCCAGTTCTGGCATATAACAACTTCTCCAAAGAGTTCATTTTGTATGCAGATGCCAGTTTAGTAGTGATAGGATTGGTTCTCACAAAATTGGATGATGAAGGTTACAATCACCCTGTTGAACATTTATCCAGAACCCTGAATGTCTACAAACAAAACTACTCAGTAACCAAACAAGAATGTCTAGTAGTCCTATATGTGTCAGGAATCAACTTGAGAGGGAACAAGTTCCCAACCTGATGAGCCAAGGCCCCTAAGTTAAGGTCTGCTATAACTGAACCAATAGGAATTTAACCATTGTCAGGTGACCAAAGTGCCCAAGGAAGGCAAACCAACCCATCATTGAACTAAATCTACCCAGCAATTAATATCCAACTAGGTAAAACAACAAGTAGAATGAGGCATTTGGTCTCACCAAGGAAGGTTTAGAGGGGGAGGTAGAGTTGTGGACCAGCCTTACTGGAACTTCCTTCCCCAATGTCCTGAGGGGTATTTGAACCAGCCATTTGCAAGGGACTCCTTCTGGTGAGAATCATCAGAAGAAGAATTGTACCAGCCTGTGGTGGAAGTTGATTTTCAAGGGTCATTACCACAGAAAGAAAAGAACTAGAAACCAGAACAGGAATTGGCTTCCTTTCATGGCTTCAAAAAAGAGGTGCAGAAGATAAGTATGGACAAGCTTTAAAACAGGAAAACTATCTTTATTGTTGGAACAAGTAAAAAGTAAAAAAATAGCTCACTTAAATACTCCAAAATAGGCTGAAGCAATTTAAGAAGGTCCTAGGATATGAGGGGATTTACCAATGATTATATGGAAATAATGGTTAAAAGTAATACCTGTTTTAGCTGAGCCTTAATTTGTCTCTTAAGAATAATATATGTTATTAGGAACTTATTGAGGAGGCACCAGAAACCAGCAACAAGGTTGTAAACAATTAAGCGGTTTATCAGCTTAATCACATAGTAGATCAAGTACAGAGCCTCAGTTTCATATAGAAGGAGTGGATCCAAGAGCGGCAAGAAAGAAGAAAGCAACCAATTATGCTTTGAGCAGTAAGTTACGTGTATTAATGGAATATTAACACCAGCAGAAGTAATGCATAAGTCAAAAGCAGATGGAAATTGAATCAAATCAATATATAAAGATAATTTACATTGAATTTGAGAGCGTAAACTAACAGTTGGCATCAAATTAGAGTTCCGGGTTTGATCCCTGTCCTTGGAAGTGTTTAAAAAATTTTCTTGAGAGTCAAATAATTTGTTGGTGTCTAAGAGTCCCAAAACTGCTAATATTGAATTATCCCTATCAAAGGAAGTATTGCTGTAGTCAGGGAAGAATTCCCTGACAATATGGTATTGAAGAGTGTTGTCCCTACCTATATGGGTCTCACTTCAAAGTTGTGACTGATCACTTCTCCCCAAAGTGGCTAGCTAATCTAAAGGATCCCAAAGGGAGATTGAATTATTGGGCAGTGAGACTACAGGCATACAATTACAAACTTATACATCATCCTGGAGCCAAGCACACCAACACCAATGGATTATCTAGACTTCCACTAGTAGCAGCCCTTGCCCCAGAAGGAGACACCCTGTTTGACCTCATTCCTTTTCCCTCCAAGTGGGATAGTATCTCACCCAAGGCCCAGAAAACTCTAGCCAAACTTGCTCATAACACCATAATTAGATATGGCTGTTTATATAAGGAAGTCAAGGGACATCAGCTACCATACATTTGTCCCTCACAACAGCTGGCCATACTACAACAATTCCATAACCTAGCCACCAGAAATGCAGGCAAAAACATATCATGGCAACACTCTCATCACACTGTTATTGGAAAGGTATGTACACTGACGTATTGAAATTTTGTCAAAGTTGCATGACTTGCTCCAAGTATTGTCCCCTACTCAAGGCCACTAGTTATAGACTGCACCCCCTACCCACATGTTTCACACTGTTAGCATCAATGTGGTAGGACCAGTAGGCCCAAATAAGACTAGTTGTGGGAATAGATACCTTATTGTAGCCATTGAACACTTCAGCAAATGAGTTTAGACCAAAGCTATTCCTGCCCCTACAGCCAAGCACACCACCTGTTTTTTCTGTCACATATCATTGCCAATCATGGCTTCCCACACACCATCTTGACAGATAATGGAACTAATTTCACCAGCAAGCTTCTAGTTGAATTAAACAAGGCTATGGAAATCAAAGACTAAAAGTCCCCTCTGTATCATCCAGAAACAAATGGCTCTGTTGAAAAAGTTAACAGCACCCTCAAGACTATCCTCAAAAAGCTCATGCTAGATTTGGGCTCATCTTGGGATACTTTAGTCCCCATAGCGCTCCTGGCTTACCAGGTAACTAATCATACTGCTACTGGACACTCCCCCTTCCAGATGGTTTATGGATAACAACCTTCCCTACCTGGGCACCTAGCAACCTATAAATTGGATACAGATAAATTGCCCAATGATCATCTGAGAGCCCTCACCAAAGGGTTACTAACTCTGCACCGCAAAGCATATAACGCTATGGGAATAAATTGGTGTGATGTGTTTACTTGCAACATAAAGCATTGTCCCAAGCTAGCCTCTTTTGATATTGGCCAACACGTACTTGTCTCCAGGGCTTGGAATTCCAGACGTCCCCACAAGCTCATCCCAATATTTTCAGGTCTATTTGTAGTAATTTAGAAAATTAGCTTGAATGCATATACAGTTCAACATATTGCCTCTGGTTGAACTTATCAGAGAGTACATGCCAAGTTCATGAAATCAGCCCCTGCAGTTGACAAGGAACCTCCTCATCCCTTGTCAACCTCTGCCTACATGGACAACCCTCAAAAAGCCATGCAGCTTTACAAAACCTCTGCCGGCCTCTCTATTGTCTCTTCTATATAGAGCAGTAGAGGGAAAATTATGTAGGAATATAAAAAGTTGATGAATCAAGGTATCCTACTACCCCTTCATAGAATCAGGCTAAAGAGATCAACTGTTGGTATAACCTGGATAAATAAAAAAAGGGGTTTATCCCAGAAATAATTAAGCTTGAAAATTATGGTAGAAACACAAGGGTTTATTCCTGGAGTTGCCTAGGAGTCATGAACCCCATATCATGATTAGTGAACTTGGAGGCCACAAAGGAAGAAGATATTTGATTTTCATCATATGCAGCTACACAATCACTGATTGGAGCCTGAAACATCCAGTTATATATGTAACATTTCTCAGGAAGATAATGGCTGGTGTAGATGGCAACCAGGATGAGTGTGTTCTGAATTAGATACTTGTACAACTTGAATCCCTTGGAAGGATGACCTGTGGGAAATTGAGCCTACATATTTTCAATAGCAGTGACAACCTTCTTGCAGGACAGATTGGCTTGATTGTCCAGATTAAAGGAGAGACCCAGAGTGATGAGGGCTTGCACCTGCTTGTTACAGAAGTAACAACTTTGAGGCTCAGGGCGGGAATCAAACCCGCTCCTAGCCTCCAGGCAGGGCTAGCGGGCAGGGGAGATTTACCCACACCTGGATTTTTGCTTTTCAAAGCAAATCTTGGTGCAGGAATCACTCCTGCCCTGGTGGTAGCTGAGGGGGCCGCTTTGGGCCCCAAAATCTACGCCCAAGCCTTAGTGGGTTTAGCTGGGCCTGGGCAGGCTATTCTTAGCTGCCCAGTAAACCCAGATCAAGCCCACCCACCATTAAGTAATTTGGGGTCCCCAATTGGGGACCCCTTTTTTAATCAAATTCTTTGGGCTCAAGAGAGCCTGTCAAGCCAGTCCAAAAATGGTGATCAAATTGGGAAAACCCCCAAAACCCCAGAAGCCAAACCTGCCAGAATCAATGGCTAGCCAAGCCAAGATGGACCATCAAAAAGCCAAATAACTGTTCCTGAAAGCCCCAAAAATAACCATGAAGCAGCCAACTAAACAGTAGATCCTGAGATGCCAAGCATTGCCACACAGATAGCATCAGAAGAATGCCCAGAGGCACCTGCATGTGAGTAAGTATATAAATCAGAAGCACTTGAAACAGTTATGTATTGTCATCCTTACCAAATAAAGTTGTTATGAACCTTTGGTTCACCAATCTGTTTTCATACCTATTTTTGATACTCTTCCATCTGCATACACCCAAGCGTCAGTAACCATCTACTGGGATAGATAGTCAGACTCCTGTTGATAAAGCCAAAGCCTTTGACTACTACTGTCCACTCAACACTCTGTTTGGCCCTGTGCATTTCACTGAGTATCCCACCAATCCTGACCACAAACCCTGGGAATTGGAATATTTTCAGTGGTACACCCGCCCAAACGCTCCCAAGGAACCCTACCAAATTGTCTGTGACAGCAAAGCAATCACCATCTACCCTTTGATCTTCAACGGGAATTACAACAATCCTGCTGCCTACTTGGTCCTCATGGAACCGCCCCCAACACCCAAACCAACCATCTCATGCCCCCCCCACTTCTGATGCCACTGGCCAGAGTAGTCAATTCCTGGGAGTGCTTTACCTGGCGCTCACAGGATTGACTGACTCTGCCTTGCTAGCAACTGGACCTTGGACTGTGACTGAGAAGGCCCTTTCCTACCTGGTAAAGTTAGGTCCCATCATCTGGTGGGCCATGCCAGTACCTGCTTTGACTCCTCCCTCACCTGCTGGAGCTCCACGGTACTCCTGGTATCCCGACACTGCTGGTGGTACAATTTAGGATCCAGTTCACCAACCTGGTTGGCAAACAGGAGGTATCAACAGCTCTGCAACGCCCTGTCAAACTCATGATAGGAGAAAACAGGACAGATGTCTTGCTCCACTCCCCAAGTCTACACCACCAAGATCATAGTGTTCCTTGCAAAGATAACATCTGCCATCTTGCAAGGACAAGTTGCAATCAAACAGCTGAATTTGGATAGTGTAAACGGCAGGGCATGATGGATGTCAATGACCATGGTGTTCTCCACCAAGTGACCTGCCCAGGCGGTAACTGGCCTGGCTACTGTGACAGAAATTGTGGGATAGTATGAAGCCATTTCTAAGTGATGGTGAATTACCACCCAAATCCAAATAAAATTAATTATTAATCACTAATGTGGCTTCAAATATCTTTTTGTAAAATTTCCAATTGTAATACCAAGATTAAGCAGAACAATTAATCCTAACCAAAGTAGCCCAAGCTAAATGACCTGGGAAAGCATCAATGCATCTTCAGCGTGAAATTCTGGGCATTGGGAAGTAACACAATTTTCAGTTTCAAGAATGGGGGAGGAGCTGCAAAATTAGTTGGTGCAAAATTAACATTGGGCAGCACCAACAACAAAGTTCCAACTGCAGGACCCCATCTTCCATAAATGATTCTGTTAAGAATAATTGTACGGAATATATTGTAACAACCCAACCACAGGATGCATTTTTTAAAAAGAAAATTAGAACTTGGGATAAATGATTTTTATTAAGTAAAATTTTGGGAGGACTCAACTTTTAGAGTTGAAACAGTGAAAATTATTCAATATATATCAGAAAAATCAACTAAGCAATACCACCTGAGTCTTGACCTCCTATTCCTTCCATATTGTCAAGTAGTTATCTGGTCCAGGTTGCAAAGAACCCTTGTGTGACTTGTTTCTGACAACCATGCTGATTGACAAGCTCATATTGGGTGACCCTCAAATTACGCCAATTTATCAATGTCAATTTGCAAGGGGGAACCGGTTTCAGCTGACAGACTGGAGCAGCCATAATCCATTTCTGATTGACTGTTTGATTTAAATCCGTTAACTCAGTCAATTTTGATAAAGGTTTTACGGCTTTTTGAGCCTTCTTGCTTGGGCAGATAATACCTGGCATGATGGAAACTACTGTGACAGCTACCTGGCACCCCAGCCCAAGCTGTGCAATGTCAATGAGGTTTGAAGAATAAGAAAGCCAACTCACAGGAGGTACACACGCATACACATTAACTGAGGAATTTCTAAACCAGGCCAAGTCTTTGTTTTGAACTAACTCAAGAATTTGAGCCATTGGCTCAACCTGAAGAGCATCACTGACCTCCCAATAATTGTTCTCAGACTGTGTCATCTAAACACAATGTGTTGATGGCCATCTGGCTGTAGGGACCAAGGACTCACTTGAAGCAGTTGGGTATATGGTGAGTAATGATCATGTTGTCCAGCCCCATGTCAGCAAAGGTCTCCTCTATTGCTGCACAGGGAACTAGGGTATCCTCAGTGGGTTTCTCTGCACCTAAACAATTAGCTGCCTCTTGAGCAGTGTGTTGTTGCTTGTTAATAAGAGCCTCAGATACTGCCTGCACAGCAGCAGCGTTGCAAGCAGCCTGGACCATCACCTCCTGTAAGGTCTGCTCATTATTAGTGGGAAGGACTTTCTCTGCCCCTCAGGCCAGGTCACAACAACGTTGACACTGGGTGGCTGGGGAAGCAGGGTAACTTGGCAGGCTGTGGTTTTTGGGATGATATTGGGCATTGATGTTGCAACTGAACCAATGAGTATTCATTATTTGGAATTGGGGAAGACAACAGTCCAATAGGAAAGGACAGAATAATAAGAATAAGGTATTGTTTATTGTAGGATATTGTGATTAATATACTAAATGGGGAAGCCACAATGCCACAAGGAGGTGGCATAGTGGGGAGTTCCATGTAGGGTTTGGAGCCAAGGAATAACTTGTGCAGGGATCAGCAGGTCAAATTGGCAACGCTCCTAATTAGGATGAAGTGCCCGCCATTTGACCTTGCCAGCAGATTCATTCATAATGTTAGATACGTCAAGGGGTGACTCATCAAGCGCCCCCTGTGTATTGTAAGATACGTTAGCAGGCGGGGTTCAAACCTTGGTTGCAACATTGGGGTCTTTACTGTAATTGGGCCCTTAGGCACCTGAGGACTTTGATGCTTCAGGCTGCAGGGTCTTGAACCCCTCAAACTCTTTGTCTAACTGCAGGTATTGACGCCCCTCAGCAGCATGAACCCAACTGGGCACAATGGCAAAAGCCACCAAAGTTAACAGGGCTCTAACAATCTTGCAGTCCTCCTTGGGGAGATCCTCTAAGAGATGTTCTTCCCACTCTACTGAGGAGCCCACCCCCTGTTTCAGGGCCTCAATCTTGGCTTGACAAAGAGCAGTTAGTGTGGCCTGCAGGGAGGCAAACAATTTACGGACGCAGCAGGCGGCAGAAGATAATGACATTTTTTAACTATGGGACATCATTCAGGATGCCTCTATTTATACTTAATTTTAACCAATTAATTTAGCTTGATTATTATTGGGAGATTCATCATGACTCACCCCTCAAAGTTTATCCTCTAATTATCATTAGGCCACTTGACGTTAATTGGCTACTTTAGTCTGGTTCTAAATGTACATACACTTGATATGATTGAGGGTTTCAAATTTCCTTTTTTGGACAAAGCCATATCCTGATCCAGGGGTATGTGGTGCAGGGTGCCACTCCTCAATATTACCTTATTGAGACTTATTCTTTATTTGAAAATTATAAGGGAAACTGCTGCCCTTTTTGTGTTTTGCATCAGAGATTAACCCTCCAAATACTATAGGAGCATTTCCAATTAGAGACTAATTGACGCACCTGTGGCTAGCTGCAGATGCGTCAGAGAGTGACCCATCAACGTATCAGCGGCTAGCTGCAGATGTATCAATGATTGACCCATTGCTCACGCCCACTATGTAGTTTTTTATAGCAACTATCTGCCCCTCTTTTCCCAAGCATTGACCCACTAGGAGAGCATTCTGAAACCCTGTTTTACACCCATTTCCCTAGAGACAGCCCTACTTTTTCTGCAGCCACCTGACCCCAAGATCACATGTTCAGATGTTTAAATCCCACCCAATCTATGCCCTTTTCTCTCTGAATATTCTCCAAATTGTTTCAGCCCTTCAAGAATTTCTTAGTGCCTGTCAGTCTAGACCTCATTCAGGATGACTCATCTTTTCTTTTCCCTCCTCCCCCTTTAACTATAAAAGACTCTCATAAGACCCCAATAAAATCATCATTTACCAAAAAGACATAACAAACAGCTTAATATTCTTAGATTACTTGCTGAGCCCAGATATAGAGGTTATGCTGAGTAAGGAGATATTAGTCTTGTTGTGTTCCCCCAGTTGCTGCTCAGCTACTCCAAACCTACCTTTAGAACCCTTGAGCACCACAAATTTGACATAATCATGGAACTATAATGACAATTTAGAATAGGATATAAATATGACATTGTTCAAAATATAGGACAGGCAGCGGGTGAGGGTGGCACTAATTGCACGGTCATAGGGCAAATCAGATCCATCATACGGCTCATTGGACAGCCAATTGATCATAATTAGATCATCAACTACAAGCCCATGCATCCAGAGCTGCACTGTGCGCTGGCAATGAATATGCCCTGGAGCCCAAGTAGGCTTGGACCTCAGTTAATTGGAGGTATGGGTCCTGTTGCAGAAGGTCAAGCATGAAGGGATAGACCTCCTTGATTTAAGAGATGACCTGTTTCTTTGGCTTCTTGATCAGCTTTGCACCACATCTCTTCAAGAGGGCTTGGAACTCTTGCTTAATCACTGCCTCAGTAAATTGAAGCCAAGTGGCTATTTTTGGAAAAACTAACACCATTCTGATTGAGGCTCACAATATTCTCTATCACCTCATCAGTTATGATTCAATATTTTCAGCGGGCTTAAGGAATAAGGGTACCTGGATTAGGCAGGTCAAGATTTTATTGGCTTGAATTCTCAAGCACTGGTTGGATTGGGTTAGAGGGGGCTACAGTTGTTCAGTCTCTAAAATGTGGCACAGGCGCAGGTTGGGCCTGGTCTTGGGGAGCACTATATTGGCTATCAGAAAAGTCATCTGTGTATGTGCCTGGTGACACATATAACTCAGTCTCCTCACAACTTGCATTGAATTGGGTGTACACAGGAAACACAGTAGTTGCACTCTCTTGATCAGCAGCCTGAGCTTGGAGTAGCTCCTGGTATTGCTCCTTGATGACCTCAAAGGCATCTTCACTCAAAAAAACTCATACTAACAAACAGCAATAAAAATTCTATTAAAAAACAGAAAAGCAAAGTATTTATAGAGAATTAAATTTATTTAAATGGGTGCTCCTTTTTGAGACATTCTCTCAGAAATAAATGTCCAAATTTAGATTATGTACATTGAACATAATTTTTTAGTTCCCTGAATAGATGTTGGTGGATTTGCTCCTGCAATCCACTATTTCCAATTTGAGTCCCAAAAATAATTAATTTTTTTCAAAAAAGATGAGTTGTTTTGTGTTTGAGTTCATCACTTTTGTGACTGAACCTCATACACTCTATGTTTGTATCATATTTACCATACACTTTTAATCAAATTTGATGTAAAATGCTTCAAAAAGTGACTGGATTGTGAGTGTTATGAATTTGAGTTCCATGTGTTTGTTATCTCATTTTTGAAATTCAGTATTTCTTTTTGTTTTTGTTTTGTGATTGACTAATCTTTGTTTTCTGGCCCTAGATAAATGGAAGCTTTATTGAGTAAATTAGCCTTCAACTGGTTCCAGTTGAAATACGTTTGCAACTGAGTTCATGTGTTCTAAACTGAATAATATACTTTTATCTCAACAGGTTTGAAAACTACTTTATTTTCAAAACTGCAGGATTGACCCACCAGCAAGGTTCCAACCAAGCAGGTTTGTGACCCACAATCCAATTATCCGGTCACTTGAAGCCAAACTAGGAAGTCAACTCAAATTACCAAATCCAACAACATTAACAGATGATGATCCTTTATGGTGGATACCTTGTTTTTGGCGCTTGACTCATTATCAGGATCAAGCCACCCCTTCATCATCCATCTGTGTGATCACTAATCATGTTCCTGTTATCCTTGATTCACATGAACTATATAATCACTATCTCACAATAAAGATTATTATCCATCTTCTAAATATTTTTCCCCATGTAACTCTGCTAAAACAGCACAGTTACAACATTGGTAGCACAGGTAGGCTCTCCATCCTACCTTATCTTGAAAAATTCTTCCTGTTGCCTGCACACGCTGCAGCCAACAAATCCTTGACAGAATCATGTCTGGCCTCCTGCCTGACTGGACTCTGTACACCCCTGGTAACGCCATACCTGATGGCTTTGTCCTGTACCAGAACACAGTGATCCTGCTACCTGCCTTCAACGCCATGTCTGCACAAGGTTTCTTTCAGGCTCCCTCCTTGATGCCGCGACCAGCTGAAAAAAGCACCATGCCCACCTACGTAGCTCAAAGACTACAAAGCGCCGCCTTGGAACCTTTTGTTGGGGCTAATGACAACAACGCTGCTGCATGAATTCAGTCCGCCCAGAGCAAGCTGGCTCAGATGGAATGCCCAAAGCAGTTTTGGATTGCAGAAATTTTCCTTTGCCTGACCCATGACGCTGGCACCTGGTGCAACAAGTGTCACAAAGAGCACACCAACAAGAACTGGGATACCTTTAAGCAAGACTTCCTGGCAAGATTCATGCTTAAAGATACAGTGCTCATGATCATACACCAAGTAAAGAAGCTGACCCAGACAGGCACTGTGAAGGAACTCACCCAAGCCTACAAGGAACTCTGACTTTGTGCACCATCCACATGGCCTTTACCACCCCAGCCATACACCTCATGTACTAAGACGCCCTCAAGTTTCATGTGATGATACATGTGAACCTGGACCAGGTGACCAACCTGCAAAGCTTGTACCGTGAAGCGGAGAAAGCAGAGCAAACCTCCAACACACTTCATAAGGAACAAACTGGGAAACAAGAAAGATTCAAGGACTCACATCCAGGCAGGTGCTCCTCTCAACCACCCCCTGGAGGCAACGGGAATAACACCAACCACAAACCCACAGGTTTGAATGGACATGGAAATGGAAACAATGACCAGTCAAACCGGACCCATTTCTGTGTCAACGCCATGCAAGACAACCAAGACAAGGGAAAAGCCTGGGGAGAGCACTAAGTGAGCCAAGCTCTCCCCACGCAACTCCTAAGTTACCCAATGATCCAGGTGCCCTCAGGGGACCCAGTACTGTACACTATTGCCAGACATCCCAATAAATTGATATCCTATCCTTTCCGCTTTCACAGTTACACAGGCTCAGCACTGCTGGATTTGGGCACAGACTGAACCCTGGTCAACAGTAACTTTGTGGATAAGTTCAAGCTGGCCACTAATCCTTTGCAGATTAAAAATGTGGTCCTGGCAGACAAACATCATATCACTGTGACAAAGGAAACTGCCCCCTTCTCTGTCATGCTTGAGAACCTCCACTCCACCATTCAAGGTCCCGTCATTTACTTCCCAAAGTTTGACATTGTGCTGGGACTAGACTGTCTGCAAAAGAACAATCCTTTCAGGGACCCAGTCTCAGGCGGCTGGCCCACTGTTTCTGGGGGTAACTTGGGCCGGGGTTTTTGCAGGCAGGGCCCTCCACAAGAGAGGAGCTAACTTGAGAAGGTAGGAAGCAGAATCCCCCACCCAGGACCACAGGCCGGCAGCTGGTACAATGGTGACACCACCCCTGTGAGGGTGATGTACACTATTCCAAAAAAGCTTGCTGGTATGGTTGTTTAGAAGGTCAGGTGAAGAGGCTGGCATTGGTTTGGGTGTTACAGGTGGTTCCATATAGATATTGTAGGCCGGGAGATAATTGAATTTTCCTCTAAATAGTTTTGGGGTGGATAATATCCACAAGCCTTGGCGGTTGTATCTAATAGCAGATTGGATGTGGGCTAGCAGGTCAAGTTCAAGGATTTTCTCTGGTGTATAATCCTTATATTTGGGCTTCAGATGGTAGTTGGTAAAATGGATGGGTCCAAAGGGTACACCAGATGGACAAAAACTGTGGGCGGTGGGGCAGGAGGACTGGGAGATCTTGAACTGAATTGATAGACGTCAAATACAAAATACGGCAATAGCTGTAAGAGCCAAAGTAACATAACCTTTATTTAAAAATGGCAATAAGGTTTGAGCGCAGAATCTATAGGAATATATAGCATTCCTCCTCCAAACTTAGTATTTTCTTTCAGGGCTTTATCAAAATATCAGGAAAAGTGCAGGCGGGCAGCCAGAGGGCCTGGGTGTGGGAGCTGCAAAATGACACCTCAGCTGGGTGTTTTCTCATTGGTCAGAACTTCCTATTTGGTCACTTGATTTTTCTTGATTCTTTGCTGTGGTCACGGGGTTGGGTCTAAAGCCCGGGTTTATCTTTGGCAGTAGGGTTCAATTGGTTACTTGAGAGGATTTCAAACTCATGAAATTCACAGAGGCGCTATCTCTGCTTCCATTAGGCGATTTGAGAGGCTCCTCTTTGGGCTCCACCCTGGTTGAGCTGGTGCAGGTATTCTGGCTTTGGGACTTAGCAGGAGCCTCAGCTTGCAGGAGCTCAATCCCAAAAAAATGCAGGCGGGGGGGCCTTGGCCTATAGGCCCAGTGGCCCGCAGGAATGTAGGTTCAGGGTTTGAATCCCATCCTTGGGCCCAGGTTTCCTGGGGTAATGAATTGTCAATCCTGAAATTATCCCCTTCTTTCCCCAAGGGCCCTCTCTTCTAGTCCTTTTTGTTCAGATAGAGTTGGACAGCTTCTTGGGCATTAGCTAGGTTGCTCAGCAGTTCCCATGTACTTTCTTCTAGCAGGTATCTTGTCCATTTGACGTATTACTGGGGTTTCTGGTAATTGATCCTGTTGCCATGTATGTATTCAACTTCATATTCTTTAGCGCAGCCTATTTGGAGGGGCAGGGGGTTTGTCTTAAGCCGTTGGTGGGGGAATAAGTTCACATCCTTTTTAAACAACAGGGATTGGTGGAATATGTTGTGAATCTTCCAGGAGGGGGTAAGTCTAGCTTATAGGCAACTTCTCCAATTAGTTTGGTGATCTTGTGAGGGCCACTTCTTCTGTGAGCTAGCTTCCTACATGGCACATGTAGGGGCACATTGTGAGAGTCCAGTTATACTTCATCTCCAACTTGCAAGGGTTGACCTGATGTTTTTTTTGGTTGGCAAAGGCTTTGTAGGTTTGCACAGCGCAATTCAGGTTGGTCAAGCATGTTTTTTTGTGTGTTGTGAATCTGTTTAATCCAGGAGCGCACAGTGGTGTTTGATTCCTTTTTGCCAATCTGAGGGTCCCAGGTGGGGTCAAATCCATAGTTGGCTTTGAATGGGGACATTCCTGTGGAAGCGTGGTCCTTGCTGTTGTATGCAAACTGGGACATGGGAAGCATCTTTGCCCAGTTATCTTGGTCAGTGTTGGCATAGAATTGGAGGTATTGTTCAAGGATCTGGTTCACTTGCTCAGTTTGGCTGTCAGTCTGCGGATGGTAGGAGGTAGATACGCACTGCTCAATTTCCAAGTCTTTCATCACTTGCGTCCAGTAGTTTGACGTGAATTGGGGTCCTCTGTCTGTGATGATTTCCTCAGGCGTCCTGTATTGGATGAGGATGCGGTTGTGGAAGTGTTGGGCTGTCTCTGCTGCTGTGCAATGAGTGGTGGTTGGTACAAAGTATGCCATCTTGGTTAAGCGGTCTACCATGACCAGGATTGCGTTGAAGGAGAGGGACGGGGGCAATTTGACAATGTAGTCCATGGAAAAAGATCTCCAGGGTCCAGCAGGTATATAAAAGGGTCTTAGAAGTCCTTCAGATTTGTTTCTGTGGGGTTTGGTTTGTCCACAGTTCTCACATCCTTTCAGGTATGTGCTTACTTCTTGGTCCATCTTTGGCCAGGAAAAGTTCCTTCTAATGCTCCAGAGGGTCTTGAGTCTCCCTGGGTTTCTGGTCATCTCAGAATTGTGATAATCTCTCAAGATGTTGGTCCTGATGCTTCCTTCTTTCACAAAGATTCTGTTGTGCAGCATTAGTGTTGTTCCCTTCAATGAGTAGCCTTTTTGGTAATGGGAGCTATCCAAGGATTTTGAAAGGTTAGCAATCATGGTTTTGGTAAATTTTTCAAGTGATTGGGCCTTCAGTACTTCTGGTTTGCTGGCTCTTATCTTCATCAATCCCAGGTGTATGCCTAGGCTAGCTGGGTCCAAGAGTACTTGAGTGTTTTGGTAACAAGTTTCTATGTGAGTGGGTGCCAGTTCAGTTCTTCTACTCAGGGCGTCTGGTACTATGTTCACCTTTCCTGGCTTGTAGTCTATGGTTAGGGTGTAGTCGGCCAGTTCTAAAGCCCATTTTGCTTGTTGTTGGTTGAGCTGTTGTGGTTTGAAGAAATAGACCAAGTTCTTGTGGTCTGTCAGGACCTTTACTGGGAATTCAGCGCCACAGAGGTACCGGCGCCAATGTTTGAGGGTCTTCATAATGGCTAGCATCTCTGTTTCATAAATTGGATAGTTCCCTTCTGCGGCAGCATCTTCTTGGATTAATATGCTAAAGAATGTAGTGTACCATCCCCTCCTTCCTGAAGAAGAACCCCACCCACCGCAAAGCCGGATGTGTTGGTTTCCAGCACAAATGACTTGGAGTGGTTGGGCATAGCCAGGACAGGGGCAGAGGTGAAGGCAAGTTTCAGGGTTTCAAAGGCGGTGGTGCATTCCAGAGTCCAGGAAAAGGCAACCTTGTTGGAGCACAGGCGGGTCAGGGGCAGAGTGATGTGAGAAAGTTTTTTTGGATGAAATCCCTGCAATAATTTGCCAGGCCCAAAAAACTTCTCACGTCTTTTCTGCATTTGGGGGTTGGTCAGGAGGTCACAGTGTCCACTTTATCCTGGGCCATTGCAAACCCTCCAGTTTTCACTATTTAGCCCAGGAATTCCACTTCTGGTTAGAAGAACTCACACTTCTTGAGTTTTGCATGTAAGTTGGCTTGGGAGAGTTTGTTCAGGAGTAGATCTAGGTGGAGTAAGTGCTCTTTGTGGGGCTTGCTGTAGATGAGGATGTTGTTGAGATATGCCACACAGAACTGGTCAAGGTATTCTCCCAATATTGTGTTTATCATGCGCTGGAAGGTGCTGGGGGCGTTGCATAGTCTGAATGGCATCACCAGGTATTTGTAGAGTCCATACTTGGTCTTGAACGCCTTTTTATATTTTTAGCCCTCTTTGATTCAAATTTGGTTGAACACATCTCTAAGGTCAATCTTGGAGTACACCTGGGCGCCTTTCAGCACATCACACAAGTTGTCAGCGTTAGGTATGGGGTAGCAATTCTTTACAGTTATCTTGTTCAATATCTGATAATTAACGCACGGGCACATGCCACTGTCTTTCTTGACCACAAACAGCATTGGTGACAAACAAGGGCTCTTGGGCATGCGGACGAAGCCTTTCTTAGTCATGTCTTTGATATATGTCTTGAGAGCCATATGCTCCTTGTGGTTGCAGCTATAGATAGGTCCATGTTTGGGTTTGGTGCCAGGTAGGAGGTCAATAGCATGATTATACTTAGTATGTTTAGGGAGACAGGTGGCTGCCTCTTTGCTGAGTATGTGGGTCCATTTTCCTATGGAACCAGGGAGGACACCCGTGCTTGGTTCAATCTGTATGGTCATGAGCCTTTGGGTGGGTTCCTTGGGATTTGTGCAAAAGGGAACAGTGTTGCAGGTACCCTTATCACCTAAGGTGACGTTCTGTTCTTGGTACTCTAGGATGAGGCCATGCCTGTCTGACCAGGAGTCCCCAAGAATGAGGGGGTGTGGTAGGCCTTTCAACAAGATGAGAGATGAGGTATGTGTTGTTTCCTATTACCAAGGGTAGTTCTTGTTCACATTTGTATCCCGTATCCTTGGTGCTGTTTCCCAAGATGATCTGTAAACAATTCTCAGAGGCAGACAGGCCTAGTTCCTGGGCTAAGTCAGCGTCAATGAAACTCTCATCTGCTCCAGTGTCAATTAACGCCTTTAGCTTTTAGATTGTCCCTCCAACATTAATGGATACTAGGATAAACTTTTAAGGCTGGGAAAAAGCGTTTATTTGGGTCAAAGAGACAAGAGAGGGGTTTTCTTAGGGCAGGCTCTGGTCAAGTGCCCTGCTTAATGGCAGTGGAAACAGATTCCTTCTCTGTAGTGTCTTTGAAGCTCCTCAGGGGTCATCCCCCCTCTATTGGGTGTGGCAGCTTGGGTTTGGCGGGTCTGGGAGGGCCCAGCATTCTCTTGATTCATGCTGAGGCCCTTGCATAAGAGGACCAGGTCTTCCAAGCCAAGGGTGGGCGGGTGGTGCTTCAATAAGTCCTTCATAGCTGGGTTCACTCCCTTTTGGAAGATGATGGCTGACAATTTGTCCTCAAGTTGAGTGCAGGTCTTCAGTTTAAGGAATTTGTCAATGTATGCCTGAATGGGTCAGGAGCCTTGGCGGATTTCTAGCAAGGAGTTCAGGGTGTAGTATCTGGTGTTGCAATCCTCCCCAGTTGCCATTAATTCAGCCTCAAACTTGGCATAGTCCAAACAGAATTCTACATCTTATGCTGTGGCTTTGCCAAACCAGTCTAGAGCGTCTCCAGAGAGCATGAAAGCAACCCCCAGTACCTTCTTGGTGTTGCTGATGTAGGATGGGGTGTTGGTCTGGAAATGCAAGCAAAGGACTGGCATGGCGCGTCAGGCTTCCTCAAGTGTGAGTTTTCCCATCTGGGGCATCTCAACCTTGGTAAGGGATTGGTTCATAATTACATTTTGCACTTGGGAGGAGGGCTTGTTGGTATTGGTGGCGGCAGTATTGGTTCTTTTTGGGTTATTTGGGTTTGCATTCTTCCACACGGAAGAGATCAGGTTTGTGGTCATCTTATAGGTGTAATAAGTGATTATCAATAGCAAAAGCATACAAGATGCCCCAATAAATAACAACATCTTGGGGCTCAGAGTACCAGGTTTTAAAAAGATTGCCATAATGTCAGGGACCCAGTCTCAGGCAGCTGGCCCGCCGTTTCCGGGGGTAACTTGGGCCGGGGTTTTTGCGGGCAGGGCCCACCACAAGAGAGGAGCTAACTTTAGAAGGTAGGAAGCAGACTTCCCCACCCAGGACCACGGGCCGGCAGCTGGTAAAATAGTGTCCACCACCCCTGTGAGGGTGATGTACACTATTCCAAAAAGCTTGCTGGTATGGTCGGTTGAACAGTCAGGTGAAGAGGCTGGTATTGGTTTGGGTGTTACGGGTGGTTCCATATAGATATTGTAGGCCGGGAGATAATTGAATTTTTCTCTAAATAGTTTTGGGGTGGAGAATATCCACAGCCTTGGTGGTTGTATCTAATAGTGGATTGGATGTGGGCTAGCAGGTCAAGTTCAAGGATTTTCTCTGGTGTATAATCCTTATATATTCGGGCTTTGAGGGATAATTGGTGAAGTGAACGGGCCCAAAGGAGTCACCAGATGGACGGAAAACTGCAGGCAGTGGGGCAGGAGGGCCAGGAGATCTCAAACTGAATTGATAGACGGCAAATACAAAATATGGCATTAGCTGTAAGAGCCAAAGTAACATAACCTTTATTTAAAAATGGCAATAAGGTTCAAGCGCAGAATCTATAGTCATATATAGCATCCCACCTCCAAACTTAGTATTTTCCTTCAGGGCTTTATCAAAATATCAGGAAAAGTGCGGGTGGACAGCCAGATGGCCTGGGTGTGGGAGCCGCAAAATGGCACCTCAGCTGGGTGTTTTCTCATTGGTAAAAACTTCCAATTTTTTCACTCAATTTTTCTTGATTCTTTGCTATGGTCACAGGGTTGGGCCCAAAGCCTGGGTTTATCTTTGGCAGTAGGGTTTGATTGGTTACTTGAGAGGATTTCAAACTCATGAAATTCACAGAGGCACCATCTCTGCTTCCATTAGGCAATTTGAGAGGCTCCTCTTTGGGTGCTACCCTGGTTGAACTGGTGCAGGTATTCAGGCTTTGGGACTTAGCGGGAGCCTCAGCTTGCAGGAGCTCAATCCCAAAAAAAACGCAGGCAGGCAGGCCCTTGGTCCATAGGCCCAGCGGCCTGCAGGAATGTAGGTTCAGGGCTTAAATCCCACCCTTGGGCCCGGGTTTCCCGAAAAAAAAATGACAATCCTGACAAATCCTCACATAGACTGGGCAACCTCAGTGTTGACATCAAGCGTGAAAGTGTCAACCACCAGATCTACTCTGACTCTGTGGACCAACTTCTACTTGACCACGTCTTTGTGCGCATCACAGAGACCCAGGACAAGAATAAAAACCTGAAGGCAATTTATTTAGGACTCCTGCCAGTACAAGATAATACTCTTAAAGATCACCAGGATACCTCCACGCCTCAGGATCTCAAAATTGTGGCCCGCCATCCAGAAATCTTCAAGGAAGCGCTGCCCAGGCTGCCCCCTGAGAAGCATATTCAGCACTCCATCCAACTCAAGGGGGCTGTCCCCAAAGCGCGCCCTATCTACAGGCCAACCCCAAATGAAGACAACACCTTATGCGCCTACCTCAAGGAGGCACTGGAAAAAGGACTTATCTGCCCCTCACAGTCTCCCTTTGGGGCTGCCGTATTCTTTGTGGCTAAGAAGGATGGTACTTTACGTCTGGTCACAGACTACTGAGCCCTAAACAAAGTTACCATTAATAATTGTTACCCACTACCACTGATTAACAACCTCTTCAATGCCTTGGGAGGAGCCACAGTTGTCTCCAAGATTGATCTGACAGCAGGCTACAACCAGATTTGCATTAAGGAGGAAGACATCCCCAAGACAGCCTTCTGCACTAAATACAGCTCCTACAAATGTGTGGTGCTCAACTTTGGCATGACCAATGCCCCGTCCACCTTTGTAACCTTCATGAACAAAGTATTTGCGCCCCACATAGGCAAGCACGCCCTAGTGTACCTAGACAACATCATTGTCTACAGCCCCTTGGTGGAACAATACCACAAAGACCTCAAGGCAGTATTTACTACCTTGGCACAACACAAACTGTTGGCAAAGCCCTCCATGTGCCAGTTCTTCCTCAAGCAACTACCCTTCCTGGGACACATAGTCTCAAAGGACGGCATCAAATCCAACAGTCAAAAGATACAGGTCATCTGCAAGATGCCGCCACCCAAGGATAAGTTGGAACTCTGCACCTTCTTGGAAATGGTGGCCTATGTATAACACTTCATACCTGACTGTGGCGTTTTGACTGCCCCTTTATCCACCATAACAGGCGCCAAGTCCAAGTTCATATGGACCCCCCAACGTGACCTCTGTTTTAGACGTCTCAAGGAAAAGCTCACAACAGCACCCATCCTACAATACCCCAAACGTGACGGGGAATACCAAATGGAAACCAACCCCTCAGATGCATCCATTGGGAGAGTACTATGAATCAAAAATAATGATAGTGACTTCCTGCCTGTAGCTTATGAATCACAAAAATTGATAGATGGTAAGTGTCAATACCCTATCCAGGACAAAGAACTGTTGGCTATTGTGCACTGTCTAGTCAAATGACAATGTTACCTAGAACGTCAGGGATAATTCACAGCATTAACCAATTGCAAGTTGCTCATCTATTTTAAGACTCAAGCAAATATGTTGTGCCGCCAAGCCTGGTGGATGGAGCTATTGAAGAGATTTAACATGCTCATCCAGTACAAACCTGGGGCCAAGCTTGCCATGGTAGACACCCTGTTCTGGCTGTATGTCTGTGCTTCAAGAGGAGATAATGAGCTTGACCCAGACTGGCCTCTCTTAGTACTACAAACAAAGGACAAAGGGTTCCCCCCAGCACAACTGGCATAACAAAGGAAACAGTCATAAAAAATGAGCACCTATTTGCTGACATATATGGGACCCTACACAGAAAAATGTCTGACAGCATGACCATCCCCTACATTCCCATGCATCAGCAAGTTGACATCATCCTACGCTATCACAGAGACCTTGGACATACCAAGAGCCAAAACCTATATGAGTTCCTCAAGCACAAGGCCTGGTGGCCAACCTTATATTGCAATGTTCAATAAGTTCTAGACTAATGTGAGCTATGCAAAAAAAATTCCAAAAGCAAAACCCCTCATAAGTCAGAACTTCCCATCCGTACACAACTACCTTTCAAAGTATGGGCTCTTGACATTGTTGGCCCCATGCCAGGAAAACACAATGACAAGAAATACATCATCACTGCCATTGACGTTGCTACAAGATGGTCAGTAGCCCAAGCAGTAAAGGCACACACTGGCAATGACATATAACAATTTATTGGCAAGGAGCTAATCAGCAATTTTGGAAAGCCAGAACTCCTGATAACTGGTGGAGGGAAAGAAATGACCTCCAAAACCTCCAATGTATACCTCTCAAAAAAATGAGGTCAAACACACCGTGACAACACCATACCACTCACAGGCCAATGGACGTGCAGAGCAGCTTAGTGGCAGCCTTGTACAAGCTTAGCCAAACTCACCACTGGGAGACCTGAAGACTGGTATAAGCAGCTACCAACTGCACTACTTGTGTGCTGAACCAAAGTGAACAGATCCACCTGGAAAAGCCTGTTTGAACTGGTATACGGCACACAGCCAAATATCATTCAAACATTGACAGGACCTAAACTGGAAATTCCAAGTGAAGTCCCTCCACGCTCAGACCCTCAAGTTGTAAAAGCTAACAGCAAACAAACAGTAAAGGAGAATGAACGTCTACAAAAAACCTTTATCCTCATCCACAATAGACATGAATTTGGGGACAAAGTTTGGGTCATGAATGTTGACAAGAGCAAGCTAAAACTCAAGAAAGTGGGGCCAGCAATCATTCTGAAGGTAAACAACAATAACACTTACCTTGTGCAAGGGCTTGGAAAACGTAAGCAAGACAAGACCCTACACCATGATTGCCTACAACCCTACAAAGCAAGACAGAAACAGCAAGAAACCGCCCTGCCCGCCACAGAATAGCAACTAGTTCAATACAGCGCCCGGGCTCCTGATGGCCTCCCTGACAACCTGCTGCCAGAGGAGGCTGACCTTCAGTTGGGGGTGTTAAAACTGCAGGCTCAACCCGCCAGCAAGGTTCTAACCAAGAGGGTTTGGGACCCGCAATCCAATTATCTGGTCACTCAAAGCCAGACTAGGAAGTCAACTCAAATTACCAAATCCAACAACATGAACAGATGATGATCCTTTATGGCAGATACCTTGTTTTGGCGCTTGACTCATTATCAGAATCAAGCCACCCCTTCATCATCCAGCCGTGTGATCACCAATCATGTTACTTTTATCCTTGATTCACATGAACTATATAATCACTATCTCATAATAAAGATTTATATCCATCTTCTAAATATTTTTCCCCATGTAACTCTGCTAAAACAGCACAGTTACAACATTATATAAATTGTATAGTAATATATTTATATAATAAAATAATCATATACTTTGTGAAATTCACATTTTTACTTTTTTATTAGGCTTATATATTTTTTGACATGAGTGATATAAATATAAATTTGATACTCCAGTATCAAGTGTTTGGGATTGCCAACATGGGTCATAATAAACTAATGTAATTTAAAATAAAAAATCAGGATCCTTTATCAATGGTGCTGTTCTATGTGATTGCAGGATTGAAAGCTTCAAAATATAAAATGATAGTCTATAAATCCAAAATAGTAAATTATAGAATATAAAAAATAGTTGGAATTGTTAAGCCTTTAGTTGATTGGCTACTTGAAGAGGCACACAGGGAGAAACAAATCAGCGTAGCCATAGAATTTGGCCACTGTCTTGGATGGAAGGGTGTAAATCCCAGCCTGCAGTAAATCAAAGAGGTCCTCAGCCCAAGTTGGCGTCCTCTGCTTGAAACTTGCTTGAGCCACCCAAAGAACTTCTCAATAGGGTTTAGGAATGGATAATAGGAAGGGAGGAATAGGAGGCACAAATGTGAGGTGGCCAATTATTGGGGACCAACTGTAATGCTTGTATCAATATTTGGAAATTTCTCAAGAATATCTGCCACCTTATGGAATCCAACATTATCCAGCAAAATAAGATTGGTGAAGCCCAGGCTAGTTGTAAGGGATCCAAGCTTGAGCAGCTGGCCCATCATTTTCTGGGATTATGCGGGCCATGTTTTTGCAGACAGAGCCCATCACAAGTAAGAAGTTAACTTAAATAGGTAGGAGAAGAACTTCCCTGCCCAGGACCACAAGCCAGCGGCCAGAATCATAGTATCAACCACCCCTGTGAGGGTGATATACACAATCCCAAACAGCTTTCTATTGTGGTTGGTTGGGAGATTGGGTGAGGAGGCAGGCATTGGCTTGGGGGTCACAGGTGGTTCCATATTGAGTTTGTAGGCAGGCAGGTAGTTGAACTTGCCTCTAAACAACTTGGGTGCTGATAAAATCCAGGGGCCTTGACAGTTGTATATAACTGTGGATTGTATGCGAGCCATGGGATTTAGTTCAAGGATGTTTCCAGGATGTAACCCTTATACTCAGGTTTTAGAGGGTACTCTGTGAAGTGAACGGTGTCACAGCCCATACCAGAGTCCAGCTGGACTCCCACAGGGGAGGCAGGCCAGGCCTGGAAGGCCATGTACACAATAGGCGCAATCCTGACCAGTTAGTTGACTGCAGTAGCTAGGGGGCGCCAACTTTCAGTATGGGACACAGCCTGTTTGGCCAGCCCTATTACTATGATGTAGACAAACCCCAACTTACTGAAGTCCTGGGCAGGAGGCGCATTAGGTAGGGGAGCAGCAGGACTCTCCTTCATAGTAGGCGGGAGATCCAGATGGTGGGGGTGGAAGTACTCCAAGTCAAGAGCGCAGGGTGAGATGGCTGGAGTAGCAGGAGTGTAACCAGGAGGATATGGATATGCAAGTTTATATTGTGTTGTGGATTCCCAAATAGATGCAAAGAGAATAAGTAAATTGGAGCAAAAATAGACAATTCTTGCAATAAGATAAGGATTTCTGGGCATAAACTTTCTTTATTAAGATGTCAACAGTGAGGAGGGCTTCTCCTCCTCTCTACTTATACTTACTGGTAACTTTGAGGCCTTTTGTGCCACCAGAGAACTGATAGCATCTTTTTCAGTTGAACTTACAATTTTCACTGGAATTTGCATACTTGGGCCAAGGGGTGGGTGCTCATTGATTGGTATAACATGAAATTTTCTTGAACTGCAGCATGCTGAGGTTTCACAGTTATTTATAGATCCTGCAAGTGATCAAGCGCCTAATCACACAATCAAACAATTGCGCTCCCAATGTACCATTTCCAGATAGTTGAGAGGCCCAAATTTGATAATAGAATGAAGCCAGGGATCCAAGGCCTGTGTGCCTCTCAAATCTTGGGCCATTTGTTAGTTAATAAGGGTTTTCTTTCTCTGGGAGATACTTGGTAGGAGTTCCCAAGATGTGGGGGGTTTTGCCTCTAGGAAGGCCAGCTGATTGTCCAGGGCTTTCAGGGCCCTGACACTGAGAGACAATTTGAGAGGGGTTTGAGACTGTGGGCAGTTGTGCCTCTAAGAAGACCAGCTGGTTATCTAGGGCTTTCTGGGCCCTGACACTGAGAGACAATTTGAGAGGGTTTTGAGACTGTGGGTATTTTTGCCTCTAAGAAGGCCAGCTGGTTGTCTAGGGCTTTCTGGGCCCTGACATTATCCCCTACCATAGTCAAGCTTGCAGAGCGCAACTCTTTATTCCAAGATTAGCTTTCTTTCAACATAGCAGTGATGTTCTCAAGGTTGGATTTTGGTTCCCAAATATTCTCTTCATTGGGGTACCCTTTCCATTTGATCAGGAAGTGAGGTTTTAGGCATTGGAGTTTGTGTCCTAGTATGGCTTTGACCTTGTGTTCTGTGAAGATTCTAATTTGATGGGAGGGGGGCTGTTCTCACTATCTGGTGCAGGAGAAAAGTCATTTCTTTTTTGATAACAGGTAATGGTGAAATACATCATTAATCTTCCATCTGGGGCAATTCTAATTGGTACACTATGGAACCAATACACTGTAAGACCTTGTAAGGATCTGTTTGTCTGGGACTCAAGCTATTGCACGGGACAGTGGTTTTGATGTTCTTTGCGCTGAGATACACAAGGTTTCTGTCAGGAACCCATCTGCTCAGAAACATACCACCCAAGAGATGTATGGCCGTGGATGGGTTCACCCCTGTGATTAGAGAACCAAATGGAAGGGAGACCATCCCCATATGGAACAATTCTCCAATAAGACGGTATTGACCCAAAAGGGGGTTGAATCTTCCCAACAGGAAGTAAGCCCCAAGATAACTTAGGAGGAAAACAGAAGCCAAGGGATAAAATAAAGAAGGGCCAGGCGGACTGGTCCCCATGACCTGTGGTTCCTCTGTGATTGGGGGATTTGGTGACAGTAGGGTGGCGGTGTACCATACGCCTGGTACCACTTGGCGCCACAACTTGTCCAAGTAATTGGGAGGGGGTGAACCAGAATCTGCTCTGGTTTCAAAAGAAAGGCCTGCAGTAAGGGACTGTACAAGGAGCAACCAAACCAACCATTTATACCCAAATGGTCTCCATTGGGATGACTTGGGTAGCATCATGGTGTTTGATTTCAGGATTGGAGAGCAGGCAAAAAGATAAATCAACTAGGTTGTTAAATTGACTTTATTAACTGAACAATCAAATAACCTGACAAATGGTGCCTTTTATAGACTGTCAAGAGCTATTAAAACTGTAGTGTTAAAGGGGAATTAGGGAAATATTGGGGGGAATTGGGGAAAGAAACTTTGCAGGGGGCATTGGTTTGCATAAAAAAGATTATTATTTTAAAACAATATCCAAACTTGCCCCTGCTGAGCCTCTCCAACAGCTAGGTGTTATTTACCCCAGCTGTTGGAGAAGCAAAAGCTTGGGGAAGCTTCTGGGGTGCAAATACAAAACCAGAAGAGGATAAGCGATCCTTATTATGATTAAATTCAACTACGGAGCTTAACACTTCTTTAATGTTGTCTTTTTTAAGCAAATCTGGTTTCAAAAAGCTCTGTTCCTGTTGCACCCTCTGATTGGCTGCAGTAAGCCCTCTTGCTTATTGAGAAAGGTAAGTTTAAATTTGCCCTACTAATGTTATCTAGATGATACATAACCAATTGAGAGGACCCAGATTCAAATCTTGTGTTGGACCTGGGAATGGCCTCCTGGCTTGATTCCAAAGCAGCAAAAGGTAATTGAGGGCAGATACTGCAAACTAATCATTCCTTTTTAGGACCTAAGGAACAGCCCAACTTAGGGGAAGGGTTTTCAGACCCAGGATCAATCAAGATTTTTTGTTGTTGTCAGGAAGGAAAGCAAAAGCATTCCTGACAGTTTCCTACTTCAATTGGGGGACCAGGGCTTTGTTTCTTGTTGGCAAACTCCTTGTATACTTTTACTGCTCTTCTAGGGTTCTGGGTGCATTCTTCTTGGCAAGTGTGGATGTTTTTGACCCAATCATGCACATCTGGGTTGTCTACTTCCTCTGTGGGAGGGGCGTCCCATGTAGGGTTGAATCTTTTGTTGGCTTTGAAGGGGGGTATACCAATGGAGCTGTGTTCTTGGTTGTTGTACACAAATTGAGCCGTTGGCAGGTGTGATACCCAATTGTTCTGTTCCAATTTAACATAGCATCATAGGTACTGTTTGAGGTCCTGGTTTACTCTCTCAGTCTGTCTGTTGCTATGGGGGTGATATGCAGTAGACAATGACCTTTTTATTCCCAATTCCTTTAGTATTTGGGCCCAAAACTTGGAGGTGAATTGTGGTCCTATGTCTGAGACCACTTCTTGTGAGAGTCTGTGGTTCATGAATACTTGGTTCTGGAATAGGGTGGCAGCTTCTTTTGCAGTTACTTTGGTTGTAGTTGGAATGAAGTGAGCCATTTTGGTGAAACAATCAACAATTACAAAGATGACATTGAATCCTTTTGAATTAGGTAGCTCCACAATATAGTCATGGATACTGACTTCCAAGGGCCTTCTGCAATCTGAAGAGGTTGTAGTAATCCTTCTGGCTTTCCTTGCTTAGGCTTGGTATGTTCACATGTCTCACAACCACTGAGGTATCCTTTGATTTCTGGCCATCATGGGCCACATGTAGGTTCTCTGGATCCCTTTGAGAGTTTTTGTACGCCTAGGGTGTCCTGAAATGGGATGTTTGTGGTATGCCTTCAGTATCTATAAGTTCATTAGACCTTCTGATACGTGGGTGCATCTATGTAGCTGTAGGATGTTTCCATTTAAGGAGTAACCTGTTTGGTAGTATCAAATGATGATATCTTTCTTTAAGTATTTCATAATGTAGATGCAGTGTTGATCTACATTCTGAGCTAGTTGTATTCCTTCCCTTCTACTGGCTAGTCCCAGGAATAAGAGCATTGTATCAATCATGTTTGGAGACAGCAAAGATTTAGTATTGAATTCTTCAATCTCTTTGGTGCTAGGAAAAAAGGTCTGCTCTTTGGCTTAGGGCATCAGGTACAATGTTGATCTTTCCAGGTTTTTAGCTGATTGATAAGTTGTAATCTGCCAGGGTTAGAGCCCATCTAGCTTGCTGCTGATTTAGTTATCTTGGTTTGAAGAAGTATGTCAGGTAGTTGTGATTGGTCATTAATCTCACTGGGTGGCTGGCGTCACACAAGTATCTTCTCCAATGTTTCAAGGACTGGATGATGACAAGCATCTCTTTATTGTAGATGGGGTAGTTCAACTCAGGCGGAGTGAACTTCCTTGAGTAGTAAGCTACAGGGTGCAGCTTATTATCATGCCCCTCCTGAAGCAACACCCCCCATTGCAAAGTTGGAGGTGTCTGTCTCCACAATGAAGGGTTTATTTTAAAATGGCATTGCCAAGACGGGGGCAGAAACAAAGGTGTTCTTTAGCAACACAAAGGCGGATTTGGCAGTGTCATCCCACACAAAGGGGTGTTTTTCAGAGGTGAGGCAAGTCAAGGGCAAGCAGATTGAAGAAAAAATTTGGAAAAATTCCCGGCAGAAGTTTGCCAGTCCCAGGAAACTTCTGACCTCCTTGCAGTTCTTTGTTTCAGGCCATGACGTCACAGCCTCTATTTTGTCAGGTGTCACAGAAAATCCTTCTTTTAGTACATTGTCTCTCAAGAACTCTACTTCTTCTTGGAAAAACTCACATTTATGGAGTTTAACAAAGAGTCTGTTGTTGTAAATTGCGCAATTAATGCTATTTCAATATGGCCTTCAGATATTGATAGCTGCAAAGATTTGGTCAGTTTTACTTTTGACTTTGGATATTCCTTGCCTTCTCTAAATGGTTCTGGTTTAATATCCACCCATTCTGGATTATTGTACCTGTCTATGAATGATCCTGGTATGACCTCATCCCAATGTGATCCCCTCAGCCACTCTGTCTTCCTAATGAGTGATCACTGTTCCTTGTCTACTATTTAAAGTAGAATTATTTCTCCTAATAAAGACAAGTTTATCCACATTTGTGTTGGCTTTAATAATCTTCAAGCTTTTTTCTGTCCTTTTTGACAAAAGGACTTTCTCTTCTCTTTTTCCAGTAAATTAAGGTATGTGCCCTTGATTTTGCCCTGAAGGCTAACCCAAGGCTAGCTTTGATCCTCAAATCTTTTGTTATAAAGATTTCCCGCTTTGTCCTCCTGGATGTTGTCCCCAGGAGCCAAACACAACATCTGTTTTTCTTGAAGCATTTTAGGACAGCTTGAAGGTGTTTGACATGTTCTTCAGGGGTGAAGCTGTAAATGATGATGTCATCTAAGTAGGCTACACAACACTGATCCTTGAGTCCTCCCAAAACCACATCCACCATAGTTTGAAAGGTGCTGGGCGTGTTGCACAGCCCAAACGGCATAACCAGGTATTTGTAGAGACCTTTTCTAGTGTCATGGCCCATATAAGAGTCCAGATGGACTCCCACAGGAGAGGCAGGCCAGGCCTGGAATACCAAGTACACAATAGGTGCAATTCTGACCAGATAGTTGATTGCAGTAGCTAGGGAACGCCAACTCCCAGTATGAGGCATGACCTGATTGGCCCGCCCCAATACTGTGATGTAAAGAAACCCCAACTTACTGAAGTCCTGGGTGGGAGACACAGTTGGCAGGGAGGAAGTAGGAGGAATCTCTAGCATGGAGGGCAAAATGATCACTCTTGGTGGGCAGGAGAGAGCTGATATGTGGGTGACAAAGTGTAGTGGAGTTATGAACAAATGCAAACAGAATAGTTATATTGATGCAAAATTAGATACCTCTTGCAAGAAAATAATAAATCCTGAGCATAAAATTGTTTAGTTAGAAGGTGTCAACAGTGAGAGGGGATGCCAGTGTTTCCATTTACATCCTGCTGGGAAACTGCAATTGGACTTACTGGAAGCTCCTTATTGGTTTTCAATGGAATATTATCAAGTTGGGTTCCATTGGTGACTCCTGATTTGTCAGTTAGATGGATCCTTTCATTATTCTTGCCCTGGGGAAGCTGACAGGGGAATTTTGGGCCATTTGGCAACCCAAGTCCCCAATTCTGGGTTTCAGAGGGTGTGGGCCAATTAAAATCTTTTCCACTCAGCTTTGGGACAGTTTTCAATTGTCCCCAGGCTTGGCGTTGACCAGGGTTTGATTCTCCACTTGGAATTAAAGTTTCCTTAGGGTTAATCTGTGTGATTGACAACACAATTTTTGGTTGTGTGATTGCTCATTGCAGGCGTTGAATCTATGCAACATAGGGTTTTTTCTGGCCCATTCTGGGCCCTGACATCTAGTCTTGAAAGTGATCTTCCATTTGTTACCAGACCTGCTCTGGATATGGTTAAAGCCCTCCCTCAAATCAACCTTTGAGAAGATGTTGGCTCCTGAAAGTTGGTCTGAGAGATCTTTGGCATTGGGTACAGGGTATCTGTTTTTTAATAGTGATGCTGTTTAGGTCCTGGTACTTGACGCAAGGATATAGGTTGCTGCCCTTCTTTTTAACAAATAGTAAAGGGGATGAACAATGAGATTTGGAGATGTTTATATACTTTCTTCAGCATCTTGTCCAAGTACTCTCTTAAGGCGGCTTGTTCCTTCATTTTACAACTGTAGAAAAGTCCATGCTTTGATTGGGTTTCTGAAAGGAGGTCAATGGTGTGGTTGAACTGACTGTGTTTAGGCAAGGTGGTGGCTTCTTCTTCTGAGAAGACAGACTCCCAAGGCTTCAAAAATTTTGGGATCTTGGCTTTGCAGGATTCCATGGTGAGGTTGTTTAGCTTGGGGGTCTGCTGAGGATTCAAGCAGGTAAACTCTAAGGTTTGTCTCTCATTAGTGACAATCACCTGATGGTTCTTATAGTCTAAGTTTAATTTTTGGTCAATCCACCACTCAAACCCTATCACCACAGGTTTGGGAAGCTTCTTCATGACGTAGAATCTGGTGAGCAGGAGTTTCCCACTTAACTTTAGGTAGACAGACTCTTTGCATTTGCGGGACAGGTCTGTTGTCTTGTTGTCCAAGGTTACCAGTTGGGAGTTTCCCTGGATTGTTACACCCAGTTTCTCAGCTAGACTATGTTCCATGTAGTTGAGGGTTGCCCCACTATCTAGGAGGGCTACAGTGTTCACCTCATAGTCATGGTAACATAAATTAGCGTCAAACATAGGATAAGAATGGTAAGCATTATTTATTGCTGAAATGTTGGCTCCTTGGGTTCCATTGGAGCAGCTAGTGCAGTCCTTGGATAAGTAGCCACTCTGGTAACAGTAGAAGCATAGCACACTTCTGATGTGGTGTTGGTACTCTTCTGATGTCATGTTCAAACGGGGCCTAATAGCACCAGGGGTTGGTTGCTCCTGGTCTGTCCATTGTAGTACCCTTGCGGTTGGCTGAAGTCCATGCCTCTGGCAATAGCCAGGAGCTTTTTTGGGGGGGATGTTGCATTGGTGGTGTCTTGTCAGGCTGGTGTGGTGTGGTTTTAGACCTTTTATGAAATGCAACCCTGATATGCTGTCAGGAATCTTAGCAGCCTCTGCCATGTTTAGGAATTGTTGTATGTAGGTCTCCAGGGTGTCCCTTCCTTGAGTCAGGTGGATTAACCCTATATGAGGCTTGGATCTTGGCCCCTGCAGGGGTGGTTGCAGAGTTCATTCTATTCAGAAATTGGTTGTACAAGAGTATGAGGTCTGGGTCTTCCTCTAGGCTGGTCAAGAAGGTTTCTCTGGTATCATCCTTTAGTTGGGTGGCAACCATCATAACCTTCTGAGTGTTGTCTCTGAAGTTCTTGGAGTGGGCACGGAACAGGGCATTTATCATGATCATTCCTTTTCTGAAACCAGGTAAGTCCATTTTTGGAAGGTCAGGAAAGTTTGTAGAAGAGCAGAATTTTGGTTCAAAGTGAAGATTGTCACAGTCTGGACATGGGATGGCTTGACAACAACTCCTTCTTGGCTTTTGTTTGTTTCTTGTTTTTTGGCCATATACTATCTTAGGTAGTAAGCTGAGAGAAAAAATAAAAGCATACAAAATGCCCCTATAATCAAAGAAGAATGGGGGCCCAGGGTTACTAGTTTGGTTATTTTTAACGTACTGTCACGCCCTCATACCAGAATCTGGCTGGACTCCTGCAGGGGAGGCAGGCCAGTCCTGGAAGGCCATGTACACAATAGGCGCAATCCTGACCAGAAAATTGACTGTAGTAGCTAAGGGACACCAACTCCCAGTATGGGGCGTCATCTGGTTGGTCAGCCCTAATACTGTGATATAGAAAAACCCCAACTTCCTTAAGTCCTGAGCAGGAGGCACGTTGGGCAGGGGGGAGCAGTAGAAATCTCCTTCATAGTAGGCAGGATGGTATCTTTAGCACAACCAGGAGGGAGATCCAGATGATGGGAGTTGAAATACTCCAAGTCAAGAGTGCAGGGTGGATTGGCTGAGGTAGCAGGAGTATATCCAGGAGGGTATGGATAGGCAAGTTTATATTGAGTTGTGGATTCCCAAATAGATGCAAACAGAATAATTAAATTTGAGCTAAAATAGATAATTCCTATTAGAAGATAATGATTTCTGGTCATAAACTTGTTCTATTAAGATGTCAACATTGAGGAGGGCTTCTCCTCCTCTCTACTTATACTTACTGGTAACTTTGAGGCCTTTTGTGCCACCAGAGAACTGATAGCATCTTTTTCAGTTAAATTTATAGTTTTGGCTTGAGTTTGTGTCCTTTGGTCTGGAGGTAGATGCTCAATGGTTGGTATAACAGGAACCTTTATTGGTTTACAGCAAGCCAAGGTGCCATTGCTATTTATAGATCCTGAAAGCAATCAAACAATCACACTCACAATGTCTTGTTTCCTGATAGTTAAGATGGCCAAAATTGTTACTGGAATCAAAGCCAGGAATTTGAGGCTTGTGTGCCTCTCAAATCCCAGGTCATTTGTTAATTTAAAGGGGGGTTTCTTACTCTGAGAGACAATTTGTGAGGGTTTCCAGGCTGTGGGTAGTTTTGTCTCTAAGAAGGCCATATGGTTGTCTAGGGCTTTCTGGGCCCTGACAAACAGGACCAAAGGGAACACCCGGAGGACAGGAATCTGCGGGAAGAAGGGACAGATAATCTTACACTGAATTGGTAGATGTCAAAAATAGAATAAGGAAATAGCTGTGGAAGCCAATATGACATAACCTTTATTCAAAAATAGCAATAAGGTTGCAGTATGGGGTCTACAGGTTTATATAGCACCCTGCTTCCAAACTTAGTATTTTTCATGGGGGTTTCATCAAGATATTAGGAAATGTGGGTTTGAGTGGCCAGGAAGCCTAGGTTCAGAAACAGCAAAATGGCACCTTGGCCAGGAGTTATTTCATTGGTCAGAAATCTCAAATTGGCAACTTGATTCTCTTGCTCTAGGGTTGTGGTCATGGGTTTGGGCCACAGGCCTGTGCTTTCTTCCAGGGATGGCTCTTGATTGGCCACTAGTGTAGATTTCAAGCTCATGAAGCTAATGATAGGAATTTTATTTTCCCCAATTATGCGCCTTGCTTATTCCTTCATTTGGTGCAATGATTCCTTGAGTTTGGCTGGCTTCACATTTAGGATAATATCTTTTGGCCTCAGCTTGCGACAACCAAGGGGCTTAAAGCCCCTGTAGTGAGCACCATTTTTGTTGTGTTCTGAGGCGCGGCACAGACACACAACAAGAAATCCTAACCTTAGGATTGGATTTGTACTAAGTCTTGGTTAGATGACAGGGAAGGCAAATGTGTTTACCTTGCGGCCCTGGAAGAATAATCTCTACTAGTTGTGGCTAGAGAGAGGCGCAGAAGTACAGAAGACACACTGACAAAAATGTGAATAGAACTTAATTTTATGGGTGAACAAGGAAATGGAATATATAGTGGTTGAAAATACCATAAAACACTACCAGGACGGTAGGATCACTTGCCACCAGCATTAGTGGGGCAAGTGAGTTGCGCAGGGATCAGGAAACCAAACAATTGTATTTCCTGAATTGATCATCAACTCATTTTGAGTAGCAAAAGCAAGAGATTTGTCCTCAAAATGGCCCACTGAAGGCAAAATCTAAATACTGTGAATAGCGGCATTTACAACACCTGGACTCCAGTCAGTACATCACAGAGGTTGTTGGCATTTGGGATGGGGTAGCAGTTTTTCACTGTAATGTTGTTCAGTTTTTGGTAATTCACGCATGGACGCATCCCACCATCTTTTTTCCTACAAACAGCATGGGTGACAAGCAGGGGGCTTTGGACACCCAGATGGACCCTTTTTTTGTCATATCCTTGAGGTATGCTTTCAAGACCACTTGCTTGCGGTGGTTACAGCTGTAGATGGGGCCGTGGTGCAGTTGAGTCCCTGGTAATAGGTCTATGACATAGTTGTAGATCAAATAGCTGGGTAGTTTTGTGGCTGCTTCTTCACTAAACACATGGTTCCATCTCTGTAGGGGGTGGGCAGTATCCCAATGCTAGGTTCTATCTTCATGGTCAAGAGTTTGTTAGTAGGGGGTTGGTCATGGCTCATGCAAAAAGGAACTGTGTCACAGGATGCTGGCTGTCCCAATGTGGCGGTTTGCTCACAATAGTTCAGGATCAGGCCATGTCTGTTGGACCAGGAGTCACCCAGTATAAGGGGGTGGGGTGTCCTGGAAAGAGGATCAGGGACAACAGGTATACATTGTGTCCAATGTTCAACAGGAGTTTTTGTTCACACTCATAGCTGGTGTCTAAGGAGCTGTTTCTCATGATTACTTGTAGGCTGCGCTCTGAGGCTGTCAAGCCTAATGCCTCTGCTAGGATAGTGTCAATAAAACTTTCATACGCCCCTGTATCAATAAAGGCTTCAATCTTTTGCTTGTTCCCCACTACTTCTATGGTCACTTGGATGAATTTTTAATACTGGGAAGAAGTTTTTATTTGGGCCAGTGAGATTGGGGCAGTGTTCTTCTTAGGGAAGGCTCTGTTCAAGTGGCCTGCCTCATGGCAGTGAAAGCAGAGTATTTTGTGGTAGTGTTGTTGGAGCTCTTCAGGGGTCATCCCTGTTCTGTTGGGGGTTGGTATTTGGGGTTGGTGGGTCTGGGAGGAGCCAGCGTTCTCCTGGTTCATGATAAGACCCTTGCACAGGGGAATTAGCTTGTCTAGGCTGAGGGTGGACGGATGGTGCTTTAACAGGTCCTTCATTGCTAGGTTGACGCCGTTTTGGAAGATAATGACTACCAGTTTGTCCTCAAGTTGGGTGCAGGTTTTCAGTTTGAGAAATTTGTCAATATATGCTTGGATGAGTCAGGAACCTTGTCAAATTTCTAGCAGGGAGTTCAGGGTGTAGTATCTATTGTTGCAATCCTTCCCAGTGGCCATTAACTCAGCCTCAAACTTGGCGTAGTCTAAGCAGAATTCTATGTCCTCAGCTGTGGCCTTGCCAAACCAGTCCAAGGCATCCCCCAATAGCATTGAAGCAACCCCAAGTGTGACAGAAATTGCAGGATAATATGAAGCCATTTCTAAGTGATGGGGAATTACCACCCAAATCTACATAGAATTAATTGTTAGCCACCAACGCGACTTCAGATTTTTTTTTGAAATTTCCAATTGTAACTCCAGGATTAAGTAAAACAATTAGTCCTAGCCAAATTATTCCAAGATAAATAACCTGGTAAATCATCAATGCATCTTCAGCGTGAAATTCTGGGCATTGGGAAGTAACACAATTTTCAGTTTCAAGAATGGGGGAGGAGCTGCAAAATTGGCTGGCATGAAATTGACATTTGGAAGCACCAACAAAAAAGTTCCAGTTGCAGGCCCCCATCTTTCAGAAATGATTTGGTTCAGAATCAGATTGTACGGAATATATTGCAAAACCCCAATCACAGGATGCATTTTTTAAAATGGAAATTAGAACTTGGGATAAATGATTTTTATTGAGTAAATTTAGGAGGACTCAACTCTTAGAGTTGAAACAGGGAAAATTATTTAATATATATCAGAAAAATTGACTAAGCAATACCACCTGAGTCTTGACCTCCTATTCCTTCCACACTGTCAAGTAAGTATCTGGTCCAGGTTGCAAAGAACCCTTGCGTGACTATTTTCTGACAACCATGCTGATTAACAAGCTCATATCAGGTGACCCTCATATTACGCCAATTTATTAACGTCGGTTTGAAAGGGGGGCTGGTTTCAGCTGGTAGACTGGAGCAGCTGTGACCCATTTTCAATTTCCTGTTTGGTTTAAATCTGTTAACTTGGTCAATTTTGATACAGGTTTCCTGGCTTTATGAGCCTTCTTACTTGGACAGACAATACCCAGCATTATGGAACCTACCGTGACACCAAGGATCTTCTTGGTGTCACTAGCTTAAGAGGGGGTGTTGGTATGGAAATGCAGGCAGAAGACCAGCATGGTGTGTCTAGCTTCCTCAAGTGTGAGCTTCCCCATCTGAGGCATCTAAACTTTTGTGAGGGACTGATTCACAATCAAGTTTTGCACTTGGGAGGATGGAGCTTTGTTAGCGTCAGCGGTATTGGCGTTGGATCTCTTTGGGTCATTCAGGTTTACATTCTTTCACATGAAAGATATCAGGTTTGTGGTCATCTTATAGGTGTAATAAGTTATTATCAATAGCAAAAGCATACAAGATGCTCCAAGAAATAACAACATCTTGGGGCTCAGGGTACCAGGTTTAATAAATATTGCCATAATGTCAGGGATCCAGTCTTGGGCAGCCAGCCCATTGTTTTCAGGGGTAACTTGGGCCGGGTTTTTTGCGGGCAATGCCCACCACAAGAGGGGAACTAACTTTAAAAGGTAGGAGGCAGACTTCCCCACCCAAGACCACGAGCCGGCAGCCAAGATTATAGTGTCAATCACCCCTGTGGGGATGATGTACACAATCCCAAACAGCTTGCCAGAATGGTTGGTTGGGAGGTCAGGCAAATAAGCAGGCATAGGTGTTGGGGTCACAGGTGGTTCCATGGACAGGTTGTAAGCAGGGAGATAGTTGAATTTCCCTATGAACAACTTGGGTGTTGGAAATATCCATGGGCCTTGTTGGTTGTATCTAATTGTAGATTGTATGCAGGCCAGTGGATTGAGTTCAAGTATCTTTTCCGGGTGTATTCCTTGTATTCAGACTTCATAGGGTAGTTGGTAAAATGGACAGGTCCAAAGGATACACCAGGAGGACGGAAAACAGCGGGCAGTGGGGTGGGTGGGCCAGGAGATCTCAAACTAAATTGGTAGACAGCAAATACAAAATAAGGCAATAGCTGTATGAGCCAAATTTACATAACCTTTATTCAAAAATGGCAATAAGTTTGGAGCACAGGGTCTTTGGGTCTATATAGTACCCCACCTCCAAACTTAACATTTTCCATGGGGGTCTCATCAGGGCATTGGGAAGGGCAGGGCCAGGGGAACTGGGTGCTTGGGTCTAAAGGCAGCAAAATGGCACTTGGCCCGGGAGTTCTTTCATTGGTCAAGAATCTTGATTTGGCTACCTTATTATCTTGCTTTAGTGTCGTGGTCATGGGACCGGGCCGCAGGCCTGTGCCTCTTTCCTGGGTTGGCTCTTTATTGGTTGCTGGTTTAGACTTCAATTTTATGAAGCTAATAGTTGCCAAATCAGTACCTCCATTAGGTGCTGTTATTAGTCTTCCATTTGGTGTGATAATTTCTTTGGTTTGGCTCTTTTTACTGCATGGGTCAACATTCTTGGTATCAGCTTGTGGGAGATCAATCCCAAAAAAACGCAGGTGAGCGGTCCTACGGTCCACAGGCCTGGCGGCCCAAAGGAATCCAGGGTTGGGGTTTGGTTCCTGCTCCTGGGCCTGGGTTTCCAGAGAGGAAGAATTGTTAATTCTGACAGGTGGGCATACATTTCAGGGTCATCTGTCCAGACAGACGGCGCAGAGAGGGCAAAAGACTTGAATTGCAAGCCCTTGACCACCGTTTTTTGAATATTGTGCAGGCACTCAATGGTCTTCTCTGATGTGTCAGGCATGTTGGTTATTAATGCCTTGTATGTCACCCTGTCAAGTTTCTTGTCTTCAAGGGTGGCAGCCTTCACCTTTGCTTTGACCTTGTGGTCAATTTCTTTGATCTCTGCAACTGCAGAGTCAAGGTCTTTTAGAAGTTTATCCAATTCTCTCATTGATTTTTTTACCAACCTTTCCATATGTTTTTATAGCTTTTGCCCCAATAAAATCTGTATTATTCTGATACTATTGCCTCTTTGTTTATTCCTGTTTGTTTTCCCATTTGCTACACTATCCCATCTTTTTACCCATTGTGTATATGTTTTACACTCATCTCAATATGTGCTGTTTGCTTTGTGTTGGCATTGTTTCCTTAATTGCCATATTATTTTTAGCGCTTAACATAGCCCCTTGTGAAAACATTAACAAAGATTTGGTGATCAGCTAAATTCAAATTATAAAATTATAGGTTAACTTTTTTTAGATAAAGTTGTTACTGATCCAAATTCAAAACCTTAATGATAAACTTTAAGCCAATCAGGAGCCAAGTGATAAAGTGATTGTTGTGACATAAAGGGTCATTCAATAATTCTTTGATGCATGTGCGCTAATTAATATGATTGGCTGGATGTTTTGCCATTGTATGTCATTGCCGCTGTGGCAAGTTGTTGATGGACTAGTGCTAACCCTGTAGCTGATTGAGCACTAGTCCACTAACAACTTGCCACAGAGACAATGGCGCACAATGGCAAAAGATCCAGCCAATCATATTAATTAGAGCACAAGAATCAAAGAATTATTGAATGACCCTTTATGTCACAAAAATCATTTTATCACTTGGCTCCTGATTGGCTTAAAGTTTATAATTAAGGTTTTGAATTTGGATCAGCAACAACTTTATCTAAAAAAAGTTAATCTATAATTTTCTAATTCAAATTTAGCTGATCACCAAATTGTTGTTAATATTTTCACAAGGGGCTGTGTTTGGGTACTAAAAATAACTGTGTTCTGGATCTAGATACACAACATAGTAAATATATGATTTTATAGAAATAAGCTGAACATAAAGAATAAAACCAACTATAAACAAAGAGAACATGAACAATTGAAATCCAAAATAAAGATAATATAAATAGAAAATGTTTGGCAACAGGGGGTTTATTGGGGTGGGGAAGAGTGATGCCTAGTAGGCAGAATAGCATGGGAAGGAAGACGTAGAGGCAGTGCTGGCTGGGGGGTCTAGGATTGGGTGGTTGGGGGTGGAAGGTGGGGGGTGGCAGGGGTAGGGGTAGAAGGATTGCGTGTGATGGCCGCCTTATAACACTTGTTATATTCCTTGTCTGTCATTGGATGGATGAGCTGGTAGGTGGCTGTGGCACAGGGTGGGAGGTGCTTATCTTTACGTGATTGGTTGCCCATGTTCACATGGAAGACAATTTCAGCAAACAAGTCTGCCACCATTTGGTGACCAAAGAGAGAATTGTGGTCAAGGACCCCAAGATAGAGGTTGTTGAAAGCCTGAGGGTGGTGCTCCTGTAATGTGGATCCAATGTTGAAGAACACAACATCACCCAGATGGATGTCTGCATGGCTGGCAGGGTAGACTGAGGCCTGGTGCCCGCATTTCTGGATGGCCTCAAGGGTGGTGGAGCTACCCTCCATCTGGTGGCTCAAGAAAACCTGGTGCTTGGAATTTGAGACATCCCAGGAGCCAAGTAATCCACTGAGGATGTGGCTGTACAAGTAGCCATTGGTGAAATCTGGGTTTGTCTGATAGTAGACAAAACTCTTGGCTGAAATAGCCAGAAATGCACCAATAAATGTGCCCTTCTTGACCTTATTTCTCCCTTTTTGGGTGGCAGCTCTTCCTTGGGCGCCAAAATTGTCAAAAGCTATTGATAGCTTATAGTAAGATATAAACATGACGTCATCTGATAGACTTGTCAAGCATTGAACCAGGGTTGATTTGATGTCAAGATTATTTGGGGAATCCTCAGCACCATCACATTGGTTGCTGATAAAATTGGTAAGAACCTGTATTGAAGCCACCTTCCCATACATCCAGAGCTGCACCATGCACTCAGACATCCAAATGCCATGGTGCACAAGTTGCTTCCGGACCTGGGTCAAGGGAAGCTTGGGATCCTGCTGCAGGAGGTCAAGCATAATTGGGTACTTCTCAGTGATTTGTGACTTAGGGGCCTTCTTGGGCTTCTTGGCTGTCCCAATCAGATTCCCCTTGTTCATTAGGTTGTTGAACTCCCGCATTACGGTGGCTCAGGTAAATTTCAATTGGTCAGCAATCTGATCCCAGGACAGACCCTGCAGGTTCAGTGCCACAATTTCTTGGAGAATTTGGGCAGTGATGATTTGTTGCTTGGGGCGCTGGGTTGCAGGAGCTGAAGCCTGATTGGCTGAGGGGAGGCAGGTTGGCCAGTGGCAGGAAGTTGTTCCAAATCAAAGTTGCCATCCTTATTGGTTGGTTGATGGGCATCTTGTGTGGGGGTGGATACAAGAGTGGGGGCAGAGCTAGACACAAAGTGACTATTGAACAAGTCAAAGCCATATGGGTCAGGGGTCAGTAACAGGTCAGCTTCCTTGTTACCTGCCTCAAAGGCTTGGGTGTAAACAGGTGCCTCCATGTTCTGATCCTTACCTCCATTGAAGCTGGCTTGGCTTCTGGCGCCGTTGAAAATGTTGTTTCTAGTAAAAAACCATCTTGAAACAAAACCTAGGATAAAATCACTAAAAGTAGAAATTTTAAAATTTGATGGTTTATTTTTATTGTAATCTCAAGTTCATATTTGTAAGGTTCTCAAACCCATTTTACACAAATCAGGATCCATAAAAATGAATAAAATGCTTCTGTTCCTAAATTGAATAGCTGTTGATTGGCTGTTAAACTGTTATTTTTCTATTTTAGGCTGCTCATACTACACATCTTGTGTGACTTCATTTTGTTTTGTGCTTGTGGAATCTGTGCTTCTAGATTTGCTCAAATTTTGTTTCATTTTAGTCCTTCTGTTGGTGCCTCATATGAATCCTGATTGGATTATAATACACTCTGGAACAGCATCCATCCATCTCACTTGTTGTGTCAGTTCATTTTGTTTGTGGTTTGAACTACACCACTTGGTGTTTGATAAAATTTGAATAATGGGCTAGTGAAATTTTGTTTTTTGTTTGACAGTTCATTTATTAACTGAAATTTTTTAAATTAATTGAATCCTGAATTTTGTGTGACTTGGATTTTGTTTAAATCTGAAATTATTTTGTTTAAATCTGAGGTATTTTTGGTTGTCACTATAGCTTTTAAAACTACTGTATGGGCAAGCCCTTACACGGCATTGGAGGTAGTGGGGAGGGAATGGGTGATAGTTTGGGAGTCAGGGTTGAAAGATGGGTGGCTTGGTCTTGATGGGGGATTGAAGATGCAGGGTTTTTTGACTGGGAAGAGGCAGCAAGAGCTGATTGCTTCAATTGCTCAAATTCTTCTTCTGTCACATATGTGGGCTTGAAAACCCAAATGGATGAGCATGGGGAGGTGAGAGTCCTTTCTGGACTTATCACTATCACTTGCATAGAAGATGATAATATCTGATAAGTCCTGGACAAATATGGAAGGGGAAAGCTCATACTCCTTCTCAATTTGGGTGCATAGTTTGTTGTAGATGGCAGGCTTTGGGCGCCTGAGAGCCAAACCCAAATTGTAAAGACATACATCTGCAAGATTCATGTCAGCGTGGTTGGTGGGGTAGGACCAACAGGTATGCCCTGCAGCCCTAATTTCCTTGGTTGCACATTCCTTCTGTTTCATTTCAGCACTCATTACAACTTTGAAACACAGCTTGTTGGGTAGCCCACTCCTCCAGCATGTCCTTGAGCTCTGTCTGGTAGGCATACCTCATCTGCAGTGTTTGATATTGCTGAGTAATAATTGACATACTAATGGGGAAACTGCCAGCAAAACCCCAACAAATTGATACAAAATTGAGCCATGCTTGTAAACGTCAGATTGGATACACTTTTCTCCATAGTCTTGGATACTTGCAGCTATCTTGGCATACAACAAGAAGATGACTGTCATTACGCTTTCTCATTGGCCTACCTTTTATAAAATTAATGATGGTTTAATCTTAGGGGTTGGTATCCACCAAACTGGGACCACTGAGAACTTGATTGGACAAGATTCTAGCAGCAATCACAATTCTGTGCATCCACAAATTGACTTTTCTCTTATTTGTGAAAATGCTGTGGAATCCCAGTTAGAGATGCACCTGGACCAGGGGCATCCACAGGTCACATTCCATGATGGCCATCATAAGGGGGTGGGCTTTTTCACCATTGGTTGACATACAGATACCAGTTGGGGTCTTCTTGGGAGGGGCACACAGTTGGCATGGTCCTGCAGGGTTGCAGCCACAGTGGACTTTGCAAACCCCATTTCTGCTGCTATTTCCCCAAGAGACATAAGCATCCCTTGCTTTTTGACCATTTTGAGAACAATTTATGGGGTAATTAGCTTTCTTATGCATCTTGCAGGCTGATTGGCTGGAGGTGGGATGTGTCTGTCTTGGAAACCAGATGGTGCCATCTGATTGGCTTTTTCTGGATTCTGGCTTCTCTGGGTGACCCCTTGGCTCAATTAGCCTATTCCAGATGCCAGTGTTGATACATCATTTGGATTAGCAGCTGCCTGTGTGTGATGGGCAAACAGGGCCATGCTTGAGGACACAAGAGAAAGAACACACTCCTGTGTAGTGCTTGAGGAGGAGCATACAGTTTGGGAATGACCATAGACAGAGGCTTCACTATTTGAAGACCCAGAATAGCCCTGGGTGATTTTTTCAAGGCCAGGGAACAGCTTGTTTACTTGGCTTTTATTGAAAGAAGACATAATAAATTTTTATTAAAAAATTAAACTAAAAAAGTGGAGTGTATTTTTTAATCAATTTTATTGTTAAGTAAGTTAAGTTGATGAATAGTAGGATCTAAATTTTAGCCGTCCTAAAATGGAATAGGATGATTTTTGAGAATGCCTATGATTCCTAAAAGAATTAGCACAATGTTGAGTATATACTTCTTAGAAGTATAATAAACAAGATAAAAGGGAAAATTAATAAGAGAATGATACTTTATTATTAATGAATATAGGGTAATATATAGTATCATGGAAAGCCACATACTATCCATGTACATCATGGAAGTCATGGGACTTATTTGAGCAATGGTTCTCTTAAGGCACAAGGCTTATTCAAGTTGTTTTCTGCTTAGGATAAGGAATGTTTGATTCTCATGATAGATTGCTGAATGATAGTAGTGCCACCAACTTAATGATTAGTTGGGGAATCATTTGGCAAGTCACTCAGGGAATTAATTTCCCAAGAGGGGGTAATCAAATATGTTACAACATCTCTCCCTGGGGTGCTGGAAGGTGGAACATTGGGGATTTTCTTGAGAGTGTTGGAGATGCAGGCTTAGTACTGATCTAGTTTGGCGTTGGGAACAGGGAGTATGGAATTGTGTTGAGCTGTTCTTACTTGCAAAGGCAGAGGTGGTTGTGTTACATGTGTTTTAGTTTGGTTTAAGCACCAATTCCCTTGATGAGGTAGGTATTTTTGGGCTTGACCTCCATGACAATGCCTGACCCATGTAACCCTGGATCCAACTTATGCTGATTGTGGTTGACAACCCAGATTTTTTCCCTGACTTGGAATATTTCTTATTGTAATAGGATTGCCTCTCTCTTGGTTCTTTTTTATTCAATGTCTTCTTGGTCTTTTCTAGCAAGCTGTACATCAGGATCACTGTTGTCCAGCATCTTCTTAGGTAGAGGTAAATGTGGTCCTGTGGTAGTACTAACAAGGGTGGGCTTCTGCCCATAGACAAGTTCATACAGGCTTTTTCCCAGGTTATAATTGACTTGTGTTCTGCATACCATGAGTGCTGTTGGTAACATGTCAACCCAGGCTTTTGGATTGTTAGGAGATAAATTACTGAGGGCTTCCACTAGCAAGCCGTTTAGTTGTTCTACTCTTCCATTTACTTGTAGGTGATACAGGCTGGCTATGATGTGTTTAATTCTGTTCTTGGAAAGGTATATATTGGTGTCAATGGATTTAAGCTTGGTCCCTCTGTCTGTGATAATGAGGTTGGGTTTCCCAAACTTTGCTATGATTTCTTTATCAATAAATTGCCTCACATCATTGCCTTTGTGTTCTTTTGTAGCTTGTGCCGCAGGCCATCTAGTTGTATAGTCAATAGCTGTTATGATGCATTTTTTGCCTTTGTTTTTGCCAGGAATTGGTCTCACAATATCCAGTGATTACTCCTTAAAGGGTTGTGTGATTGATACTGGTAGTACTAACTTGGGTAGTGCCTTAATTTGGGTGTACTTTTCACAGAATTTACATTGCTCCAGTACTTCCTTGATATCATCCAACATGTTGGGCCACCAGTAGCGGATCTCAAGATATTCATGCAATTTCCTGATACAGGTGTGTCCCAAATCTCTGTGGTATTGGAGGATTGTGTCAATCTTTTGCGTTGACAGGATGTGGGGTACAGTGTCACCAATTGGAAGACTTTTGTGTAGCGTGCCATATATGTTTTTGAACAGATGTTTGTTATTGAGGACTTTTTCTTGGATGTACATTGGTGTGCCAGGTGGGAATTCTTATTGGAGATTCCCCATGATAAACATGGGTCAATTGGGGTCCCCATCAGTGTGTAGAACATTTTTATTGTATAGCCTTGATAGGGCGTCTGCAGTAAGCATCTCCTTGCCTGGCTTGTATTCAATTTGCATGGGGTATCTCTGTATGAGACTCATCCATTCAGCTTGTCTTCTTGATAGGTGCTGTTTTGTTTTGAAGAATATCTATGACTTGTGGTTGGTTAGCACTTTGAATATTTGTGCACCTTCCAGATAACATTGTCACTTCATGAGGCAGTGCACAATAGCTATCAGTTATTTGTCATGTATTGGATATCTTTTTTCACCATCAGACAGTTCCCTTGATTCATATGCTACAGGTAGGAAGTCCTTTTCTGCAGTTTGTATTTTGAGTACTCCTCCTATGGCCTAATTGGATGTATCAGTTTCCATCTTGTATACTCCCTCACAATTTGGATATTGGAGGATAGGGGCAGTGACCATGCACTATTTTATTTGTAATAAGTTTTGATCTCTTAGTGATGTCCACTCAAATTTGGTTGTCTTGCCTGTGATTGTATACAGGGGGCAGTCAGAGCACCCCAGTCAGGAATGAATCTCCTAACGTAAGCTACCATATCCAGGAAGGTACAAAGATCACTCTTATTTCTTAGTGTTGGTATTTTGGTTATGGCATGTACCTTCTCTGGGTCTGGTTTGATTCCATCCTTGCTGATAATGTGACCAAGGAATGGGAGTTCAGACAAGAAGTTGCACTTTGAAGGCTTGGCAACTAGTTGGTTTTCTGTGAGGGTGCAGAGGACCAGACAAACATCTTCCCAGTGTTGTGTTGCAGTTGGGCTGTATATGATTATATTGTCTAGGTAGATGATTGCCTGTTTTCTAATGTGTTCTTTGAAGACCTCGTTAATGAAGGTCATAAAGGTACTGGGGGCATTGGTCATCCCAAAATTGAGAACAACACATTCAAATGATCTGTATTTGGTTCTAAATGTGGTCTTTGGGATATCTTCTGGTTTCACGCAAATTTGGTGATAACCTGCTGTTAAGTTGATTTTTATGAAGACTTGGGACCCCTCCAGGGTGTCACAAAGGTCATCAATCAGGGGCAGGGGATACATGTTCTTAATTGTGACCTTGTTGAGCGCCCTGTAGTCTGTGACTAGGCAGAGTCCCCCATCCTTTTTTGCCACAAAGAAGATGTCTGCGCCAAAAGATGATTTGGATAGTCAAACATGGCCTTTCTCTAGGGCTTTGCCAAGGTAGGCTTTTAAAGCATCATTCTCCTGAGGTGTGAGGTGGTAAATGAGGCGTTCTTTGGGGACACTTCCCTTGAGGTCAATTTTATGTTGTATGCCCCAATCAGGTGGTAGGCCTGGTAAAGTTTCTTGGTAAACAGAGGGAAATTTGATGACTAGCTGTGCTCTGATTGGGTCTCTTTCACATACTGTCTCTGTACTATTAAAGTGGATAACTTCATATGTGCAGGTTTTCCAATTGATTTTTCTAGGGTCGGTTTCCTGTTTTGTTTCCATGATTTTGTCAAGGGTCTGGATGTACAAGCATTCTGGCTACCACCAACTTACTTAACATCCAACCATTGCCCAATTTGGTGCCCTTCCAATATACAGTTCAACATATCAAGAATGGCAACCAAGAAATATCACATGACTTTCCAAGTATCTAGTGGCTCAAAACCATCCCGCACATAATCAACCCCTGGGTTTAATCCAACTAAATCTCTGCCATAGCCAAATTTATATAAGTCCAAAATATTATCCAATAAAATATACTTCTCTTCTTTCCTAATTCCATATTTGAAGCTTCCCCAAAAGGCGCTCCTTATCAATTTTCACAAATACATGGTCCTTCATGAGTGTATCAAGGTGAGTTGGGTAGACATAATGGTGCATCTTGCCTCATTGTATGGTGAGGGTAGCGCTATCTCAGTTGATATGAGGTTTGGTCTTTCTCATCTGATTCAAGCCAAGTATAACATCATACTTGGGGATTGGTATGATAGGGCCACTGAGCGTAGTCTGCATGTCTCCAATTTGGGTGTGGAAAGGTTTTGCTTTCTTGATGACTGATGTGCTCTTATTATCTGCCATGATAACTCTTTTGATATTACTTTGGACCGTGGGTAGTTTCATGAGGTTGGCAAATTTCTTATCAACAAGGGATTGGTCTGCTCCAGTGTCAAATAGTGCTGTGCCCTGACATCTTCAAAATTGGAAAGGATAAGTGAGGAGTTCATTTCCAGTTTGGGCGGCAAACAGTAGAGGATTGCTGGAGGGTATTTGGATCATGGTGATTGAGTCCACATCTTGGTCCCTGTATTAGTCTTTTTAAAGTGGGGGAGAGTGGCTTGCTTAAGCACTCCCCTGAGCCTTTCCCTCCTTGTTGATGTATTCAGTGTTTGCTTGATTAGCTTGAGCAGTGCAATTCCCATTTCAAGGATGGGTATTATTAGGTCAGTTGTTCTTCTTGTTGGGTTGAGGTTCCTTTTTAGCTGTAGAGCTCTCTTTTTGTTTGTTTGTTGCATGTAGGCTGTCAGATTTTTTTGCTGTATGCTTTCCCTCCAGGAATGCATCCTGGAGGTTCTTGCAGCGGGTCATTTCAAACTGACGTCTGGTGTGTATAGGAAGGCCATTGTAGAAGTCCAATTGTGGCCAGGCTTTATCAAAGTTAATAGTGTTGGGAGCTTGGTAATGTAGGTCTTCATATGCTGTAATGTACTCCTTGATTGTTTCAGTCATTTTGAAGGTTCTGAGCTCTGTCATGATTACTACGTTAGAATCCTTCATGGAAAATCTTTTGAGGAAGGCATCTTTGAACATATACCAGTCTTTGCAGTGATTGGGGTGTTGTTTGAGCCATTTGCTTACAAAGCGCAATTCAGCCCCTGTGACACAAAGGGATATATCACTGGCCCAGAGTTTGTGGTGGTAGCCTACTTGTGTAAACTTACTTTGAGTGCTTTGAATCCAGAGGTTGGTTTTTTCCCAGTGTAATCCTGAAAAAGTCATATTCTCTGCTGAGTGTGGACGTTGAAATAAAATGTTGGGTATCTCAGCTGTCTGTGAGGCTGGAGTCAGAGGCGGGTTCAGGAACTTACGGGTGTTAAGAAGATTATACTGTTTGGTAGGGACAAGGATGTTGTTGAAAACAACAAAACCCGTAGGGACATCTTGTCCTTCTTTGTAGTCTCTCCAACCTGCAGGAAGTGCTATTTTCTGGGTTCTTTTTTTTGAAGGAAATTTTCCATAAATTTGTGTAGGTGTGAATAACCTACCTGTGCTACCACTGTCAAGTATATACTTCTAGGAAGTATAATAAACAAGATAAAGGGGAAAATTAATAAGAGAATGATACTTTATTATTAATAAATATAGAGTAATATATAGTATTGTTGAGTTTATACTTCTAGGAAGTATAATAAACAAAATAAAGGAGAAGATTAAGAAGAGAATGATACTTTATTTGATATGAATATAGAATATTATATAGTATCATAACAAGCCACATGATGTTCATATACGTCATGGAGATCATGGGCTTTATCTGAGTAATGTTACTCTTGAGTCACAAGGCTTAATCAAGTTGTGTTCCATTTAGGACCTGGATTGAGTGATCCCCGTCATAGATGGTTAACTGATAATGGTGCCACCAGTTTATTGACTGGGCGGTGAATCACTCAGTGAGCCGCTCGGTGATTTACTTGGGGCGTTAATTCCCCGAGAGGGAGTAATTGAAGATTTTGTAACAGTATCATGGAAAGCCACATACTGTCCATGTACGTTATGAAAGTCATGGGGCTTATCTGAGTAATGTTCCCCTTAAGTCACAAGTCATATTCAAGTTGTGTTCCACTTAGGATCCAGAATGTTTGATTCCTATGATAGATGGCTGAATGATAGTAGTGCCACTGACTTAATGATTAGTCAGGGAATGATTCAGCGAGTCACTCAGGGAATTAATTTCCCAAGAGGGAGTAATCAAAGATGTTACAACAACAAATTCACTCTAGATCTTTTGACATCCTTTTTGAGATGCTCATAAATTATATTTATTTCACATTTACCTCAATTATGATTTGAAATTTGGTTTTTGGATTTAACAATCCCACGATTTAATATTTGTTAATTTTTACATGTTGTCTATGTTTTGTTAGACATACAGGTTATCTCAAATTGTACATTAAAATCCTTCATTTCTTATTCATGTATCCTGCATTTTCTTGTTGTGTTTTGTCTTTAGTTAGTTGAGTTATCTACTCAAGGGATTCAAAATCTGCCAATTTAAATCAATCAAAAAAAGTCAAATAGAATGATTGATTTTGTTAAATATTTTAATTTTCACTCGGCTGATTTACCCACAAAAGTAATTTGAAATTTGGACCATGGATTTGACAATCCTGCATCTTTATGCTTAGGTTCTGAATTTACAGTACTAAATAAAACTTAATTAAGTTACTCCCTGGTTTTGATTTTTGCTTTTTATCTGAATATGGTTATTTAATTATAATTTCCCCCACTCAATATCCCAATTATAGATTTTTATTTCTTAATTTATTGCTTGTGGGTTTACAATGCCCATTTTAGAATACCTGAAATAATTTTCACCCATTTTACCAGATTTAACGCCAAATTTAAACACCCAACACAATATTTTTAAGATTTGGTTTCAGATTGTGCACCTTATTTTAGATATCTTGGTATCATTCTTGTCCTCACTTCATTGCATACAACAGTTGTGTGGTTTTGTTTACATGTTGAGTTGCTACTGTGTTTCTTTTTGGGTTGAGTTTTGACTCACTACATGTGAGTGTATTTTGTCATCAATTTACATAGTAAACATATGTACACTAAAGGTCAACTCAAACTATTTTGTTTGTGAATCCATGTATTATGGTTTGTATTTTGAATATTTTTGTTTGAAGTGTGAACACTTTGTTGCTGTGTTGACCCATTGTGTCCATTAACGCTAAAAATACCTGTTAACAGAGTGTATATTTTACACTGATAGTTGGAATTTGCTTAAATCTGAGTTCATTTTTTTAAATCTAAAGTATTTTTGCTTATCACCATAGCTTTTAAAACTAATGTATACCAAATCATATTTTAGATGATTTTACATTTATTTAGTTTTTATAGCTTGAAATGTTTACTAACAATGAACTTTCCTTGATTTATATCAGAGTGGAGCTTCTTGATTTAGTTTACTTTGTCCTAGTTTGCTTTCTGTATTTGATAATAGATTTTAGATGCCACAACTGGTTTTTGAGTTCACTAATGGCTTTCATTTACAATTTTAAATCAGGTTGTTGAATTTAACAGTTCCACATTTTTCCAAACAGGTTCTTGTTATACAGTAGCATTTATATTTGATGTGCTGAAGAATAGAAAGCTTTAGAATGATTAAATTTTGGTCACTGAGATACATTGATTGAGAAAGGCATTTGATTTTTACTGTGACAATTTAAAATCTTAGTGAACTTCAATGTTGTGAAGAGCCAAGAGTTCCAGTCAATTAGATTTCTGGATCCATGCCACAAGAGAAGTGGCAACCATCATGGGATCTAATTATAGTTTCTAAACAATGCCTTAAACATAAATGGATAATTGGAAACTTGGCTGTATACAAATAATCAATAGGGACTTCCACTTGACCCCAGCCTTATCAACAATCAACTGTTATCATGTCAACCCTGGCTTGGTTTTCTTGACTGATACTGCAAGGAAAAACTTATTATGCAATCCTACCACTACTTGCGGTATCAATTGATATTAGAAAATGTGATTTTCCATATAATTTTCATTTAAATTGATTATTTATATTGAAAAGGTAGGGCCATCCCAATCTATATCACTATTAACTAGTAACCAAGAACCATGTTTTATAAATGTCCAGTTAGATTGCCATTTTTAATTTGAGCAATTAAGTTTGTGCAATTTAAAAGATTATACTTATGGTTCACAAAATGATAAAATATATTCTCCACCTTATATTTTGTGGATCAAAATGATTGGCTGACCTCTCATTTTTAAACCTTGGCTTAGACACAGTGTAAGCCAATCAATGAAGCTACATGTCTGATGATGATGCCCTGTTGAGGCACAGAAAAAATCCAAAGCCAAGTAATGTTCTTGAATCCAGAGAAAATGATCTACGCCCTTCTTAAGAACTAATCAACACTGCTCGATTGGCTTATAAATAATTCCTTTTGGACCAAGTGGCTACTTTTAGCCTCTCACCGAAAGCTCACCAAGCGTAGACCAGGTTTCAGCCAAGGAATAACTTACGATCGATACTAGCAATATCATTGGCTGCTTCGATTTTATATTTCATTGGGATTCGTAGTACGATCTGATTGGCTACACGCGCATCCAATATCTGAGACTCTCCTTAGCCCACCAATGGGAGCCAATAGGAAGGTTCAAAATCTTATGCTCTGAGAACAAATGTAGGATTGACGTGTCGAGGTGTTTGAGTGATAATTCCTACATTTTTTCAACTGGAATAGGGTTAACCAATTCAACGTGTGTTTACTGCTCATGCATTCTTCTGATTTACAACACTTGGAGGAGATCCTCGAGGTCTATTACCCAGGCATTCCTACGTCTAAAGCCACTCCTGCCAACCCCCCCACTCCTGCACTCCCGCGCTTCAACATCTCTCTTGCCCCACGTGTATGCTGCCGAACCACTTTTACCGACTCCACACCCGCCATCTCCCACTGGTTTACTGCCCACTACTACTTCATTGAAAGGGAACTTGCCCTTTCTCAAGCCCCTGCATGCTCCGAATTCAAAGACATTGGCAACATCAAAATCCCCGTCATCAAACGCGTGTCTTACTTCCTCTCCTCAGTCAAACACACTCCTGCAAACCCGCGCCTCTTCCGCCCCTCTCCCCTCTCCAAGCCTCCTCTTGAATTCAAAAACCCCTTCAGCACCACCCTGGCATTGGCCTATGACTTCATGGAGGTTGTTCTGAGTTCTCCGCCAGAGTACTTGCGCTTTGTTACCCTTGTCAATGGTAAAATCCCCACTGAAGTCCCCCAGCTGCAGAACAACATCAAGCTTTGGCCATACTGGGCAACCTTTATGTACCCCGCTCTCATGAAGAATCTTCCCGCATCAAAGTTATCTCAGCAGCCTTCAAAGAGGCCCCCTCTCAAGCCCCTCAACGAGATCTACAAGAAAGCTGAGATATACCGCATGCCTGACCCCAAGCCTACTAGCAACGAGCCCAGCGGCATTCGTTGCACCGAAAAGGGTTGCAACAAAACATATCGCCAATATGCTGGTCTTCAATATCACATGCAAAGAGTACACAATGTGGCAGGTCTAAAACCACTAACCCTTAGTTTAATATGTCCCTTCCAGCTTTGCCAAAAGAACTACTCTTCCATCACCGGAATACGCAATCACCTCAAGAACTGCCACCTCCAGCCCATTCACTTTAAAGAAGATCATCTCAATAGTCAGGAGAAAGACATTGTACCCAACTTGAAATGTCCCGTTTATCCATGCAAAGCCAAGGCGTGTACTCAGAGCCAAATGAGGATTCACATTCTCAAAAACCACTTCTGGTCCTATTCCAATTCTCAACATGTCACCCTTTGATCTGTATTTCCAACTAACTTGAGAAATATTAACCCAACCATATATCCCTCTGATATATGAATTGATCAAAGAATTACTCTCACGTTAATGTTATCAAGAATTTCAAATACAACAGTTAACTCTTAGACAAAAACAAGATCATATCATAATAAGACCCACAATAGTAACTATATTTTCTTTGTAAATATTCCTTAACAACTCAGCCTCACTTTAGCATAAAGTATTTTCAAACACAAACCAATTATCCTATCTATCACAAATATGCTCTTCTCATCCCAAAAGGAAATATTTAAATTCAATTGATTTAAAGCTAGACTTTAAACAATCTCATAGCATATATATTTATTTAGAACATAATAGATATGTAAATGCTGCAATAAACCAATAAGAGCCTATTAGTATTAAAATATGAAAGATGCAAAGGTCAAAATGACTAAAATTATTTGGACTAATGTCAAAACTGTATGGTTGACCCCTTGACAAAGCTTCTCACAAAAGACCCCCTGTCTCTTGAACTGACTATCCTGGTACCTGTAGCCAAAAGTGGAAGTCAGCTCAAATTACCAAACAAGGAAACAATAATCGATAACAATCTTACCCTGTGACAACTCAATTTAGCACTTCACTCACTAGTAGGATCAAGCTACCTCCTATCCATCCAAATGATTGAATAGCAGAAATCTTGTTCCTCCTAAGTAATTCACCACAACTATATAATCCCCAATATCTCAATAATGATAATTATCTAGTTTCTAAACATTTTATCCCTTATAACTCTGCTAATACAGCACAATTACAACACTTGTGCCTTAATTGAGCCTAAAATCCATGATTTTAAGCTTTCAATTAAATAACATCACCACACCAGAAGATGAGTAAGCTCATGATTCTGGCCTTTTTTCCTTTCTAATGTATCAGAAATGACAATTCTCCCTTCTGAAACTCAAGGTTTAGAACAGGATTCAAAACCTGGCCAAAATGAACTGCAGGCTGCCAGCCTTGAGGACCAGGGGCCTGTCTGCCTGTCTACATTTTTTGAATCAAATCTCCCAATATTTGATCCACAGATGCCCTTGAAAGAAAAGAACTTTGTCAGGATATCAGGAGTACTGTGGTGCTCCTGCAGGTGAGGGAGAGTTGAGGCAGGTACTGGTATGGCCCACCAGATGATGAGACCTATCTTTACCAGGTAGGAAAGGGCCTTCCCAGCCACAGCCCTGGGTCCGGCTGCTGGCAAGACAGAATCAATCAATCCTGTGAGCGCCAGGTATAGCACTCCCAGGAATTGACATTTTTGGCCAGCAGCATCAGTTGTGGGTGAGATTGAGATGGTCAGTTTGGGTGTTAGGGTGGTTTCATTGGGATCAAGTAGGCAGTAGGGTTGTTGTATTTCCTGTTGAAGATCAAAGTGTAAGGTCAAGCCCATAGTGGTGTAAGGTTATAAACTAAAGTGTGTAAAGCATTAGGGTTAAGATTCAGAAGCTATAAAAATGTAGGTACTGTCTGTAATATAATTTTACAGAATCCTGCTAAAAACTTATACTGGGTTACAAAAGAAGTGATAGAGTTTGAGAACCCTAAACAAAGAAGATAAAACAAGGTATTTAATAGTGAACAATTAGTAGCTAAGAGAATGTCAATATTGGGATAATCTCAATCAGCAAACTGGTACATGTAACTGTTAAAAGATTCCTTAAGGGAAAATAATGGATACAACAAGCCTTAGGCTTGTTGTTTTACAACTTTCATTTATTTAACTAAGGGAAAAAGAAGAGAAGAAGAAAACTTAGAATGAATTAATAAAAAATTGAAATTACTAAAGTTTAAGATCTGAAGTTGAAAATTGATAAAGATTGAAGGTAAGAAATCACTTAGAATTTTGGCTTAAAGCTTACTCTTCACAAGCTCTTTATTTATAGAAAAGTCTTTGCCAGTTGGGAAAATGATATTCATGGAGAAAGCAGCCAAGGACAGGAGCAACTGGAGAAAGTTAGGAATAGACCTGGAGTATAAGAAGACAACAGAAAACCAGTAGGGACTGCAGATTGTACGTAAGCTGGGGAAGAGCGGCATTGACATAAGCGGGAGACTCAAAAAGTAAGTAAATTATGAAAATATTCTAAATTTGAAGTAGAATATATATAGCTAATAGAATAGCTGTGATAAAGGAAGACAACAACAACAGTAATTCAAACGCAAATCAGTGTAAAATAGGTAAAATACTTTAAAATACTTAATTATTAACCTTTAACTTAAAATTTCAATAAGAAAGATTAACTCAAAGAGAAAAATAAAGAAATAGACTTAAAGAGCCTGCCCTTTAGGGCAGGGCATGACACAAAGGGTATATGGTGATTTCTAAGCTGTCACAGACAATTTGGTATTGATATTTGGGAGCGTCTGGGTGGGTCTACCACTGCAAGTCTTCCAAGGTCCAGGGTTTGTGATCAAGGTTGTGGGGATACTCAGCGAAGAGCACAGGGCCAAATGGAGCATCAGGAGGGCAATAGTAGTCAAAGGATTTGGTTTTGTCAAATGATGATTGGCTATCAATCCCTGAGGATGGGTACCAATGCTTTGATGATTGCAGATGAAAGAGTATCAAAAATATGTAAGGAATCAGATGGGTGAACCAAAGGTTCATAACATCTTTATTTGGTAATAACAACAATACAGAATTTTTCAGGTGCTTCTGACTTATATACTTACTCATATGCAAGTGCCTCTGGGCATTCTTCTGGTGCTATCTATGTGACAAGGTTTGGCATCTCAGGTTCTGCTGTTTAGTTGGCTGCTTCATGGTCATTTTTGGGGTCTTTAGTAACAGTTGTTTGGCTTGTTGGTGGCCCATATTGGCCTGGTTGATCATTGGTTCTGACAGGCTTGGCTGAAGAAGTCATGGGGTTTTTCCAAATTTGATCACCATTCTGGGACTGGATTGACAGGCATTCTTTGTGTAAAAGAACTTGATTAAAAAATGGGTCCCCAATTGGGAACCCCAAATTACTAAATGGAGGGTGGGATTAAACTGGGAGCACTGGGCAGCTAAAATCAGCCTGCCCAGGCCCAGCCAAACCCACCAAGGCTTGGGTGTAGCTTTTGGGGCCCAAAACGGACCTCACAGCTGTAGCTAGGGCAGGAATGGTTCCTGAAGCTGGACTTTTACTTTTCAAAGCAAATCAAGGTACAGGCAAATTCCTGCCACCCACTTGCCCCGCCTGGTGGTGCGACACGGGTTTAATTCCCGCCCAGGGCTTCAAATGTGTTACTTCTGTAACGTTATCCCATTCTAAACTGGACTTAACTTTCTTTTTATCCCAATACTTGCAAACATCATCAGCTACATAGGTAAGATTGTCAGCTGGTTCCCAAGTGCTTTTTTTGGGCAGGTATCCTAGCCATTTGACATAGTACTGTGGTTTGCAATAGTGGGTATAGTCTCCGTGTATATACTCTACTTCATGTTTGATGAATCTTCCTACCAGGATGGGTGAAGGTGTAGTCTTCAGTTTCTGGTGGAGAAGGGAGGTTCCATCCTTTTTGAACAGTAAGGATTGGTGGAACATATGTATTTTCCAGGAGTCAGGAAACTTCACACAGTAGGCTACTTTGCCTACTTGGCCCAGGATCTGGTGGGGCCCCTTCTTTGATGAGCTAACTTCTGGCATGGGACATTTAGGGGTACATTCCTTGAGTCTAGATAGACATCATCCCCAATCTCTAGCAGTTTATGTCATGAATGACATTTCAATACTTGTATTGAAAACCCAAGAGTTGAACCCCAGTTCCCTGAAAGCGGATTGAACTCTCCAGGACAGTCCAGGACCCACCAATCCGTTAAGTCACAGGCTCAAATTGTTAAATTACTCCACAGCCCACCGGCTTACTACGTAGGATTCCCTGAATAGTTGCCAGTCTGCCGCCAAACTGGTGCCAATGAAAACCCATACATACAAAGGAGATGTAACCTGGCTAACAGAGGTTGGGGAAGGACCTACTGCCAACCTGCCAAGAGCCAATACTGGAGTTTCAAAATCAACATTGGAAACTCCGGAATCAAACCCTAACCCTCCAAAGGCTACTTGAGTCACACAAAGTGGACAGGAACCCGCCCACTTGCTAAATTGCAAACCCAAGTTGACAAGTTACTCTGAGGCCTGCCAGTCTCCCAAGGACAATTCCACAAATGGTCACCAGATTGATGCCAACCTTGAGCCACCAAAGATCCAAACCTATGCAGAGGTTGGAGCTTGCCTTAAGAAGGTTAAAACAAAACCTATTTTTAACTCTGCCAATGACCACCAGCAACTTCCAGACTTCTGTCCAGAAGGGGTAGTACAATTGAACTACTCAGGTGACATAGTGAACAGTGGTGGCAGAGCAAAGCATTGCCACTTCTATTTGCCAGAGCAGGCACAACCTGGATCTGCCGCCCTTGAGACTCCAAGCCAAGATCCATGCCCCGCCAGTGCCTTGTCTGCAAACCTGAACCCTACAAAAATTGAAGAAGCAAAGTCCCATGGTATAAAAACCCCAGTGGTATGGTGATGACCACATCATCATTTTTGATAATAAAGTTTTATGAACCTTTGGTTCAAAAAAATCTTACCTTACCTAGTCTTAGTGATCTTCCATCTTAACTCTGTTTAAGTAGACCATCAGGCACCCTCCCCCTCTGGAGACCATCCTGCTGATCCCACCCAGGCACTATACTGTTCCCCAGGAGCCCTCTTTGGACCTGTGCATTTTACCAAATACCCGCCCAACCCGGTCTACGCGGAGTACAACTTGGAGACCATCCTCATTGCTGACCCCTTGGCCAGGACTAGAGAAACTGAATACATATGACGTGAAGAAAAGTGGTACAAAAGGCCACCAAGATTGTTCAAAGACAAGTACAATTATATGCCTGCCTACTTTGTTCCCATAACTCCACCCTTAACCCCACAACCCGACCGCATAATGGAGACCCCCACTGCTGCAGAGACCATGTCCACTCAACTGTTTGGAGTACTCTATATCACCTTGACAGGAATGGTGGATTCCATGATCCCTACCTCTGGACCCTGGTCCTTAATTGGGCAATCTATGTCTTACATTATCAAGTTAGCACCCATTCTATGGTGGGCTTTACCCGCTGACTTGGCCCAACCCCATTCCAAGCTGCCAAATGCCTTTACCTATGCCTGGTTTCCTGACAGTTTACCAGGGTTTTGTTTCTTATCAGCAAATGCTTTGTAGGTCTGTACTGCACAGGTTAGGTTTTGGGAGCAGGTCATCTGGGTTTTGTGGATGTGTTTCATCCAGATTCTACCTATCTTGTTAGACTCTTGGTTTCTAATATTGGAGTCCCAAGTAGGGTCAAATCTGAAATAGCTTTGAAGGGAGACATCCCTGTGAATGCATGATCTTTGCTGTTGTACACATACTGGGCCGTGGATAGGAGGTCAGCCCAGTTATCTTGATTGATGTTTGCGTATCATTAGAGGTACTGTTCTAAAATCTGGTTAACCCGTTCAGTTTGGCTGTTGGTCTGGGGTGGTACAAAGTGGACAAACATCTTTTGATCCCTAGGTCTTTCATTACTTGTGCCCAGTAGTGAGATGTGAATTGTGGTCCTTGGTCTATCACTATTTCTTCTGGGGCTCCATGCTGGGTGAGTATTTGACCATGAAAGTGATGTATGGTTTCAGCAGTAGTGCAGTGGGTAGTTGTGGGGACAAAGTAAGCCATTTTGGTGAATTAATTGACCATTACTAGGATTGTGTTAATCCTTGGATGGGGGAAGTTCAACTATGTAGTCCATGTATACCAATTTCCAGGGTCCTGAAGGGATGTCTAAGGGGCAGAGAAGGCCTTCTGGTTTAGAACGTCTTGTTTTGATGTGTCAGCATGTTTCACAACCATCAATGTAGTTGATAACATCTGCATATATCCTGGACCACAGGTAGTTCCTTTTGATGCTTTGAAGGGTTTTGTGGCGGCCTGGATGACCAGCTAGTTCTGAGTTATGGTAGTCTTTTAGGATGGAGATCTGCGCCATTCCTTCAGGTACATAGATTCTTCCTCAGAATAGTAAGGTGGTTTCTTTTAGTGAGTAGCCTCTTTTGTAAAGTGGGCTGTCTAGTTGTATGGAGAGTTCCACAATCATGTTCTTGGCAGTGGGGTCCTTTGCTTGGGCTTCTAGTACATCCAATTTCTTTGTGACAATCTTCAGGTAGTTTAGCTGTATTTTTCTGCTGGTTGTATGCAACAAAGTATGGGTGTTGTGTTCTCTCAACTTGGTAGAGGACAAGATCAGATTAGCTCTCCTACTTAGAGCATCTGGAACAATGTTTACTTTGCCAGGTTTATAGTCAATTTCTAGTACATAGTCCATGTTGTGTTCAGCTCCTGGTGTCAGTATTGACAATTCATTACCCTGGGAAACATGGGCCCAAGGGTGGGATTTGAACCCTGAACCTACATTCCTGCAGGCCGCTGGGCCCATGGACCAAGGGCTTGCCCTCCCGCGTTTTTTTTTGGGATTGAGCCCCTGCAAGCTGAGGCTCCCGCTAAGTCCCAAAGCCAGAATACCTGCACCAGCTCAACCATGGTGGCGCCCAAAGAGGAGCCTCTCAACTTGCCTAATGGAAGCAGAGATGGCGCCTCTGTGAGTTTCATGAGTTTGAAGTCCTCTCAAGTAACCAATCAAACCCTACTGCCAAAGATAAACCCGGGCTTTGGGCCCAACCCTGTGACCACAGCAAAGAATCAAGAAAATCAAGTGACCAAATTGGACGTTCTGACCAATGAGAGAACGCCCAGCTGAGGTGCCATTTTGCTGCTCTCACACCTGGGCCCTCTGGCTGCCTGCCTGCACTTTTCCCAATATTTTGATAAAGCCCTGATGGAAAATACTAAGTTTGGAGGCAGAATGCTATATATGCCTATAGATCTTGCGCTCAAACCTTATTGCCATTTTTAAATAAAGGTTATGTTACTTTGGCTCTTAAAGCTATTACCATTTTTTTATTTGCCGTCTATCAATTCAGTTTGAGATCTCCTGGCCCTCCTGCCCCACTGCCTGCAGTTTTCTGTCCATCTGGTGCACCATTTGGGCCTGTTCACTTCACTGATTATCCCTTAAAGCCCAAGTATAAGGATTATACACCAGAGAAAATCCTCAAACTTGACCCACTAGCCCACATTTAATCTGCTATTAGATACAACTGCCAAGGCCCGTGGATATTCTCCACCCCAAAACTATTATGAGAAAAATTCAATTATCTCCCGGCCTACAATATCAATATGGAACTGCCTGTAACACCCAAACCAATGCCAGCCTCTTCACCCGACCTTTCAACCAACCAACCATACCAGAAAGCTTTTTGTAATAGTGTACATCACCCTCACAGGGGTGGTAGACACCATTGTACCGGCTGCCAGCCCGTGATCTTGAGTGGGGAAGTCTGCTTCCTACCTTCTAAAGTTAGCTCCTCTCTTGTGGTGGGCCCTGCCTGCAAAAACCCCAGCCCAAGTTACCCCCGGAAACGGCAGGCCAGCCGCCTAAGACTGAGTCCCTGATACCTGGGCACAACATCCAAGAGGACACAACAGGAAATCCTTATAACAATAGATTTGAGGTTTGAAGCTAGCCTTGGGTTAGCCTTCAGGGCAAAATAAAGGGCACATACCTTAGTTTCCTGGAATACAAGATGTGAAAGTCCTTTTGGCAAAAAGGACAGGAAAAAGCTTGAAGATTATTAAAGCCAAAGCAAACCTGGATAAACTTGTCTTTATTAGGAGAAATGATTCTACTTAAATAGTTGACAATGTTGCAACTGAACTAATGAGGATTTAATATTTGGAATTGGGGAAGACAACAGTCTAATAGAAAGGACAGAATAATAAGAATAAGGTATTGTTTATTGTAGAACATTGTGATTAATGTACCATATGGGGAAAGCCACAAGGCCACAAGGGAGTGGCATAGTGGGAAGTTCCATATAAGGTTCAAAGCCAAGGAATAACTTGTGCGGGGATCAGCAAGTCAAATCAATAGCGCTCCTAATTAGGATGAAGTACTTGTCATTTGATATTGTCATCAGATTAGTCCATAATGTTAGATACGTCAAGGGGCAGCTCATTGAGCGCCCCATGTGTATTGTAAGATACATTAGCAGGCAAGTCTGGAAACTTGGTTGCAACACCCCCCTTGCCCCCTGCTTGTTGTCAGACATCAAGACTGGAGTCTGCAGAAGGTTTGGGAAGGTCCGCACAAACAGTCTTTGTGTGGGGATGGCGCAGCAGGGGCACAAGCAATCATGGTGAAGCTTCTTGGTATTCCCTTGGGCATCTTCAAGTTGATAGGTATGATTGTTGTAGACAGCGGCTATCTTGAAGGGCCCTAGGTAGTTGGGCTCTAACTTGGCAGAATTGGGGTTGAGGGTGTAGATAGGGTCACCTACGCGTATCTAGCTTTGAGGTGCCTCATCCCTCCCTGGATTTGCTTGTGTTCAACTTCCCAGGCTTTGGCACGCCATTGGTCTAGAGATGGAGTTGTTACTAGGGGAGGCTTGTCAGAAACCCTGGACTGTAGCTTTCCCTGTTTGACCTCTTTCAGACTTTCAGGTGTCCCAAAGGCCAGGGTGCTGGGGCTGAACCCCGTGCCCCTGTTGATCCTTGCTTGCAGGATAAGTAGAGTAGTGGGCAGGTGATCAGTCCATGCGGTGTTGGGGTGCTCTTATGAGAGCTTGGTAATCAGTTGAACCAGTGAGCCATTTAATTGTTCTACGTGTCCATTGGCTTGAGGATGGTAGGGGGTTGTAACTATACGTTAGAGTGCATTCTTGGCGCAGTATGCCCTCATGACATTTCCAACAAGTTTGGGGCTGCCATCTGTGATGAGACGTTTGGGTTGCCCAGAGAGAGCCACAATTTCCTTGCCAATGAATTGGGTGATGGTGGTGGCAGTGTTGTTGGTTGTTGCCCAGGCCACTGGCCAGCAAGTGAAGTAGTCAATGGCAGTGATAATGTACTTCTTTCCCAGTCTGTCTTTGGGGAGTGGCCCCACAATGTCAAGGGCCCACTGCTCAAAGGGTTCCATGGCCTTGATGGGCAGGACAGACTTGGGGGTGTGGGTTTGGATGTATTCTTCTCGCATAGCACACACGTTTTGAGGAGATCCAAGATGTCTTGACGCATGCGCAGCCACCAAACCTTCTGTTTCATGATCTCAAAGAGGTTACATCCTCTGATGTGACCCAGGGTTTGGTGGTAATGCAATATTGTGTCACCTCATTGCGTGGTGGGAATGTAAGGTGTCTTCTCACCTTTCTCTGCCCAACAGCAGATGTTACCAACGTTGGTGGTGAACTGACTCTTGTTGTCCTTCAACTTGGAGATGATTACCAAGTTAAGGCCCTTGTAGCAATTTGCCTCAGGGCAGATGTAGAGCATGGGCCAATTGGGGTCCAAACCATTGTCTCCAGTGATGGACGCTACATAGAGTTGTGAAAGGGCGTCAGCTGTGACAAGTTCCTTCCCAGGCTTGTACTCAATGCACAACTGGTAAGGGGATACACACTCAACCCATCCTGCTTGGCGGCATGTCAAGTGGGACTGCATGTTAAAGTACTGGAGCAACTTGTGGTCCGTCAGTACGCGGGGTGGGAAGGTAGCACCTTCCAGGTAACAGCGCCACTTCTCAACACAGTGCACAATTGCTTCCAGTTCTTTATCATGGATGGGATAGCGTTGTTCTGAGTTGGTAAGCTTCCTGGACTCATACGCCACAGGGAGGAAGACACCATTGTCAGTTTCTACCCTTAGCACACCCCCTATGACTCTGTCAGAGGCATCAGTTTTGAGTTTTTACTGACAGTTTCAATTGGGAAACTGCAGTACTGGTGCTGTTGTGAGTCTTTGTTTCAACATTTCAAAGGCTCAATCTCTGACAGGGGTCCAATGGAAGTGCTATTTGGTGTTGAGGAGCTCAGTGAGAGGTGCAATTAGTTCCCTGCAATTGGGAATGGACTTGCGCACGTAGGCAACCATGCCTAAGGACCTCCACACCTGGCCTACATCAGTGGGGGGCAGCATGCTAGTAATTGCCTTGATTTTGGCAGGGTTGGGCTTTATCCCTTGGGCAGAAATGATGTGCCCAAGAAATAACAGATCTGGCTTGAGGAACTCACATTTGGAGGGTTTAGCTTTTAGCTGGTTTTTCAAAGGGTGTCAAGAACGGCACAGAGGTGTTGGAGGTTTGTGGTTTGATCTTGACTGAAGACAATAATGTTGTCAAGGTACACAACCACACATCTTCCAATCAGTTCTTCAAATGCTTTGTTATCAACATGGTGAAGGTAGAAGGAGCGTTGGTCATCCCAAAGTTCATGACACAACACTCAAACAACCTGTAGCGTGTGCAGAAGGCAGTTTTTGCCTCATCTCCTGGTGCAATGCAGACCTGGTTGTACCCTGCAGTGAGATCAATATTGCTAAAGACCTTTGCACCTGCAAGTGTATCAAACAGGTTGTCTGTCAGCGGCAGGGGGTACTTATTCTTGGCTGTCACCTCATTTAGGGTGTGGTAGTCTGTGACCAGGCAAAGGGACATGTCCTTCTTGGCTACAAAGAAGACAACCACCCCGTATGGAGAGAGCAAGGGGAAAATGAATCCCTTATCAAGCGCGTCTACAAGGTGTTGGCAGAGGGTCTCATCTTCCTTTGGTGTAAGACGGTATAATGGTTGTGCTTTAGGTAATAATCCTTGAAGTTGTACAGCGTGCTGAATCTCCCAGGGAGGAGGTAGTTGTTCAAGTGTCTCACTGAATACGTCCTGATACTCCTCAAGGAGGGCAGCAAGTGCTGGTGGTGGTGAGGAGGTCAAGGGAGGGACCACAGATGGTTCAGCGCAGATAACTTCAACTGAGCATTGATTAAAGTCTAGTTTCCCCCCTTGAAATTGTACGAGCCTGTCTCCATTATTCTGACAAACACAGTATCATGGAGTAACTTGCTCATTTCCACGGAGTAGATCTGGAACCCCACCCCATTTCTATTGAGGGTGATGACAGAGGTATCCTAGTCAATGCAGGGACAGTTGTGTCAAAGCCAGTCAAGGCCAGCAATTACGTTGTGGCTGAGCCCGACCATGATTGGCCAAGAGAGCTTAACCTGGACGTTCCCCATTCTCACAGAGAAGGGTACCATCTTGTGGATAATCACAACTCTGCGGGAGTCAGCTACTTGTACTGCCTCAAACCTTCTGGGCACTTGGTCCAATTGCTGAGAGTCGGTAAACACCTGGTCCACCATAGTGTGGTTGGCCCCAGTATCTACCAGTAATTTGTGGGTGTTCCCACAGAAACAGAAGGGATAGGATAAGTGTGTTACTTTATTTGAGGAGTGACTTGCTTGCAGTACAGGGTTGTCACTGTGGACTTGGAAGACGTCCAGGGTTTTGACTTCATGGATGTTGTAGTCACAGGGGTTCTTAGCAAGCAAGGATTGAGAGGATGGGTCAGGTGGGGTTTCAGGTCCTCTTGTTGCTACAACCCCCAGGCTTTTCCCTGATCCTCAATCTACGCTAGCTGGAGCTCCCCCTTGTGGGGGCGTTTAGTCCCATGATCCTGCTGACAGGACTGGCGGCGGCCCACTTGATTGTGGCCATTGCCAGGTGTTGTATGTGGTTGGGATGGAGCGTCACTGGTACAGCAGAAGCCCATTGAGGCCTGGTTGTTAGCCTCCACAATGGCCTTGTAGCAATCATTAATGGAGGTACAGCAACCTATGGGGACCCACTTGCAGATATGGGGTTTTAACCCATTGACAATGAGAGTGAGTAGCATTGCATTTCTATTGGTCACAGCTTTGGGGGCAGCAGCAAGATCTTGTTGCCAGGTAACAAGGTACTCAGGAACGGAACCAGTTTGTTTGATTGCTAGAAGAGGAGTACCCACAACAATGGGGGAGAAAGTTTTGCTGTAGCAGGACTTGGCGGTGTATTGGAATGCCGCCCAGGTAACGTTGAGTTCTTGACTGGCCCAGTTGGTGAACCACACAGCGGCGGGCCCTGTGAGGCAACCAGACGCAGTGGCAACCCACATGGGCTCAGGAACCTGACAGATACAGAGGCAGGTTTTGGTAGATTGGAGCCAACTGACAATGTCAGCCCCTTTGACGCCACCAGTGAAGGATTCCAGCTGAAGGTTGAGCATGTGTTGGGACAGGTCTGACTGGGGTAGGATGATGCTGGCATCCCGCTGCCCAAGGCAGAGCCAATTGTACACGCTTGTGAGGACTAGTTGGTCTTGATAGATGACATACCCTTCAGGGATGTCCCCCTCAGGGATTGGCAGGAAAGTTTCTTGTTGGAGAGTAGCCATACGGCCCATACTCAGTCCTTTCTTGGGGGAATTTTTTTTTTAGGTAGGTTTTAAACCTACTGCTGCTACCACTGTTGCAACTTAACCAATGTGGATTCAGTATTTGGAATTGGGGAAGACAACAGTCCAATAGAAAGGACAGAATAATAAGAATAAGGTCTTGTTTATTGTATAATATTGTGATTAATATACCATATGGGGAAAGCCACAAGGCCACAAGGGGGTTGCATAGTGGGAAGCTCCATATAAGGTTTAAAGCCAAGGAATAACTTGTGCAGGGATCAGCAAGTCAAATCAATAGCGCTCCTAATTAGGATGAAGTACTTGTCATTTGATATTGTCATCAGATTAGTCCATAATGTTAGATACGTCAAGGGGCAGCTCATTGAGCGCCCCATGTGTATTGTAAGATACATTAGCAGGCAAGTCTGGAAACTTGGTTGCAACAACAAGAGATGGTGATCACTCATTAGATAGATAGAGTGGCTAGGGGGCACATTGGGATGAGGTCATACCAGGATCAGACAAGAGAAGGTATGGTATTCCAGAATGGGTGGATATTGGCACAGACCCATTTACAGAAAGCAAGGATTTCCCAAACTCAAAAGCAAAACCAGTCAAATCTTTGCATTTATCATTATTTAAAGGCCATATCAAAATAGCATTAATGGCGCAATTTCTGACATCTCCCCTCTCAAGATTGGACACAGGGAGTTGATATTTTCAGAGAAATTTGGAATGGACCCAGGCAAAAGGACGTCCAGAGGATAGCAATTTCACAGTATACTCAACACCCTTTTAAAGGTGACTTTGCAGGGCCCAACCCAGAGGGAATCTAGCTTATGAGCTCTACCACCTGTAAAATTCTGGTAGTAGAGAACCAGGTTGCCTATTTGATACTCAGGGAGGGGGCTCTAGTGGCATTAGATGGGGAGAGCTCCAGAGCCTTGACCTTGTAAGCAGTGAAATAAGCTGTTTCTTGGATGTCAATGATACAATTAGTTCAGTCTTTAACATGGGCCTCAGGATTTTCAGACTCATCAACTTCAATCAAGGGGGCCCCAAGATTGAGGGGGTGGCGCCCTCACGTCCATGCATCATGGCAAAAGGGGAATGGCCAGTTACTTGGTGTCTACTGAGTTGGTAAGCAAAGAGGACAGCAGGGAGGAACATATCCCAATTGGTAGCGTCAGAGAGCGTGAGTTTCCTCATTATGAACACAAGGGAGGAATTGACTTTTTTGACAGTCCTATTAGTTGAAGGGTTATATAGTGCAGAGAAAGATTGGTGGGTACCCATAGCTTCAAGAATAGACGTGATGAGGTGAGCATTAAAGTTGGTGCCATTGTCAGAAAGCAGGACTTGAGGGCAGCCATGTTGGTAGAAGATATCTTGCAGCAAGAAATTAGCAGTGTTCTTTGCAGTTATATCTTTTGTGGCTCTGGCTTCAACCCATTTGCTAAAATGGTCTATGACAACTAAGATAAATTGACACCCCAAACTAAACCAAGGGAAAGGCTCAACAGCATCAATACTCACAGCGTGGAAAGCATGCTTAGGCGGGATGAGCTTGAATTGGTGTTGGGATGGGCGAGGACGTTGGAGTTGACACAAATGACAGGAGGCAAGAACATCAGGTATCAGAAGGCACATGTTCTCCCAGTAGAAGTTCTTGCATAGCCAGTCATGGGTTTTGGTTATACCCCCATGCCTAGTGTCAATATGAGCTTGGAGGATAATGGTTATCATCATGCTAGGGAAAACGTAGGGTAGATAGGCATTGTTGACTTTTTTGAAGAGCTGCCTATCTCAAATTACAGTGTCCTTGGATAGGGCTTGTAGCGCCAGTTGAATGTCTTCTAGCTCAGTGGTCCAAGAGTCAGGGTACCCTATTAATTTGTATTTGCAATCAGCATCAGCGGGGTGGATAGCTAGTCTTGGCATCCTTGAAAAGCCATCAGTGTTCTGATGTTGGGCCCCAGTATGGTGTATCACAGTGAAATTGTACCCTTGTAGACGCAGAGCCCAACACGCTAGTCTACCTTCAGGTTCCTTTAGTTGTTGAAGACATTTGAGGGAGAAGTGATCTGTGACCACCATGAAATGGGTCCCATAGATGTAGTGCCTGAACTGTTTTACAGCATGCTGCACCGTCAGATATTCCTTTTCAGTGATGCTGTAGTCCTTCTCATGTTTATTGAGGACCCGCAAAGAGTAGGATACAGGTTGATCTATGCCTTTGTTGTCAAGCTGGGCTAAGATGGCACTCACAGCTACTCCACTAGCGTCAGTATACAAGATGAACTCTTTATCATAATCAGGATAGACCAAGATAGGAGCCTCTTTGAGCTTGGCCTTCAATGCTTTGAATGCTTGTTGCTGGCTGTCAGTCCACTCAAAAGGGACGTTGCAAAGCAGTTGAACAAGGGGTTCACTCAGTTAATTGAAATCAGGTATGAACTGTTGGTAGTAGCCCATCATACCAAGGAATACTTGGACCTTCTGAAGATGTGTGGGAGGTAGCATCTTGTCAATGGCTTCCACCTTATTATTCATGGGGCGGATTCCCATTTGAGTGAACTCATGACCCAAGAACTCAAGTTGCTCTTTAAAGAAGAAGCACTTGGAGGGTTTGAGCTCTAAGCCAGCTTTGCTGATATTGATGAAGACAGCCTTTAGGTGTTCCAAATGATTGGTAAAGGTAGCGCTAAATATGGTGTTGTCATCAAGGTACATGAGGACACAAGAGAGCTTTAGATCTCATAGGATGGAGTCCATAGCCCGTTGAAATGTAGCAGGGGCATTGCAGAGTCCTTGGGGCATACAATTGGGTTCAAAAAGGCCTTCTGAGGTGATAAGCACAGCCTTTTCTCTATCTTCAGGAGATAAGTCAACTTGCCAGTATCCAGAGGCTAGATCCATGGCCAAGAAAAGCTTAGAACCACCCAGCTGTCTGAGAGCATTGTCAATTCTGGGCAAGGAGTAAGAGTCTTTCTTAGTGAGAGAGTTCAGGCGGCAATATTACATTACAATGCAATGTCTTCCATCCTTCTTCTTGAGGATCAGTAACAGGGAGGCCCAAGGGCTCTGAGAGGGAGCTAGTAGCCCAGCATCTAAGAGCTGCTTGAGCTCCTTAGATACCTGAGCATCCTCTACCTTACTACGGCAGTATGATTTGGCACAAAAAGTGGGTGCATCACCAGTATCAATCTGATGGATGACTCCTTTAGCCAGGACATAGCCTGTAGGTCCAGAGGCAAAAATGTTGCTAAACTGATCAAGAAGGTCCAACATGTCTTTTTTTTGAATGGGAGACAATTGGGGGAAGTCAGCAGCTGTGAATAAGGAGAGAACTTGAGGATTGTCTTCAGGTAGATTGAAATCACTAAAAGTTCCAAAAGGGTAGAGGGAGGCCACTTGTTCTGCTCCCAGTATACAACCATGCTCTACAACCTGGCCTCAGGTCACCTGCATGGGCAGGGCCGTCAGGTTGACAAGCAGTAATTGTACGGGATCTGTGTGGGTTTGATATAGAATTCTGGGACACAGGTGGGGTTCTTTATGGCTTAGGGATTCAGGGGAGTAGAGTTCCAAGAACAACTTTTCAGGTAGTTCATAATAAATCTGAGAATCAGTCACCACCTGGGAGCCCAGAGGAATGATGATAGCCGCTGGGGCAAGAAGAGGCACCCCTTCTTCTGCAAGGCAGGAAGGGGAAGGGGTGCACATGTTGGAGGAGTAAGTCCTATACTTGAGAGAGAAGATACCCGTGGGATACTCAAGCACACAAGTTTTAAGATGTTTTCCTGGGAGTTGCGGAGGTTTCTTAAAAGTCAAAGGGACCTCATATCCTAAGAGCAAAAGATATCCATCTTGTAAGTTCACAATCCTGTTATACTCTTGAAGGAATTGTGTACCAACCAAGAGATTATAGCTATTTTTTCAAGGACTACAGCAGGGGAAGCAATGAAGAGTTTCCCAAACCTCATGGGTAAAGCAGAGTAGGCACCAATGACCCAAGTTTGTGCCATGTCAGCTGTGCCATACAACTGAGTATAGTTGAGGTCAGGGGCCAGCTTAATTTTCTTCATTAGTTTTGAAGATACTATGTTGACTGGATAAGCCATGTCCAAAATGGCTTTGATTTTAACTTTTTGGATTGATACTTCCACATGGGTTGTATCTTTCCCAAAGGGGGGCAAGACTGCCACCACATCCTGCACAGCCTCTAGCTCCTTCTCCCATTTAGCTAACATGCACCTTAAGGCAGGAATCTCCTTATACACAGTCTGTAGTGGGAGAGATACAGTTACATTTTAAAAGAGAGCTTTGGCTAGCTTGGCTGCTTCCTCAGAAGAATCAACCTAGACGGGAGGTTGATGGGCTTGAGCTAGGTAAGGGCAAGCTACCATGGCTTTGGCTTCACTTGAAGGTGCTCAAGAAGTGATGGTGGTCTTCCCAGAGCAAAGCTTGTACAGGACAGAGACAGTTTCTGGAACAGCCAGAACAGAATAGCCATAACTATCAGGATCCATACTATCAGAATCTTCAGGGTCTGAATCACTGGAGAGATTGTGGAATAGGTGAAGAATAGTTGGGCCAGAGGAAGACAGAGATTCCTCATTAGAAGGAGGATGTCAGGGATTCTAGCCCTGACTACATTAATTTTATTGACAATCTTGGCCTGAAATTCTTTACAAAACAACACCATAACAATGTTTTTAAAGCCAGTTTTTTTTTCAAAAAAGGAGATTAACAGGGATCAAACTCAGAACCCTAAAGAAGGGCCCAGCATTAATACTGAATCAACAATTCAACTTAGTTTACCTAATTATGATGATCTTATTCATTCAACTTTTGCTCTGGCTTTTGAACTGGTTTTTGAAAATGTTAATAATACACTTAACAACATCACTTACTGCTTGCGCTCTGATTGGCTGCAGCTGTCTTTCTTGCCACTCTGGAATCAATTGAGTCTATATTTGAGCCAAGCTCCATATTTAGTTTTAAGCAATTACCTTAAAATAGCCCACTTAATTATGTACAGCCTTATGGCTTATCCTTGGATCCTCTGTTTCAACCTTGTAACAATTTATATTATTAAGTTCCAATTTTATAAGTATTTGAGAAAAGATATTAATTTGATAACACATCCATGAAAATCCCTCTTATTCTCAAAATGCCACACAAATGTCCCACCCTCCATTGTGAGGGTATTTAAGTGAGCTATTCTTATCATTTCTCTTTGTTCCAACAATAAAGATATTATTTTACACCTGCTACTCCTTCATCTTCTGATAAACAAATTTTTGAAGCCGTGAGAGGAATTCTATTCCTATTCTGGTTTCTAGCTTCCTTCTTACCAGTGGTATCAACCTTGGACAACCCAACACCTACAACTGACTGGTACAACTCTTCTCCAGATAACGCCCATCAAAAAGAATCCCTTGCCCACAGATGGTTCAAATACCCTTCTGGCCACTAGGGGCATAAATTTCAATATGGTCGTTTGTCTACTCCACCTTCTACCAAACCTGCTCTGGTTAGACCTTACGCCTCCTTTTACCTCTTGACGTACGTGGTGGGTTACTATCTACTTGGTTGTTTCAGTTCTATGTTTGGAAGATTTGCTTATCTGGGTCACCTAGGACACCTCACAATGGTCACAGTGCCTATCAGCTTGGTAATAGCAGGATTGAACTTAGAGGCTTTGGCCCACCAGCTAGGGAACTTGTTCCCTGCCAAATGGGTCCCTTACAGAGGATCAGGGGGAGACAGGGGAGTTTGGTCAGCAGAGAGCGTCTCTGCCTCTAAGCTGACCTTTCTTTTCCTTCCTGTTCCTTGGGATCAAAACCTTCTACTCTGGGGTTAGTGCAAGTACACAAGTGGTGCCCTATTTGGCCGTAGTTATGACAACTTTGCCTCTTAGTCTGTCCACCTGCACCCAGCGTCATAATGCGCGGCGTACAAGAGGTAGTCCCAGAATTGCTGGCTTTATTTTCATGTATCACTGTACCCCCATGGGTCAAATGCATGTCTTGCAAGAGCGTCTTAATACTCTTCATGGACGTGTGTGAAGCCTTGTGTGCCTTAAAGTGTAGGCATAGAAGCTGGTTCACTTTCAAAGCATTTGAACAAGTCGTTTAAGATTCCTGGGGAGTTAACTGTTGACTGGTGATTAACTGTTGGCCTTCAATGTAGAAGCAATCCGCAAACTCAGCCAGGGTTTCCTTGGGCTTAAAGATAATGCGCATAAATGCATCCTTCTTGACCTCCAAGCTGAGATCTCCTCCAAACTCCTCAATAAGGAGGCGCTTCATGTCCTCCCAAGTGACAATGGAGGGGAGTTTAGGGACCACCACTTCTTGGCATGTGGGATGGAGGCAGATGAGGATATGTTCCTTTTTGAGTTCATCAGTAGCCCTAAACATTGCATTCTTGTAAATTGTTAGAAAGGCAGCAATGGTAGAGGCTTTAGGATCAAATATCTGCTTGAAGGTTGGCTTGTAATTTGGGTCAAATGGACGAGGAAGAGGACTGACTGTTGTCACCTGGGTTGAGGACGTTAATGTGAGGATTGCCCTTAAACTTGGATTCAGTAGCAGGTTGTCTAGCCCAGAGAAGTTGGAGGCTTCCCTCTAGGGTGTCCAAGGTAGAGCTGTTTTGTCCACTAATATCTCTAGCAGTGGCAGCAGCAACTCCAAATTTGTTAATCTTAATTTGTTGCATTGACAAGGTGCCAGCAATTCTGTTGAGGCGGGTGGTCAGGGAGGTGGTCTGAGCAACCAAGGGGATGACCTGTACATTCATTGTCTTGGTAAAGCAGGAGAGGTTTTGTACCTCTCTCTCCAATGCGTCCTGCCTATCAGCAACATTATTTGTTACTTTTGCTACCTGATCCAGGGCAAGAGCGCAGTTGACCTGGGGTTGGCCTTCCAAACCAGGGCAGCAACCATGATTGTCCTGAGCAGGAGTATTAACAACTTCAGTTTCCTCTTCACCTTCAAACTCAGAGGACAAGTCCTCATAATTAGAGAGGCATTGTCTTAAATACTCAATTTTGCCTTGCAAAGTAGCTACTTGATCAGTAAGCAAAGCAATGCGAGGGTCAGGCATAGGTTTGGCTGGAGGGGGGTTCTGAATAGAAGATTGACACCAAGTGGTAGCTTTAAGCTCAGCTATAGCTTCCCATACCTTGGCTTCAAAGTCAGATGGGGCCTCAACAGGAGGAGCAGGAGGAATCACCTAGATAGATGATACTCTATCATCCACATAATTTTGCACTTGATGCAGAGTGTTGCCTAGTGCAGCCTTATCTAGACCATATTGATGCTGCAGATGGCGGCCCCAAGTATCAACATGAGCTCCAACCAATTTGATTTGTGTCTTGTTCTGAGGCGCAGCACAGACACACAACGGGAAATCCTAACCTTAGGATTGGATTCATACTAAGTCTTGGTTAGATGACAAGGAAGGCTGCATGTTTAACTTGTGGCCCTGGAAGATTAATCTCTACTAGTTGTGGCTAGAGAGAGGCACAGAAGTACTAAAGACAAAAAGACAAAAATGTGAATAGAACTTAGTTTTTATTGGTGAATATGAAATGGAATATATAGTGGTTAGGAATACCAAAAAACACTACCAGGACAGTAGGATCACTTGCCATCAGCATGAGTGGGGCAAGTGAGATGCACAAGATCAAGAAACCAAACAATTGTATTTCCTGATTCAGTCATCAACTCATTTTGAGAGGCAAAAGCAACAGCAAGATATTTGTCTTCAAAATGGCCCACCAAAGGCAAAATTAATACATGGTGAATAGCGGTATTCATGACATTGCCCTCCCCTAGATTGGCCTTAGGGGGGTGGTACTTACGGAGTAAATTGGCATGCACTCAAACAAAAAGATGGTCACTAGAGAGGAGCTTCACAGTGTATTTGGACCCTTGTTTTAAGGTCACTTCCAGAGGGCCAATCCACAGTGTGTCCAGCTTATGCGCGCGCCCACCTACTCTATGTTGGTAGTAAAGAACATGGTTGCCAACATCAAATTCAGGCAAGGGGGAGCGTCCAGCATTATTGGGAGAAAGTTCAAGCATCTTAGTCTTGTATGCAGAAGTGTAGGCAGTGGCCTGTATATCAATGATGTGGATGATTAGATCCTTGATGTGGTTGTCAGGATTTATTGCCTTATCTGAGGAAAGCAGGGGGGCCCCAAGAGCAATGGGGTAGTAGCCTCTTGCCCATACAGCATAGAAAAGGGGGAGTACCCAGTGACACAATGCTTGCTAAGGCAATACGTGAAGAGAGCAGCAGGTAAGTATAAGTCCCAATTAGTAGCGTCAGAGTAGGTGGGCTTTCTTATGATGGAGACCAGTGTTAAATTTGCACTCTTGACAGCCTGATTGGTAGAAGGGTTGTAGGGGGCAGAGGAAGACTGGTGGGACCCCAAAGCTTCGACAACAGAGGTTACCAGCTTGGTATTGAAGTTGGTCCCATTATCTGAGAGCAACACTTGAGGACAGCCATGGCAGTAGAAAACATCTTTTAACAGGAAGGAAGCAGTTATCTTAGCTGTGATGTCCTTTATAGGGCAAGCCTCTATCCACTTGATGAAGTGATTAACAGCAATCAGGATAAAGCAAAACACAGAACATGAACAGGGGAGAGGACCTACTGTGTTAATGCTGACAGTATGAAAAGCATGTTGAGGGGGAACTAATTTGAATTTGTGGGCAGCAGCTCAAGGTCTCTGCAGCTGGCAGTTGTGGCAACTAACTCTGACATCTGGGATTAGCAGGAAAAGGTTTTTCCAGAAGTAATTCTTCTGAAGCCAGTCAAAATTCTTAGTGATGCCTCCATGCCCAGTCTCTTTATGAGCTTGCAACACCAACAAGAGGCAAAGACTGGGCCGTACATAGGGTAGATACTGATCTCATACCTTTTTGAAGAGTTGATTGTCGCGTATGAGGGTATCTTCAGATAGCTTGGACAAAGCCAGTCAGACCTCTTCTGTTTCACTTTCCCAAAAAGAAGGGTATCCAATTAGTTTGTACAACTGGTCAGTCTCTGCAGGATGTAAAGCAAGAAGGGCATTCTGGATAGCCCATAAGTGTTCTGATGTTGAATCCCAGGGCAATGAAGCACAGTGAAGTTGTAACCTTGCAGATGTAGGGCCCATCTAGATAAGCGTCCTTCTGGATTCTTAAGTTGTTGTAACCATTTAAGCAAAGTGTGGTCAGTGACAACTGTGAAATAGGTGCCATATACGTAGTGGGAGAACTGTTTGACTGCATGCAACACGGCAAGACACTCCTTCTCTGTGACACTATAATTCTTCTCATGCTTGTTTAGCACGCAGGAAGTGTAAGCCACAGGATGGTCTACACCCTCATTGTCTAGTTGGGCCAGAATAGCTCTAATAGCAAGATTGCTAGTATCAGTGTATAGAATGAACTCCTTATCATAGTCAGGATACACTAGGATTGGTGCCTCTTTGAGTTTTTGCTTAAGGGTCTTAAAGGCTTGCTGTTGACTGGAGGTCCATTCAAAAGGAACATTATGTAACAGTTGGACTAGAGGTTCACTAGTATCAGCAAAGTCAGGGATAAACTGTCTGTAGTAGCCAATCATCCCTAGAAAGACTTACACCTATTGAAGGTTGGTGGGCAGAAGCATTTTGTCAATGGCCTCAACCTTCTTAGTCATTGGAAAAATCCCTGTCTGGGTTACTTCATGGCCCAAGAATTCAAGATGCTCTGTGAAGAAGGCGTACTTGGAAGGTTTTAGTTTAAGGCCAGCTTCCAAAATCTTTAGGAACACCTCTTTGAGATGAGCCAGGTGGTTGGTGAAGGTAGCACTAAAAACTGTTATATCATCCAAGTATACTAGGACGCATGACAACTTCAAGTCACGGAGGATGGAGTCCATGGCCCTTTGGAAAGTGGCCAGGGCGTTGCAAAGTCCCTGCGGCATGCAAGTAGGCTAAAAAAGCCCTTCAGATGTAATGAGCACGGCCTTTTGGAAATCCTTGGGCAACAGGTCAACTTGCCAGTATCCAGATGCCAGGTCCATTGCGGAGAAGAACTTAGAGCCTCCAAGACGTCAGAGAGCATCATTGATACACGGCAAGGGGTAAAAGTCCTTCTTGGTCAAAGAGTTCAATTGGCAGTAGTCCATCACAATACAATGCCCTCCATTTTTCTTCTTAAAGATGAGTAGTGGGGATGCCCAAGGACTTTGGGAAGGTGCCAGCAGCCCAGCGTTTAACAGTTGTTTGAGCTCTTTAGATACCTGGGCGTCCTCTACACGGCTGCAGCAATATGGTTTAGCACAGAAGGGAGGAGCGTAGCCAATGTCAATCTGATGGATAACGCCTTTGGTTAACCCATAGTTGGTACTTTCCTTTGCAAAGATATCAAAAATTGGTCTAGCAAGTCTAGCACCTCTTTCTGTTGAACTGGGGACAGCTGTGGAAAGTCTTGCGCAGTGAACAAGGATAGGACTTGGGGTTCATCCTCAGGTAGATTAAAATCTTGGAATGTGCCAAAGGGATGAAGAGACAGGATATCAGGAGCGCTCAACAACTTGCCATATTTGACGACCTTCCCCCTAGACACAGTCATGAGAGTGCAGTCAGGTTGGCTACCAACAATTGAACAGGGTTCTTATGGGAGACATATAGGATTCCAGGACAGAGATAAGGTTCATTGCGCCCTAACAAGGGGGAGAGTACAACTCCAAGAAGGTTTGTTCAGGTAGTTCATATAATATCTGGGAGTCTAGAATGGCCTGGGAGCCAGGGGGATTGTAACAGCAGACGTGGCTAGGAGAGGGATCCTTTCAGACGCATGACAAGCCATGGGTAGACATTTCATGTTTGAAGAGTGGGTGCAATATTTGAGGTTGAAAATCCCAGTGGGATATTCCAAGGCACATGTATTGAGATGTTTCCTGTGAACTTTAAATGGCTCTTCAAAGATCAGAGGGACTTCATATCCCAGAATGAGAGGTAACCATATTTTAAGTTGATTATTCCATTATATTCCATAAGGAACTGGGTGTCAACTAAGAGATTGTAACTCTCATTTTCCAAGATAACTGCTGGCGCAGCTAGGAGAAGCTTGCCAAACTGCATGGGTAGAGCAGAGTATGCCCCTATGGCGCGGGTCATAGACAGTCCAACCATACCATACAACTGGTGATAATTAAGGTCAGGGGCAATTTTGAGTTTCTTCACAAGCTTGGAGGAGACAACGTTGACTGGCAAGCCAGTATCTAAAACGGCCTTGATCTTCACTTTTTGAATGGATATCTCTACTCAAGTGGTAGTGCAACCAAAGGGTGAAAGGACAGCCAAGATATCTCTAGCCTCTGTTAGTTCCTTATCCCACTTCTCAATCATGCATCTTAATCCTTGGAACTCCTTATAAACAGTTTGGAGAGGGAGCAAAACAGATATATTCTTGAAGACAGCGTCAGCAACCTCAGCAGCTTCTTCTGAAGACTCCACTAGCACAGGGGACCTCTTAGCCTGAGTGAGGTAAGGGCAAGAGACAACTTCTTTGGCTTCAGGAAAAGGCTTAGCGGTAGTTGTAGTCTTTCCTGATTGCAACTTATAGGGGACTGTAATGGTTTCAGGAACAGCCAGGACAGAGTACCCATATGTGTCAGCGTTGTCAGTATCAGTGTCATCCAGGTCAGAATTGTCAGAGATATTGTGGAACAAGAGGAGGATAGGAGGAGCCTCATTATCAGCAGACTTGGAGTCAGATATAGAGGGAGGGATTGAAAGAGACTGGGAAGAATTGTCAACCAAGAGCGTTTTTGCCTCTAGGTTGACTATTCTTTTCCCGCCTGCTCTTTCAGATCAGCTCCTTCAACCCATGGGTTGGTGCAGACTTGAGAATGGTGACCTATCTGACCACAGTTGTGGCAACCTTGGCATCAAGGAGGATTTTGCAAGTTCATGATAAGAATGCAAGGACCACAGGAAGACAAAACAGAGTTAGAAGTTGCTCAACCTTCCCTAACAACTGCTCCAGAATGGGTAATGTGCATGTCCTGCAACAGCGTCTTTATGCTCTTCATGGAGGAAAGCATAGCCTTATGGGCTTTGGAGTGAAGGCACAGAAGCTGGTTAATCTTGAGAGCTTGAGCGCAAGCCATGTAAGCTGCATGAGCTGTCAATTGTCTGCTTGTTATCAGTTGCTGTCCTTTCATGTAGAATCTGTCTGCAAACTCAGCTAGTGTCTCTTTAGGCTTGAAAGCAATATGCATAAAAGCGTCCTTTTTTACTTCCAGGATAAGGTCACCACCAAACTTGTCTATCAGAAGCTGCTTCATATCTTCCCACGTCTCAATGGTGGGTTGTTCAGGCACCACCACCTCCTGGCAAGTCAGATGTAAACAGGTCAGAATATGTTCTTTCTTAACTTTGTCTGATGCTTGTATCATGGCAGTTTTGTAGATAGTTAGGAAAGCTGCAATGGTCAAAGTTCTGGGGTCAAAGACTTACTTAAAGGTAGGCTTGAAGTGTGCTTTGGGAGTTGGACCACTATTGTTGCTGTTGAGTACATTTATGCAGGGAAAATTCTGCTACAGATTCAGAGGGGGGCTGTCTAGCCCATAGCTGACAAACACTCTCTTCAAGGGTAGTCAGGGTCTCAGCAGTGCAGGCACCCATATTATTAGCTAAGGTGGTCTGTTGCTCAGTAATGTCTAGGCGTTGGCCCTGAGTTGTTACTACTGTGGAAAGCTCAGCCAGTTGAGAAGTAAGGGATGGCCCCACTGAGAGGCAAGGGGCAAACCTATCATTCACAGAGTCAATCAAGTCATTTATTTCTTGTACGTCTCTATCTAGTTCAGTATGGTCCCGCTTCAATTGATCCACCTTGTTAGCTAAGGCAATCAGTTTCCTAGCACATTGGATTTGAGGGGCTCCTGATAAGCCAGGGCAGCAACCATCTTTGTCAACAACCCCAACTGGACTAGCAGCAGTTGCCATCATTTCACGTAGGGCGGCAAGTTCTTGCTGTAGCTCCTCAACTTGAGCAGTCAACTCAAGCACCTGGGAGCCAGGGTGAGGAGCCACAGCAGGACATCCTTGACTACAAGTAGTTGTACGTAGCTCTCAAATAGCATCCCATATTCTCACCTCTCAATTGCCAAGTCATCAGAAGGGGGAGAGGGTGTAACATCTGGCTTGGGCATAGCTAATTCATTCACTTGACTCTGGAGTTTGGCTATAGCAGCAGCGGTGGCAGCTCTTTCTTGATCAAACACCGCACTGAGTTCATTAAGGCTGTTAGCAGCAAAGTCCAATACCTGCTGTAGTTGCTCAAATGAATATATGCTGATTGCATTGAGCTGTTGCACAAGTTGTTTGAAGTCGGTGAGATAAGTGTTTAAAGTGGAATCTACTTGAGTTTGCTAGGGTTGTTATAGCTGGTGAAACTTGTGTAGATGCCCTCTCACATATTCAGGGATGGAATGGCGCATTTGTTCAATAGAATTAACCAAACAGGTCTGGGAGATAACAGAGTTGCGCTGATTGACAGATACCAAGGAAAACAGGGAATGGATCCACTGTGGGTAGGCAGCAAACTGATCCCAGTGATGAGTAACCGCTGCTTGTAGAGACGAGATTTCTTGGACATGGAGCCCCAACACCATTTGATGGTGGGCCAAGGCAAGCTGCACAAAGGACAATAGTAAGTGCTCAGCAGAGCCAGCTGCTGAGAGGAGATGCTATGGAATTTGAGGAGCCAGAATTGATTCATAATATTCCACTTGACTGAACTGCAGCTGAAGGCAAGGGATGGCTCCTTCACGGGCTATCCCAAGGGCTACTGCCATGACTTGTTCTAAGTCAGGGGTACCCATGGGGTAAGCAACTAGGCAGGGGCCATTCCAAAGGTTCAGTATAGTGGGGGTAATAGGTGGGTTGGCAATATCTTCCTCAATAGGAGGGCTAGTAATTTCAGGTGAATTCAGCTCTTGTATAGGCAGAGGCAAAGGACCTGAAAACCTGGATGCAAAAGGAATAACCAAGGGGCTTACAGCCCCTGTAGTGAGCACCATTTTTGCTGTGTTCTGAGGCGCGGCACAGACACACAACGGGAAATCCTAACCTTAGGATTGGATTTGTACTAAGTCTTGGTTAGATGACAGGGAAGGCTATGTTTTTACCTTGCGGCCCTGGAAGATTAATCTCTACTAGTTGTGGCTAGAGAGAGCGCAGAAGTACTGAAGAGACAAAGACAAAAATGTGAATAGAACTTAATTTTTATAGGTGAATATGAAATGGAATATATAGTGGTTAGGAATACCACAAAACACTACCAGGACTGTAGGATCACTTGCCACCAGCATGAGTGGGGCAAGTGAGATGCACAGGATCAAGAAACCAAACAATTGTATTTTCTGATTCAGTCATCAACTCATTTTGAGAGGCAAAAGCAACAGCAAGATATTTGTCTTCAAAATGGCCCACCAAAGGCAAAATCAATACATGGTGAATAGTGGTATTCACAACAAGTTGAGAATTAATATGTTCTTGGAATTGGTTAAGTTTGCTAACTGGAGTCTCAAAATCCTGGCAATGCTTTAGCAAAGAAGCCTCAATTTGTCCACACCACACAGCTTGATGCTCATCCAATTCACATAGTTGATTCCTGATTTATCCAGGGAGCAAGGAATAAAGGGAATTTAGTGAGGCAGTCAAGTACTTCTGGGAGGCCAGCAAGTTGCGCTGGTTATCAAAAATACATGCAAAAAGACTGTGGGACCATTCTTGATATGCCATATTCTGAGAATGGTTGTTTGAGACAGCGGTAGCTACAGTATTTATAAGTTGGTTCTGGGATCCTAATGCAAGTTGATGGTGAACAGGGCGGGTTGGATGAACTGGTTGACCAACACACCAATTGTATCCATGGACTCCATCAGCGCGGGGGGAGACCAAAGTTCAAGAGAAAGGAATACAGGTCTTTAGAAGCATACCTGGGACAGAGACCAGGGATAGTAGCATTGCCACAGTGCCAGAGTGGAGTAGAGAGTGGGCGGCAGCACAAGCTTGCTTGTAGTTGAGAGAGAAATCTGGAAGGAAGCCCCCATGGGCCCGGGGGACAGCACCAGTACCATGGGAGTTGAGGGGGCATTGGTGGTGTCTTCTTCTAGAGGAGGACTAGAAACTTTAAGTTGCTTGGGTACTTCAGAAACAAAGAGAGAAGGACCAGAAAAAGCGTGTGGGAACAGAGTAACCAAGGGGCTTGAAGCCCCTGTACTGAGCATCATTTTGTTATGTTTGTCTCCTGGGGACGACATCCAGGAGGACACAGCAGGAAATCCTTATAACAAAAGATTTGAGGTTTGAAGCTAGCCTTGGGTTAGCCTCCAGGGCAAAATCAAGGGCACATACCTTAATTTCCTGGAATACAAGATGTGAAAGTCCTTTTGGCAAAAAGGACAGGAAAAAGCTTGAAGATTATTAAAGCCAACACAAATGTGAATAAACTTGTCTTTATTAGGAGAAATGATTCTACTTAAATAGTAGACAAGGGATGGTGATCACTCATTAGATAGACAGAGTGCCAGAGGGGGTCAAATTGGGTTGAAATCATACCAGGATCAATTGAGGGATGGTATGGTAATCTAAAATGGGTGAATATTGGCACAGACCCCTTTATAGAAAGCAAGGAATTCCCAAACTTGAAAGAAAAACCAGTCAAATCTTCACATTTATCATTATTCAAAGGCCAATTTAAAATAGCATTAATGGCGCAACTTCTGACAGTCCACCAGTTCTAGAGCCCATCTTGCTTGTTGTTGGTTAAGCTTATGTGGTTTGAAGAAGCAAACTAAGTTTTTGTGGTCTGTTAGGGCCTTTACTGGGTGCTCAGCGCCACATAGGTATCTGCGCCAGTGCTTTAGGGTCTTCATTATTGCTGGCATTTCTTTATTGTATATAGGATAATTTACTTTGGCAGGGATCATCTTCTTAGAGTAATATGCTACAGGATGTAGCATACCATCCCCTCCTTCCTGAAGAAGCACCCCTCTCAGGGCAAAATCTGAAGCGTCAGTCTCAAGGATAACAGCTTAGTGTGGTCAGGAATGGCCAATAAAGGCACAGGGGCAAAGGCCGTCTTTGAGGCTTCAAAGGCAAAGGTACATTTAGGGGTCCACTTGAATTAGACTTTGTCCAAGCAAAGGCAGGTCAGGGGTAGGGTAATCAGAGAATTTTTTTATAAAATATCTACAGTAGTTTGCAAGCCCCAAGAAACTCCTAATGTCTTTCCAACAGGTGGGGGTGGGCCAGGCTGTGACCGCATCCACTTTATCTTGGGCCATGGCAAATCTCCCAGTTTGTATCATGTAGCCCAAGAATTCTACTTCAGGTTGAAAGAACTCACATTTCTTGAGTTTGATGTGGAGGTTGACTGCCACTAGTTTCTCTAATATGTGGTCCAGATGGCAGAGGTGGTCTTCATGCATTTCACTATTTATTAGGATGTTGTCAAGATACACCACACATAATTGGTTGAGATATTCTCCCAGGACTGAGTTGATCAACCTCTAGAAGATGCTAGGGGCGTTACATAGCCCAAAAGGCATGGCCAGGTATTCATAGAGTCCATACCAGGTTTTGAACACTGTTTTGTATTCATTGCCTTCTTTGATTTGGATTTGGTTAAAAGCATCCTGGAGATCAATCTTAGAGTATACTTGTGCCCCAGTCAAGACGTTGCAAAGGTCATTGTCATTAGGTATGGGGTTTCCCTGTGATTTTATTCAGCTTCTGGTAGTTTACACAAGGTCTCATTATACCATCCTTCTTTCCAACAAATAATAAGGGAGAGGAGCACGGGGCCTTTGAGAGCTGGATAAATCCTTCCTTGGTACTGTTTTTGATGTACTCTTTCAAGGCTACCTGTTCCTTGTTGTTGCAAATATAGATGGTCCATGGCTAGGTTACATATCGGGAAGCAAATCAATGACATGGTTGTAGATAGAGTGCTCAGGTAGCTGAGTTGCTACTTCTTTGCTGAACACACTGGCCCATTTCTCAAGGGCTGCAGGCAGTTCCCCTGAGCAAGGATCCAACCACATTGTCATGAGTTTTGTGGGGGGCACCATGTGTGGGCTTAGTTGGACTGGTACAGTGTTTGGGCTAGGGCCTTTCCCCAGGGTTACAGTTTGGTTGCAATAGTTCAGGATTGCTTGATGCTTGTCATCCCAGGAGTCTCCAAGTATCAAGGGGTGTGATAATCCTTTTGACAAGATAACAGACAAGGGGTACATGTTTTACCCAATCTTCAGCTCAAGGTATTGGTTACATTATTGGCCAATTTCAGTTGAACCTTTTCTCATAGTGACTTGGAATTTAGTATCTGAGGGGTGAGCCCTAGCTTGAATGCCAACGTGGGGCAATAAAACTTTGATTGGCTCCTGTGTCTAAGAAAGCCTTTTCATGAAATACTTTGTCTCCTACTTCTAGTGTCACTATGATATACTTATAAGACTGGGAGGTAGTGTTTACTTGGGCAAGGGAGCCTGAAGTTTGGTTTCTTCTGGGACAGGCGCTGGTTTGGTGCCCTGCTTTGTGGCAGTGGAAACACAACCTGTCTCAGTAGTGTTGTTGCAGCTTGTCAGATGCCATGGCTGGTCTGGTTGCAGCGGGGCTTCAGGCCACTCAGGGTCCGTGGGGAGCAGAACTGTGAGTCTCTTGGTTCAAACTTAGTCCCCAGCAGAGTAAAATAAGTTCTTATAACCCAATTGTAGGGAAGAGCTTTAGGAGGTCCTTTAAGCCCAGGTTCACTCCCTTACTGAATAGGATGTTGGATAATTTGCTGTCCAGTATAGCACAGGCCTGTAATTTGATGAACTCATCTATGTAGGTCTGAAGTGGGCGGCTTTTTACTTGAACTCTAACATGGTCATGAAGGCAAAGTGTCTGGTATTCTGGTCCTTGCCTGTGGCCATTAGTTCATCCTCAAATCAAGCATAGTCTAAGAAAAATTCTATGTCATTGGTGGTGGCCTTTCCAAACCAGTCTAGGGCGTCCCCTGTTAGCATGGAGGCTACTCCCAAGAATTTGACTGTGTCATTGGGGTAGGCTGCAGCATTGGCTAGGAATTGTAGTTGCAGTACTGGCATGGCTCTTCTAGCTTCCTCTAGGCTGAACTTGTCCATCTGGAGCATGGTCACATTTGAGGTGGATTGATTCACAATCACATTCTGTACTTGGGAGGAGGTCACTGCAGTTGGGTCTTTGCCCTCTGGGGCATTCTTGGAATCATCTAAAGTCTGTGTTGTTCTCTTCCACATGGAGGAGATTTGGCATGATAACCAAAAATAACAGTAATAAGTGATAATAATAAAAAAACGTAAATGTAGCTCCAAGTGCTAACAACATCTTGGGGCCCAGGTTGCCAAGTTTGGGGTGGATTGTCATATGTCAGGATATCAGGAGTGTCATGACCTGAAGCGCGGCACAGAGTCACAACAGAAAATCTTAACCTTAGGATTGGATTTGTACTAAGTCTTGGTTAGAATGGCAGGGAAGGCTATGCAATTACCTTGTGGCCCTGATTGAATAATATCTGCTAGAAGTGGCTAGAGAGGCGCCAAAGTACGTGGAGACACAAAGACAAAAATATGAATATAACTTAAATTTTATTGGGTATAAAGATTGGGAATATATACTGTGTAAATTTCCCACAAAACAGTACATGTACGGTAGGATCACTTGCCACAAGCATGAGTGGGGCAAGTGAGTTGCGCAGAATCAGTAAACTGAACAATTGAATTTCAAAATTTAGAGCCAGACTAATTTCAAAGGGCAAAAGAAAAAGAGAGGGATTTTTCTTCAAAATAACCCATCAAAGGCAAATCAAAACATGGTGAATGGCGGCATTCACAACATTGCCCCCCTCTAGATTTTGCCTTAGGGAGGTGGTACTTGCGGAGGAACTTAGCATGTACACAGGCAAACAGTTGACCGCTAGAGAGGAATTTTAAAGTATACTCTTGTTGTATTTGTAGCAGAAAGGGGTGCTAATTTCTGTTGATGGTATAGGGGCAGCCTTTAAATAGGACAGAAGAATATAAGGTATTATGACAAAACTAGTGCTTTATTTGATAGTGAGATGCTTATATAGTATAAGGTGGGGGAATTTAAACCAGGGGAAAGGAGGCACAGACAGAAGGACTTTCCTAATAGAGGAGAGTGGACAGGCACATTAGAAAGTCCTGCGCAATGGAACAACCGGGTTCACACGGCTTTGCTTATGGAGGCATGTGGCGCTATTTGCGTTGTTTCTATAATTAACCTGGGAAGTAAAGCCTGTGTCTGAAGCGCATTCAAAAGACCATCTGAACACCTGTTTTATGGGCGTTTTAAATGTAGTTAACCTTATTAAAACTGTCTTGAGAGGAAGAAATCACAAAATTGTTTTGTCACTTGATCCCTAAGTGGACAACTTAATGCCTAATCTATTCAGGCTCTGTCATAAGTGAGAAACTCCTATTGACCATGTTTACTGGAAAACCTCAACTACAGGATTCAAACCTTGACACCCTGCGGGCTGCCAGCCTGCGCAACCAATTGTCTGGCTGCCCACAGATTTTTGGGCAGAAACCAGAACAGGATTTCACTTCAGAAAAACCTTTAAAGCTTGATGAGTCAAAATCACCTACATTGACACTCCCCACGTTAAAGGTTCCTGTTAACCCAGCCAATCAGCAGGCAGGCCTAGCCATAGAACCCAAAATTATTTGGGCTATCACAGAAGGTGTTGGGAATTTCAATCAAGCAATGATGCCAATTATGATGGAGCCCACAGATTGGGACTGTTACAACCAAATCCATAAATTAGTAGTACAAAATAAAATGATACTAATTACGGCGGAGCTTGCAGATATGAATTGCAGCTACCAAACTACATAAATTGGTAGTATAAACTATATGCATATTGGATCAGCATTAGTCTGCTGACCTGAGCCTTAAACTAGCCAATGATAAGCGCTGCAGCAATTAAATAAGACATGATTTTCTGCCGCGGTACTTTAAAATACATAAGCGCCGCGGCGCTGCCTAGCAATTGGATTAGGCGCCAAAACGCCAAACTATCTTTACGTCAAGCGCCGCCGTGCCAACTGAAAATTATTGCAAGCACCATTTTACTTTTAAATTGAGCGCCAAGGTGCTGGGTTCAATTCCCCATAATCTCATATTCCCATATTTATTGCATTAATAAGCATTAAGCTTACAGTATACCAGAGAAGTAGGAAGTGATCCTAAAGTACTAAACTATTCCATGTCAGCAAAGATCACTGGTGCTGGGTTAGGATGAAAATATTCTAATGGTTGACGTGCAATAAGTGCCAAACCTAGATTAATAATTACCCAAAATTGGGGCATGTTAGAATGTCCTAGAAGAAATTACTACCAGCCCAGAGATTACCCTGGTAGAAGGTATAAGAAGAATTAATCATTTACAATAAAATCATCTTTGAACCATCTTTATTTTATCCTTAATCTGTTTGACCTTTATCCTAATCCTTAAGTGCTTCTGCGCAATCAGAAGCCATTACTGGACAATAATCATGGTTCCATTCTATCCTGGCTCTTCTGATACAGTACTACTCATATCCTCACATATGACTGTATTCTGGAAAATGTCCTGTGCCCTATAATCTCAAATAATTGTGGCGCTGTAATGCAAAAAGCGCAACAGTGTAAGAGAGAGGGGCTAAACTAACTAAGTTTGGCTCCCATCCCAGTGCAACAAACCACCAGGATGCCATCCAGTGCGCAACTGGGATGGCCGCTTGGAGAGGGGACCACAGGGAGGACACCGGGGACAACTGGGGGAAGTAGGCCTTCAAACCCATTAGAATCAGGCCGGTGAGCAACCAGGGAGTGCAAGTAGGAGTGGGGGAGGCCACCTTGGAGGACCCGGGGGGCACCACATTCTTCTGAACCATGGAGGGGAGAGGAGGTGTGGGGGGCACTACCTCTTCAGAACTAGGCAAAGCAAGCTCCACAACGTCCAGGTCCAGATTGTCACACGTCAGGCTCTTAACCACAGCCTCTCCGGAAAAGAGAAGACTGCTGGGGAGGTCCCAGAGACTGGCAGGGTTGCTACCTACCAGACGAGCCGATGAGGAGATTTTCCCCCACAGGTCAGGGGAGGTGGACCACAGAAGCAAGAGAAACAGAGCCAGGGAAAAGATAACAAATTTAAGAGCTGGCAGTATCATAGATAGAACCAGCACAAAATTTGGGGTAGGATGGTATAGTTTCTGGAGAAAAAGGAGAGAAAATGGCAAGACTAGGGCAGTCTTTGGCAAATCTTTGGGAAAACAGCAGAACGGGTTTGGGTAGCCTTGCTGTTGTCTTGGGAGCCTTGGATTATAACTGCAAGCAAAAGCGGGTTTGAAACAATGATTTTTAAAGGAAAATTCAAGATAATAATAGAAATTATAGGAAAATTCAATTGAAATCTTGAGCTTCAAACTTTAACTTTGAAAGCAAGGGCAAAAGAGACGACAACTAAGTGAAAGAACACTTGTACAAGGAGCCAGAAGAGAAGCCAGGTTCAAAACCGGCTGGCTAAAGGTAAGCTTAGGGCAGGGGCTACACTCTAATATTTTGAGCTTTAGGGACACAACTGGTTCCAGACAACTCAAAATTAAGAAAATTAAGGTGCAGGTGACTCAAAACTTTAATGTAAGTAGAAAATAGACAAGCAGGGGACTGAAAGTCCCCTTACTTGGTTAAAAGGAATGGATTGCAAAAAACTGGTCACATGACAGTTGGGGGTGAGCCTGATTGGCTAGGTACAAACTTTGCTGGATGGGCTCAGGGGGACTGGAGAGTTTTACTCCAATTTCCGAAATCAAATCTGATTGGCTGGAAGGGATGCCAGACATTTGGGGGTCAACTGGGTTATTAAGCGTCAATGTGGCAACACCTGATTGGGTGGCTCTGATAGTTTTTAAAAACAGACAACACCAGGCTAATAGGTAGTCCAAATTAACCAGGGTTTCTTCCCAGGAAGGAGCAACCAAAGGCAGGGATTCCACAGGATAAGCCAGCACAAACCTCTCATCAACCATGTGAGCTAAATCATTCAACAGATGGAGGGGTTTGGTAGGCGTTTTGGGACCTTTCTTGGTACAACGGGGAAAGATTGAGCGGTCCAAAGCCAGAGGTGGCAGTGAATTTACAAACAGAAGAGGAAACAAAGAAACTTTCTATAGAACGTGGGCTGCCCAGAGATGACCAACCCCACAACCCAACAAGGGAATTTGAGTATTCTCAGTTCAAACCAGCCAATGAATTAACTCCTGTAATGGATGCCACAAAGAACTGGAAAAACCTGGTAGACAGTAGCACCTGGGCCAAAGAAATTTGTAAAAGTTCACCCATGACAGATGGGCATACTTATACCCTGGACCTCCAGGAAGTTGCCCATTGCCATTCTTGCAATAAAGTGACATGAACATTTGGTTCAAACAGGTTATCCCATACTTGATTTTAGATCTATTTTATTTTCAGTCCAACTCCCGCAGTTCTGTACCTCCCGCTTACCCAACCTAAGATACCACAGACTAGCCGCCTGACCTTTATTGTCCACCAGGAGCTCCCTACAGCCCAGTACATTTTACTGAGTACCCCCTGACCCTGCGTATTTGGAGTTCACCCTAGAGGAAATCCTAATCTACAACCCTGAGGCAAGAACTAGAGAGACTGAGACTGTTTACAGGGAAGGCCATAAAATCACTATACCTCCCCTGCTATTCTGCAACAAGTACAATTACCTGCCCGCGTATTTGGTCCCAATGACTCTGCCTCTCACCCCGTGGCCCAATCACCCACAAGTTTCTTTGCTGCCAATGAATCCACTTCCACTCAGATATTTGGAGTGATGTACATCACTCTTACTGGCTCAATAGATTCTATGGTACCTGCCAGCAGACCTTGGGCTCTCCTGGGAAAATTGTTATCTTATATTGTAAAGTTGGCCCCAATCTTGTGGTGGGCCCTCCATGCTGGGCCCGCGGGCCGTCCAGCCACAAGTTCCCAGGAACCCTGAACAGGCTGGATCCCTGACAGGATCTGCAATATTTCCCTCCACTGGATTAGACAACAGGTTTAACAATGGCAGGCGTCTTGTTTGATGGGGGTTTGTTGCCCAATCCTTGGTCATTGGCTTTGTGGATCTGTAGGTAACCAGTTGTGTTTCCTGGCTGCCATTCAGGTGGTAGAACAGTTGGTGAGATATTGGAAGAGTCTTGTCAGTCTCCAATAAACACTTTGTCTCTTCATTCTTATTCCTCATACTTTGGTGCATCACTATTTTAAACAGGACAACAACCCATGGAATTTTTCTAATTAGTGTTGTAACTTTGCTGTTTTAGCAGAGTTACAAGGGGAAAAATATTTAGAAACTAGATAATAATCTTTATTGAGAGATAGTGGTTATATAGTCATTGTGAATCAAGGATAACAGGAACATGATTGTGTTGATCACACAGTTGGATGGTGAAGGGGGTGGCTTGATCCTGATAATGAGTCAAGCGCCAAAACAAGGTATCCACCATAAGGGATCATCATTTGTTCATGTTGTTGGATTTGGAAATTCAAGTTGACTTCCTAGTCTGGCTTCAAGTGGCCATGTAATTGGATTGTGGGTCACAAACTGCTTGCTCAGAACCTTGCTGGCAGGTTGAGCCTTCTGTTTTGACAAATTTTATCCTAAAAGACACAGTATTTGTCCAAATCATAAATCAGGACAACTAGAAACGTTTAAACAAATACAGTATGCTCCACATAATGAGGTACACCAAATTTAATAACATACAAACAACCAAAATTCAATCCCCAGAGCTTGCAGCACTCCTAAATGAATAAGCTTATGTATTTAAGGAAGAGCTCACAGAGCTACCCCCCCAAACAGGAGGTCAAACATGGCATTGATCTATGAAAGGCCATGCCCAAACCTGCACCCCTCTACAGACTCTCCCCCATGGAGACACAAACCCTCAAAACACACATTGAGGAAAATCTAGCAAAAGGATCATTTGCCTGTCTAAATTCCCATGGGGGGCAGCAGTATTCTTTGTAAAGAAAAATGAAGGCACTCTGCGTCTAGTAACCAACTACAGAGCACTAAATGCAAGCAAAGTAAAGAATAAATACCCTCTCCCACTTATAGAGGATCTGTTTGAAAGACTCTCAGGAGCCAAATTTTTCTCCAAAATTGACCTCACCTCAGGTTATAGCCAAGTTGAAGTAAAGGAGAAAGACATACCAAAGACTGTGTTCTGTACGCAATTTGGATCCTTTGAGTGTAGGGTAATGAACTTTGAGATGATCAACACTCCCGCAACGTTTGTCACCATGAGGAACCAAGCGCTAAATGGCCTCTCAAACACATTATGCTACCTCAACAATACCATCATATTATCAAAAACAAAAGAGGAACACCTCATTCATGTCTGCAAGACACTCAATCAACTTGCAAAGCACAAACTTTATGCAAAACTAAGTAAGTGCCAATTTATGGAAAAGAAACTCCTGTTCTTGGGCCACATTGTCTCTGATGGTGGAATCAAAGCAGATCCAGACAAAATAAAATCCATAAATAACATGCAACACTCCACCTCTGTTAAACAAGTTATATGCTTTCTTTGAATGGTAGCTTATCTAAGAAAATACATCAAAGACTGCGGAAAGATCATCACACCAATCAATGACCTAACCAAGGGTAATGCCAAAAAGAATTTCATCTGGACACCAGAATGTGACAGGAATTTCCTACTATTAAAACAATATTTGATTGAAGCACCAATCTTAAAATACCCTAATAACAACGGGTGCTACAAGCTCAGGTCAGATGCCAGTGACACCACCATTGGCGCAGCCCTGCACATCTGTCAGCCAGGGCAGCATGACTTCCTGCCAGTATGTTATGAAAGCAGAAAACTAATCAATACTGAGCAGAGATACCCAATACATGATAAGGAATTGCTAGCAATATAACACACATGCAAGAAATGGAGATGTTACTTAGAAGGACATTTAAACACCCAAGTACTAACTGAGCATAAATCCTTAATATATTTCAAAACTCAGAACACACTCACACAGAAACAGGCCAAATGGATGTCCCTGCTGGAGCAGCTTAATTTGGACATCCAATACAAAAAGGGGGCAGAGCTGGTCATGGCTGATGCTCTATCTAGACTATGTCAGCCTAGAGAGGATCACCCTGGCCACCTGGACCCTGACTGGCCTAACCTGTACAACACTGGTTATAAAACCAAAGGGAAAGACCCCTCAACACATCAACTGACCCACAATACATTAGTAAGGAAAAAAGTATTTCCATGTATCAAATGGCACTGTATACCAAATCATTAACAATAAACATGTCCCGTACATCCCACTTGCACAAAGAGTTGATACCATATTAAGACATCACCACCTACTAGGAAATACAAAGGCTAACAACCTATAACTTGCATTAAAATAGATAGTATGGTGGCCCAACCTCAAACAGGATATAGTTGATGTTCTGAAAAAGTGCACAGTGTGCGAGAAATACACCAGCACAAAGGCTCCCCAGCCAACAGTCAACCCAGTATCTGACCCCAAACCATTTAAGGTTTGGGGGCTAGACGTAGTGGGGCCCTTCCCAGAAACAAAAACAAACAAATGTTTCTTAATTGTAGCTATTGACTTTGCCACACAATGGCCCATCTGCTGGGCAACAAAGGACCATAAAGCAGAAATCATCAACCAATTCATTAACAAAGCAATCATAGCCAGCTATGGCACTCCAGACTATACCATAACTGATGGAGCAACCAAGCTATCAGGTCACGTAGTAAAAAACAACTTAAAATCCAAAAACATTAAACATTCCAAAACCTCTCCATACAAGCCACAGGCCAACGGCAGAGTGGAACACCTAAAAATCAGCCTTATCAGGACCCTAGGGAAAATAATGAATGACAAAGCCAAATACACATGGCCACTATATGTGAAACATGTATTACTAGTATCCCAAGTCTGCACCAATCAAGGAACAGGCTATTCACTGTTTGAACTAACCTACAGGTATAAACCAGAAATAATCACATGCAACAAACAGCCATACATAAAGACCCCCGGGGAAACCCCCCATAGTAGAACAAGTACCAAATCTACAACACATGAGCCTCAAAGCTAAAATAAAAGAAATGAAGAGGCTCAAAACACAAAAGGTAACCTTCACAGAGGAACCACTTCCCATCAACTCCCCCGTCTGGGTTCTAACTGGCAACAGAAAGAAATTAGACTCAGTACACAGGGTACCAGGAAGAATCATCAAGTACAGACCAGATCACAACACCTATCTAGTAAAATTCCAAGGTGCCAAAACCCCTATTGTTAAGAAATACCACAGAACCTGTCTCCGTCTTAGTAAAGGAGAACACTCAACCAGACTGGTTCCAACTAGTAAACAGCTCCAGGAGCATCAGGCAGCAGACGTGAAAACAAAGCCCCCTCCTGATGCACCAGAGTAACCCCTTAAGGGGTGTGTGTCAAGGGTCTGGATGTACAGGCATTCTGGCTACCGCCAGCCTGCTTAACATCCAGCCATTGCCTGATTTGGTGCCCTTCCAATATACCGTTTGACCTACCAAGAATGGTAACCAAGTAATATCACATGACAATCCAAGTATCCAGTGGCTTGAACCCATCCTGCAAATGACCAACCCCTATTTTGATCCAACTAAATCTCTGCCACGGCCCAATCTATATAAGCTTAAAATATTATACAATAAAAGATACTTCTCTTCTCTCCTAATTATATATTTGAAGCTTCCCCAAAAGGCGCTCCTTATCAACAGAAAAAGTGCCAGTGAACCAGTGGAGCCACCTGTACAGGAAATTGATGTCTCTTGTCCAACTCTGCCTGAGGGAATTCCAGATGCCTCTCCAGATGAGTGGATATTGGATGACTGCTTGGGTATGAAGGAAGACAGGACAAATTACTTGGCAGCCTGTGCGGGTCCAGTTGAGTGTGGATTGGCTCAAAGAAGTGGAATGACGTAAGAATGTGGCCCAGAGCATGCCAGTATTATTGATTCCAAAACCTTTTGTGTAGGCATTTCAAGGGGTTATTCTTCTGGATATTTTTCTCAATGGTATCCCAGCAAAGACAGTATACAATCCAGGTTGTGCTGGGGTATAGGTATCAAAGAACTTCATCTGTAAACATGGGATGGACCCATCAAGATTGGTCACACTGACTTTATCTTCTGCTGATGGGGTTACTACTATTGAACAAGATGTGTTTGGTGAGGTGGTAATAAAATGGAAAAATACCATGTTCAAGACTTATGCTGTAGTTTTGTCAGGAGCAGGATTCAATTTTCTGCTTGGTATGACTTGGATTATTGAAGCCAAGGTGAGCCTGGATGCCGTTAAGAATGTCTTGGTCCCTGATGGAGTTGAGTACGCTTATCAACAGCTGACAATTCTGCCAGCTCCAGAAGATGTTAAGTCAGTGGTAATCTATGCTGAGGAACATTGCACAATTCCACCAAAAGGAATTGCCTGGTTGAAGCCGTTAGTTTTCAATTATGGAACACAGGGAGGACAAATTATTCCAGAGTTACCTCGTCATATATCTTCAAATGTGGCAATATTTGAGAATGGGTCAAATGACAAACTTCTCAAATCCTGGAAGTTGTTTAATGCTTGCACAGTTCCTGTGGATATTCAACAAGGTCAGTGTATTGGAGGTTGGATGCCTGTAGTTGGAGAAGTCACAACAAATAAACCTATTGTCTCTTATGTTTGTGTGTCCTTCAACAATTTAACCCGTATACTATGTCCAAGTGAAGCACCAGGTACCCTGTTGTATACTCTGGTGTGGAAATGGAGTAGTTGTTTCTTGTTGGACAAATATGATGTGGGGAGAACTGGTCCACACTATGTCATAAAAACATTGACTGGGAAGCCGTACAAAGGATATGTACCCTGTTGTAGTCCTGATGCAGTTGCTGCAATTAGAGAAGAGGTGGAGAAAATGCAAAGGGCTGACCTGATTGAGGAAAGTATCAGTCCTTACTCTGCTCCAATGGTTTGTGTCCCAAAGCCAGATGGGAATATACATGTTTGTATTGATTTCTGAATGGTGAATAAGGATATTGTAAATTATGCCTACCCAATGCATAGGATTGAAGACCAGCTGGACGCCATGGCTGGATCTTCCTGGTTCACCACTTTGGATCTGACTAAGGGTTATCACCAATTGTTAATTGATGAGAAGTCTAAGGAGGTTACAGTGTTCTCTACACCTGACGGTCTGTATCAATGGAAAGTCTTGCCATTGGGAATGAAAACAGCAGGTGCTGTGTTTCAGCATGTAATGGACTAAATTATGACAGGACTACAGCCTAGGTGTGTTTTGGTATATATAGAAAACATTACTGTATATAATCCTTCCTGGGAACAACATCTAGAGGATCTTGATCAAGTATTTTGCCAGATTGAGAAAGCAAAGTTGAAGATTAGTGTATCTAAGACTAAGCTTGCCTGTCAAGAGGTCAAGGTGTTAGGGCATGTTGTGAATTCTCAAGGGATTAAACCAAGTCCTGAGAGAGTTACTCTGTTGTTAAGTATGAGGTTGCTGCAGTCAGTCTGAGAGGTTTGGGGCTTTATGGGGTTGGTGAATTTCTACCAGAGATTCATACCTAATTGCTCTGCACTTGGAGAGCCATTGTTTGCATTAACAAGGAAGAACACCCAATTTGTTTGGGGACAAGAGCAATAGTCAAGCTTCTTAGAGCTAAAGAAGAAACTCTCTGAGGCCCCCATATTAATATTCCCCAATTGGTTGAAGTTGTTATACATTGAGACAGATGCAAGTTCAACTGGTCTTGGTGCCGTTCTTACTCAAGAAGGAGAGTTGAAGTTATCCTGACATCCTGTTGTGTATGGTTCTAAGACTTTGGGGACCACTCAAAGGAAATACTCTGCTACTGAACGTGAAGGATTGGCAATAGTATGGGCAGTGGAACATTTTAGGATGTATATCCTAGGAATGCCGTTTATTATTGTCACTGACCACGCAGCATTGAGAGCAATTCAGACTAAGGAAGACTTACAAGGCCAAATGCAATTGTATGCAGAGAAGCTCTCTGGATATGATTATGATATCATCTACTGTCCAGGGTTAGAAAATCAGATTCCTGACTTATTGTCCAGAGCGCTGTTGGCCTGTGGAGAAATTGAGATGCAAGAAGCCTGGGAAGCTCTATCAAGGAATAGGATTTATGTAAAAAAATACAAGCGTCTACAAGTGGTCAGAGATCTCCATGTGCAATGGGGAGGTCACCTCCAATATGAGAAGTTATGGCAAGTGGTGAAAGCTTGGTACTGGTGGTCAGAGATGAGAGCTATGGTCCTTCAGATTTTGCAAGAATGTGATATTTGCTCTAAATTCTCAGCGGCAAAATCCAAGGTGCAGCTCAAATCAGTGATGTCACATTATCCTTTTGAGTTGGTCTCAATGAATACAGGTCATATTACGTTAGCAAGTGGTTGGAAAGAATACTTTGTGGTGGCCATTGATTCTTTTACAAAATGGGTAGAAGTTCAAGCACTGACCAAGGAAACAAGCGTTGCAATTTCTAAGTTTCTCTGAGAAGAAATAATAGCACATGCATGGATGTCCTGAGTAAAGTTCTCACCAATAATGGACCACCTTACGTAGGACCAGTATTGACTAAGGAATGCTTGAAATGGGGCATTTCTAAGTTAACCTCAGCTCTGTATCATCCCAAGACAAATGGTTTAGCCAAAAGAACCATTGGAACACTGAAGTGCATTATGGAGAAATTGGCTGACGGAGCCACAACCCATTGGAAAGATCACCTGGCAATGAGTGTCATGGCATACTGTACAATGCCCCATGATGCTACTGGGTTTATCTGTTTTGGATGTTGTATGGCCAGGAAACTACAACAAGCACTGAGGTTGGTCAATGGGAGTTTGTGGAAAAGAGTTCCTATGAAGCCGCTGTAGAAGAACATGCAGTTGAGATGCAGAAGTTATTTGCCAAGGCTAGTAGTAAAGGAGAGCAAGTTTGAGAAAGATGTGTTGCCAAGTGGAACTCAAAGCCTGGAGTACTTCCCCATGATCATTTCCTGGTTGGTGATCTGGTATGGTTTGATCAAAGACACCAAGAAAAACACCCAAGAAGAGGTCTTCAGCAATGGGTAGGTCCTATGAAGATTATCTTGGTTAGTCCAGGGCCAAACTACCTAGTTTGAGGAGTTGGAGCTGCCTTAGGAGAAGAATGGTCCTGTGTTCATCCTCAATTCCTTAAGCTGTTCCATGGGGAATTAGAGCTGATAAAGGTCCAAGAAGATGAGGCCAATTCCCCCAAAGAGAAGGAAGGGGTCTTGTGACTGTACAACAGTCACTGTTAAGTATTTAGCCAAATAAATACTCCAAGATATAAAGTTGCTCTGTTTTTGCTGTTTGTTTTATGTAGATAGGTTTGGTTGGAATTCTTCAGATAAAGATTCCTGAGAACTTAGTATCTATATTCAATAAAAGAACAGAAGGCAAGATTGGCCAAATCAATCTTGGAGACTAGGCGTCTCAAAAACAATTTAATTAACTGGGAAGATTAATTAATAGATATATGGGAATATAATTAATGAGGATTTAATTATATTGGTTAATTGCCTTGACTGTGTCAAGAAGTTTGGTTAAGGTTAATCAAAAGTAAACCCCTGAATTTTGGGTTAAAAGCGCTGCTTTGGCAAATTCATTAGGTTAGAAGAGCCACTGCGCTGTCTAATTGATTTGAGAAGCGCTGAGGCGCCGCCTAGTGAATTTTTCAGGCGCTGAGGGGGCACTGTGGTGGCGCCTGGTTTGAGTTTTGAAGCATTTTAATGGGTTTTAAGGCAAAAACCCATTAAATGCAAAGATAACTAAATAAAGGCAAGGATGCCTAGGAATTCAGGTTTGATCAGCTGGTTCCCAGTTGGAACATTAATAGCTGAGTTTTGGGATGTGTAATCCACAGGGTTTTGGCGCTGGGAGCTGGGGAAGCTCCATGCTGAGTTGGTACATTGGGATGAATGGAGTCAGGTGACTTCTTCCCATTGTAAGTTGGTTCTAATAGGTTGAGAAATATTAGCTGATCTTTTAGGTAAAGATCTAGGTTTGGATGACTCAAATGTCATAGATCATGTGAGATGAATCATAGGTTGATTCAGGAACCGGAGGGGTTTTCAGCCAAATATGCCCTGAATGGTATATAAGCAAAAACAGCTACATTTTAAATAAAGATATATTGTCAATTTTGATGCTTTCCCCTCAACTTCTTTTTAATTATCATGTCTTCTTTATTACTATTTGAAAGAGCAAAATTTGGAGTGCTTTGTGTTGAGGCCGCTGCTGCAAGAAAGGAAGTTCCTACCAGCTTGCTTGAGGAGGCTTGGGCAAGTCTGGAGGTCTCTAAGATTGCACCTGAGGAATCTTTGGTAGAAGTGAAACACGGCTTTTGAAGAACTATACTCCAACTATTTTGCCAGAGGAGGAACCCTGGCACAAGGAAATTGAGTTTATGCATGGAACTCCTGGAACTTGCTGTTAGGGTTTGATGGAATTTTGCAACAAGTAAAGGACAGAGCCAATCATGAAGTTGAGGCGTTAAGAAACAGAGAGGAAAAGAGTGTCAAAATTATGGCTTGTTGGAGAGATGACAATAAAGCATTGTCTCATAAAATTGCCTCCCTGGAGGCAAAGCTCTGTGAAGCTTTGTCACAGGAAGGTACCAGTAACAAGAGTCAAGGGCAAGATAATGGTAAGTTTGACTGGTTAGACCTGGATCCGTCACAAGTGCCGTGTGTCAATCAAATAGAGATCTCTGCAATCCATAACCATTGTGGGCATTCCATTTGTGACAGCTTGCTCTAGGCAGATTAGTATCTATGCTGTGGCGTTGTTGTTGTTGGCTCCAGCAAAGGGTTCCAAGGTGGCGCTTTGGAGTCTCTGGGCTACATAGGCTGGCATGGTGCTCTCATCAGTTGCTCAGGGAGTGACAGCAGGTGCTTGAAAGAAACCTTGTGCCAGCAAGGCGTTGAAGGCAGGGCGCAGAACTACCATGTTCTGGTAGAGCACAAAACTGACAGGAATTTTGGTTCCAGGTGTATATGGTGTCCAATCCAGCAGGAGGCCAGACATGATTCTATTGAGGATTTTTTTACCACAGCAAGTATGGGCAACAGGCAGGATTTTGGGGGATAAAGTAGGATGGAGAACCTACCTGTGCTACCAATGTTGTAACTGTGCTGTTTTAGTAGAGTTACAAGGAGAGTCTTTTTGGAATCTATTTAATATTCTTTATTTAGAGATAATTATTATATAGTCATTGTGAATTGTGGATAACAGGAACATGATGGCGTTAATCACACGGTGGGATGGTGAAGGGGGTGGCCTGATCTTGGTAATAAGTCAAGCGCCAAAACAAGGTATCCACCGTAGGGGATCAGTTTCTGTTCATGTTGTTGGATTTGGAAATTTGAGTCAACTTCCTAGTTTGGCTTTGAGTGACTGGGTAATTGGATTATGGGTCACAACCCTGCTTACTTGGAACCTTGCTGGCAGGTCAAGCCTGATGTTTTGAAAATATCTTATCAGCAGAAATTAGTACCCAGGAAGATCAGGTCATTGTTAGATCTTCAAATTAAAATACAGATAAGATACCAATCACATCATCAGCTTTGATCCTCCACCAGTTCACAGTTCCTAACTTGTTGTTTTTTTCAACTATCAGTTTTGGCTGCTGCAAGCTGCATTCTGCATTCTTGCTGGCAGCAGTCAAGCCAACATGACCAAGCAGGAAGAAAATTAATGATAAACTATTCACCCCAAGTTGCACCACACATTATTCCCCATTCCCAAGCCAAACTTTCAAGTATTTAGTGAGAAGCACTGGGAATTTACCCAGTGCTCTAACATCTTCAATTTTCTGAATCAATAAATTAGGATCCCTATATTTTTTACTTTGCTAAATTAGTAGTTTCTAAGTTTAGATTGAATTTGGATGCAGTGGAAGCAGAATTTTCTTCTGCTTTTCTTCTGCCTCTCCTTCTGATATCCTGTTACTGAATGTCGCCAATTTGACTCCAATATATGGGTCAAGGACACCACCAAGACTTCAGCTTGGGATTACCTCTGCACCAAGCATCAGATTCTGACTACTTGTGATAAGGCACCACCTCCTCCTTTTCCTCCCTCTGTGATCTGTCCTGGAGCACCTTGGTATGTTTTGACTTATATTGCAGTATACTATGATTTGACTCATTTTGCTCCTTTCTTTGGTTCATATAAATTGTGGGGCTATTTGGTGAATACAATGATGGTTGGAATTCCTGTAGGATTCTCTTTGGTGGGTTTTCATCCTACTGCTCTTTTACATTACTTAGGCTCCCTCCTTCCTCAGGAGTAGATCCCTGATAAACAACCAATAAACCCTATCTTATTATTCTTATTATTGTCCTTTTTATTTTGACTTTTGTCTTCCCCAATCAAATACTGAACTATCATTGGTTCAGTTGCAACATTATGTTTCATGCTGTACCTTGCAATTTGTGACTTTGATTTTGCGGTTTCCACAGCCTCTGTGCTGATTTTGGAACCCCCCTCTAATTTTAAAACTGAAGAAATCATGGAACTGATTTGTGAGGTTGTGTACTTACAAAATCCAGTCAAAATTTCTTAATCAATTTTATTCTTCTACTATGCCCTAGTTTTCTTTGGCTGTATTGTCCCTCTGCCTCTTCTTGGAGATTTCTGTCTCTGAATGTCAGGGATCCAGCCTGTAGGGGGTTCCTGGGAACTTGCAGGTGGACGGCCCGTGGGCCCAGCAGGGAGGGCCCACCACAAGATTGGGGCCAACTTTACAATATAAGATAACAATTTGCCCAGGAGAGCCCAAGGTCTGCTGGCAGGTATCATATAATCTATCAAGCCGGTAAGAGTGATGTACATCACTCCAAATATCTGAGTGGAAGTGGATTTATTGGCAGCAACAGATTCTTGTGGGTGGTTGGGCTGCAGGGTGAGAGGCAGAGTCATTGGGACCAAATACGCGGGCAGGTAATTGTACTTGTTGCAGAATAACAGGGGAGGTATAGTGATTTTGTGGCCTTCCCTGTAAACAGTCTTAGTCTCTCTAGTTCTTGCCTCAGGGTTGTAGATTAGGATTTCATCTAGGGTAAACTCCAAATATACAGGGTCAGGGGGTACTTGGTGAAACGTACTGGGCTGTAGAGAGCTCCTGGTGGACAATAAAGGTCAGGCGGCTGGTCCACAGTTTCTTGGGTTGGGTAAGCGGGAGGTACAGAGCTGCAGGAGTTGGACTGAAAATGAAATAGAGCTAAAATCAAGTATGGGATAACCTGGTTGAACCAAAGGTTCATGTCACTTTATTGCAAGAATGGTTATGGGCAACTTCCTGGCGGTCCATGGTATAAGTATGCCCATCTGCCATGGGTAAACTTTTACAAATTCCTTTGGGCCTAGGTGCTACTGTCTACCAGGTTTTTCCAGTCCTTGGTGGCATTCATTGTGGGAGTTAATTCATTGGCTGGTTCAAACTTAGAATAATCAAATTTCTCTATCAGGCTGTGGGGTTGGTCATCTCTGGGTAGTCCTGCGTTCTATAGGAAGTTTCTTTTTTTCCCTCTTCTGTGGTGGCCTGAGTTATTCTGGGATCTTTGGCTTGACCCACCCTCTCATTGGTTGGGTTAACAGGAACCTTTGGCGTGGGGAGTCTTGATGCAGGTAATTTTAGTTCATCAAGACTTTAGGAGATTCCCCAAAGTTGAATCCCTCTCTGGTTTGAGTCCAAAAATCTGCGGGTGGCCTGGTCCTGCGGGCTGGCAGCCCACAGGGTATTGGGGTTTGATCACTGTAGTTGAGGTTTTCCTATGAGCATGATCAACAGGAGTTTGTCAATTGTGACAGATATCACAGAGACTTGGGCCACACCTGTAGCAGGAACTTGCATGAATATCTCAAGTCACACTACTGGTGGCCCAACATGCTAGATGATATCTGAGAAGTATTAGAACAGTGCAAAGTCTGTGAAAATTACGTCCAAACCAAAGCACCGCCCAAGTCAGTAGTACCAGTATCCATCACAGACCCTTCAAGGTATGGTCACTGGATATAGTAGGGACCAATGCCTGGCAATAACAAGAGCAAAAAGTACATCATAACAGCTATCAACTATTCCACCAAGTGGCCTATAGCGCAAGCTACAAAAGAACATAAAAGCAATGATATAAGACAATTTATTGGGAAAGAGATCATAGTCAAGTTGGAAAAAACAACCTCCTGATCACAGATGGAGGCACCAAACTTAATGCCATTGACAACAATATCTACCTCAACAAGAACGGAATAAAACATATAACTACCAGCCCATACCACCCACAAGCAAATGGACGAGTAGAACAACTAAACGGCCCGCTTGTAGAAGCACTCAGTAAGTTATCTGCTAGAAATCTAAAAGCCTGGGTTGACATGCTACCAACAGCACTCATGGTTTGCAGAACACAAGTCAATTGTAACCTGGGCAAAAGCCTGTATGAACTTGTCTATGGGCAGAAGCCCGCCCTTGTTAGTACTACCGCAGGACCACGGTTACCTATACCTAAAAAGGTGCCAGACAACAGTGATCCTGACGTACAACATACCAGAAAAGAACAGGAAGATATGGAGCAGAAAAGAATTGAAAGAGAGGAAATCCCATTGCAACAGGAAAGATTCCAGTTTGGGGACAAAATCTTGATTGTCAATCATGACCAACATAAGTTGGATCCCGGGTTACGTGGATCAGGTGTTGCAACCAAGTTTCCAGACTTGCCTGCCAACATATCTCACAATACACAGGGGGCGCTCAATGAGCCGCCCCTTGACGTATCTAACAACATGAACCAATCTGATGGCAATGTCAAACTGCGGCCACTTTCTCCTAATTAGGAGCACTACCAATTTGACCTGCTGATCCCCCACAAGTTATTCCTTGGCTCCAATCCTTACATGGAACATGCCACCCCCTTGTGGCCCAGTGGCTTTCCCCATATAGTATATTAATTGAAGTATTATATAATAAACAATAACTTATTCTTATTATTCCTGTCTTTTCTATTGGACTGTTGTCCTTCCCAATTCAAATACTGAATCCTCATTGGTTTAGTTGCAACAGTGGTAGCAGTGGTAGGTTCACAACCTACCTAAAGAGAAAATTCCCCCCAATAAAGGACAAAACACGGGCCGTATGGCTACTCCCCACCAAGAAACCTTCCTGCCAATCCCTGATGGGAGACATCCCCAACAGGTACATCATCTATAAAGATCAACTGGTACTCACAAGTGTGTATGATTGACTCCACCTTGGGCAGTGCAACACTATTGTCACCCCACCCCAGTCAGACCTGTCACAACGCATGCTCAACCTCCAGTTAGAAACCTTTATGGGTGGCATGGAAGGGGCTGACATTGTCAGCTGGCTTAACTCCACTGAAACCTGCCTCTGTGTATGTCAGGTACCTGAGCCTATGTGGGTTGCTACTACTTCAGGCTGCCTTATAGGACCTGCTGCAGTTTGGTTCATCACCTGGGCCATTCAAGAAATAGAAATCACCTGGGTGTCATTCAGGGATGCTGCAAAGTCCCGCTACAGTGAGACATTCTCACCCATTGTGGTGGGGACTCCCCTCCTGGCTATCAAACAGACTGGTTCTGTTCCCAAATACCTTGCCGCCTGGCAGCAAGTCCTTGCCACCACCCCAGAAGCTGTTACTGATGGGAACGCCATGCTCCTTACCTTGATAGTTAATGGGTTAAAGCCCCATATCTGCAAGTGGGTCCCTATAGGTCACTGCACCTCCATTGATGACTGCTATAAGGCCATTATGGAGGCTAATAATCAGGCTTCAATGGGGTTCTACTTCTCCAATGACGCACCACCCCAACCTCTTCCCACACCTGGCAGTGCTCACAACCAAGTAGGTTGCCGCCAGCCACACCAACAGGAAAATGGGGTTAAGCGCCCCTGTGAAGGGGAACTCAGTTAGCACAAATTGAGGACCTGGGTAAAGCCTGGGGGTTGTAGTTACAAGAGGTTCTACAACCCCACTTGACTCTCACTCTCAATCCCTCCTAGAAAAGAACCGCTTCAACTACAACATTCACAAAGTTAAAACCCTCAACGTCTTCCAAGTTCATAGCAATAACCCCATACTTCAAGCCAGCCACTCTCCAAATATGTCAGGATTGACAATTTGTTACCCCTCAAAACCTGGGCCCAAGGGCAGGATTCAAACCCTGAACCCAAATTCCTGCGGGCCGCTGGCCCCATGAACCAAGAGCCTGCCCACATTTTTCTGAGATCAAGCCCCCGCAAGCTGAAGCCCCTGCTAAGTCCCAAAGCCAGAATACCAGTACAGCTTCAATTATGATGGTTCCTGAGGAGGAGTTCCTTTAATTGCCTAATGGAGACAGAGAAGGTGCCACTGTGAACTTCATGAGCTTGAAGTCCTCTCAAGTAACCAATCAAACTCAACTGCCAAGGAAAAACCTGGGCTTTGGGCCCAACCCCGTGACCACAGCCAAAAATCAAGGAAATCAAGTGACCAATTTGAACGTTCTGACCAATGAGAGAACATCCAGCCAAGGTGTCATTTTGCCGCTCCTGCACCTGGGCCACCTGGCCACCTGCCCGCATTTTTCACGATATTTTGATGAAGCCCTTATGGAAAATACCAAGTTTGGAGGCGGGATGCTATATATGCCTATAGATTCTGTGCTCAAACCTTATTGCCATTTTTGAATAAAGGTTATGTTATTTTGGCTCAAGCAACTATTGCCTTATTTTGTATTTGCTATCTACCAATTCAGTTCAAGATCTCTTGGCCCCCCTGCCCCACCGCCCGCAGTTTTCTGTCCTCCTGGTGTACCCTTTGGACCTGTCCATTTTACCAACTAACCTCTGAAATCTGAATACAAGAACTACACCCCGGAAAAGATACTCAAACTCAATCCTTTGGCCTGCATAAAATCTGCAGTTAGATACAACCAACAAGGTATGTGGATATTTTCAACACCCAAGTTGTTCAGAGGGAAATTCAACTATCTCCCTGCTTATGACCTACCCATGGAACCACCTGTGACCCCAAAACCTATACTCACTTCCTCACCCGACCTTCCAACCAAACATATTAGTAAGCTGTTTGGGATTGTCTACATCACTGTCAGGAACCAATTCCTGACATCATTAATTATCCTTAAGGTATTTTTAAATTGTTTCAATTATGATTTGGATTTCCTAAAAGATATCTCAACAAATTCCCTGACTATTCAATCCCTCCAATGATTGTTTCACCTCCAGGGTATTGTGAAACTCTATATTGCTTATCACCAAAATCCAACTGCAAGGTTTCATGCTTGTGATCAACTCTGAGCTCAACCATTTGCTCCTGATACGTAACAGAGGTGTTTGAGATCTCCTGATATTGGACCTTATGGTTATTTAAGTGGATAATTCCCTTCCTTAATTCTTGTTTGTTTAATAAAACCTTTATCCTGTTCCCAATTCCCAGATTTATTGCTTGCTACAATAGTTTGAAATAGGAAACCTAGCCAGTGCCTAGAATGCTTACTACTAATATTGGTGGTAGCTTGGGTGTATTAGCTTTGTTACTATGTATGACTATCTTCTTGATCTCCGACAACACTGATTTGGTCCTCTTGGTTGTGATTCCTGCTATGAAGAATGTGAGAGCTACTGCTGGGTTGATGAAAATGGCCACCTTGCCTGAAATCAATATGGAATACTGGATGGAGTACAGAGACCTTATTCTGGTGAAGTAGGTCCCTGACAATCACCCTCACAGGGGTGATTGACACTATAATCCCGGCCGCTGTCCCGTGGTTCTGGGTGGAAAAGTCTGTCTACTACCTTTTTAAATTAGCTCCCCTCTTGTGGTGGACATTGCCTGCAAAAAACCCGGCCCGAGTTACCCCTGAAAACGATGGGCCGGCTGCCCAAGACTAGATCCCTGACACAAAGTCACAGGTTTTCCTATACTTTCCTAATGTTAGAATACTTAGGATATCATCATGGTGGATGATAAAATACCTTGGTCTGCATATTTCTGATATATATATTATTATTAGAGGGAGGTTATTTAATTCATCTCATCATTGAATGGAGCATCTGGCACAAACTAAGTTTGCAGAATTTGGCAGAAACTGATTTTCTGGGAACATGTTTGGCAGGCCTTTGGTTCAAAACTGATGTATTGTTTCCTGTGCATAATGTTTCCAACAAGTTGGATTAAAAAACACTATTTATGAATTGTCCAGGATGTTCAGGAACACTTGTGCCAGAACCCTTCACTAGATACAAACAATTTTGCAGGAATTTGATAAGAACATCCCTCTCATGAAAAATTTGTGCTGGAACCCTCCCTACATACAACTAAATTTATATACTTTTGTTTAGAATATGATTAGTTTTAGATAGTATCAGAAGATCTAGCTTCTTATTTCCACTATATTAACAATCAATCGAAGCTAAAGTCCGGTTTTTGATCAAACCCCCTTGAAAAATTTAATATATATTTTCTGCTATTCTGATGGCGTGAATTAAGCGAAATGCATTTATTCATCTGTCCTATTCAGCCTGCGCCAAACTAAGACATAAGCATATGTGAATTGGCTTTGGGGTAGGGAACCAAGCCATTTAAATTGCGAGGTGGAGTTCTTTATTAATGGATCTACGTGGGCATAAATTATAAAGACATAAAAGGACTTTTAAAAGTGTTGTAGTGATTAAAAATACCTTTATAATTATATGAAATTATGGATTGAATAAGTTATCTAGTATATTCCCCTTTTTTTTAATCAAACAATAATAACCAATCAAGTTGTATTGAAAAGAGAGACACCGAAATGCTCCACACTTTTCACTAAATACATCAGCGCATTGGCCACATATTTCTAAATATAAATATATTTAATAATCCAAACCAAAGCGTTGTGACGTTCCCAACCTTACGATAAATATAAATACTAAAAATACACTTTTTAAAAAACATGATTAAAATCAGAACGGCAAGACTTACTAGCAAATTTAATCAATCCAGATTTTGATGTCCTTAAACTTGTGGGACATGATATTATGGCAGTAAGTGAGGATAAACCAGGTGAGGCGGTTCAGTCTAGGGCTCCCCACTTTCGGTATATAAATGCTAAACTAAATTAGATCAATGTGAATAAAATCAGCATCAACTCAATCCAGACGATGATATAAGAGGTTGCTAGTGAAGCATAATTCTGCGCCAAAGGGATGCGTCATGACAAGGTCATGTCGTCATAATTTCAAGAAAAATTTCATCTGACTGAGTAAAGAATTGGTACCTGACCTATCTATTCCGAATAGAGACAGTCCAGACTGAGGAAATCGAAGCACAGATAAACTACGATGATCCAGTCTATTAATATGACATTTTAATGAACCAATCATATTTGTAAATGATGGCGGCTTTAGAATTCAAATGGTTGGCAATGCAAGATGCCATAAACATGGTGACCCCAGTGACTTGAGAAGGTAGGAATTGGGTTCTTGGCAAACAAATTGTTCATTTATTGCATGACTGTACCGTTCTGGTGAGCAGGATGATTTGCTGGAGAATACTTATTACAGCTGGTCTGGCTACAATGGCAATAACGAAAACCTGATTGGTGGTATTTAGGAAGCTTTAATGTGATTGGATGGATAAGGATTGGCTATAAAACCCCACGAAATGTTTCCAGCCAAGCATGGTGGATAGTTTGCCCTCATACGCCCAAGTGTACAGCGAGAAGAGATTTCAAGGAACACAGTTTCATATATTCAACTATGGACTCAGCAATCACTCTTGGAGGGTGTGTACAGCAACCTCAAGCAAGCCTCTGCTCAAGTACTACAGCGTCACTGGTCACGAGTCGGCTTTGCTTTGCCTTGGCGACGAGACACGAGTGGGGAGTATGCAGCGGCGCACGCTAAAAGGACAACCACCCCGCTACTTGGTAGAGCTTAAATTGCCCTACAACTTCCACGCCTTCCAAGACATTGTCTTTCTTCTCGATCCTCTCCCTATTATGGAATGCTCCGACGTGGATGGTGAGTTGCTGAGATTCCACTGGCTGAGGCATGGCTCTTTCACCAACAAGCAAGTGCTTATTCGCCTCGATGAACCTGAGAAGATCATAGCTACGTTCCAGCCCTCCCTGATTCCCACTAAAGTTGGCTCGGTATCTTTCTCTTCGACAATGGGCGACCAAGAGATGTGCCTAATTCTTATGTTCCTTACATTCTCGCTGTATGCTCGCCAAATGGCTCAGCTCCGATAACCAAAAATTAAACAACACTAAACTCCCACCAAAGGCTGCTAATCTTCATTCTTAAAATATATATTGATTTAGTATTTATATTTAAGGGTGATTTTTAGGAGCCCGAGCTCCACATTTTGATTCAGTCTTTTGCCATACTGTAAATTCAGAACCTAAACGTAAAAATGCGGGATTGTCAAATTTTGGTCCAAATTTCAAATCACTTTTGCGGGCAACTCAGCTGAGTGAAAAATAAAATGTTTAATCAAATCAACCATGTAATTTGACGTTTTTTGATTTATTTAAATTGGCAAATTTTGAATACTTTGAGCAGATAACTCAACTAACTAAAGACAAAACACAGCAAACAAATGTGGGATATATGAATCAGAAATGCGGGATTCTGATGTATGATTTGTGATTTCCTGTATTTCAAACGAATCATAGACAACATGTAAAAATTAATGAATCTGAAAATGTGGGATTGTCAAATCTAAGAACCAAATTTCAAATCAAAAATGAGGTGAATTAGAAATAAATATAATTTATGGGTATCTCAAAAAGGATGTCAAAGGATCTAGAGTGGATTTGTGCTGATTCTTTTAGAAAGCACATGCATTCTCAAAAATCACCCTATTCTATTTTAGGACGGGTAAAATTTAGATGCTTGATTACAGTAGATTTTAAAAAACACTAATAATAAAATAGAATTATAAATCACAATCTATCTTATCATGTTATCTTTTCCTTGATGTGTTGATAGCTCATTTACTATTGATAATGTGCCTGCATTTAATTGGATAGTTTCACCTTTAGTCGCCTTGGCAATAGGAAATCAACTTGCCTCTGCAACCACAGCTGGTTTCGGGAGGTGACTTGATTTCCTATTGCCAAGGCAACTGAAGGTGAAACTATCCAATTAAATGCAGGCACATTATTAACAACAAATGAACAATCACCACAAAAAGGAAAATGTAATTTGATAAAAATAAACTGTAATACAGTAGTTTTCAAACCTGTTGAGATAAACATATATTAGTCAGTTTAGAACACATGAACTCAGTCTAAAAACAAAATCAAAAATTAAGGAATTTATATTAAATTACAATATATTTGGATCCACTTTGATTTTGTTTTTAGACTGAGTTCATGTGTTCTAAACTGACTAATATATGTTTATCTCAACAGGTTTGAAAACTACTGTATATAATTCTATTTTATTCTTATTATTTTCTAAAATCATCTGTAATCAAGCATCCTTAATAGCAATACAGAAACACATATTGTAGTAAACTGATGGTTTATCTTTACCACCTCTTCTTTCTTCCTTGAAAAGAAGTTTGTTTGGCCCTGGCTACACCGAGGCCCAAAAACTTTTAAAAAAAATTTCATCAGGAGGGTGGCTCATATATTATTATATGGGTTTGTGGTTGCTATATTAGTGATTTAGAGTGCAGAATATTGTATAAATTCCAGGTTTAGACAATTTTACATTTCAATTAATTTCATGTCTAAACATGGTTGTTGAGATTGGATTTTTCATTTGATTTTATCCAGAGTGGAGCTTCTTGATTTTGGTTGATTTGTCCTAGTTTTTTACTGTACATTCAATTTGGATTCCAGTTCCCGCAATTAATATCTGAGTTTACTAGTGGCATTCAAAAGTAATTTGAAATTTGGTTCTTGAATTTGACAATCACACAATTATAAAAAATATAGTAAACTTAATAAAAAAAGGTTGATGGATTTGAATGCTTCAAATCAGATTACAGTTAATTCATTTAGTCCATTTAAAATATGCAGCTCAACTTGAAATTTGCAAAGTGTCTATGAGTGTGAGAGAGGGGGGCTAAACCAACTAAGTTTGGCTCCCATCCTGGTGTAACAAACCACCAGGATGACATCCAGTGAAGAACTGGGATGGCCGCTTGGAGGGGGGACCACAGGGAGGCCACTGGGGACAACTGAGGGAAGTAGGTGTTCAAGCTCATCAATATCAGACTGGTGAGCAACCAAGGGGAGCAGGTGGGAGCAGGAGAGGACACCTTGGAGGGACCAAGGGGTACTGAGAGACTCAGAACCACGCTGGGGAGGGGACGCATTGGAGGCACGGCTTCTTCTGAAACAGGTGAAGTATGATCCACCTTATCCAAATCCAAGTCATCACACGTCAAGCTCTTGACCACAGCCTCTCCTGAAAAGAGAAGGCCGCTGGCAGGTCTCAAAGACTAGAAGGGTCTCTACCTACAAGCCTGGCAGACGAAGAGATTTTCCCCCACAAATTGAGGGAGGTGGACCACAAAAGTAGCAAGAATGGAGCCAGGGAGAAAACCACAAACTTAAGTGCTGGGAGTATCATAGGAATATTTCTCACAAAATTTGGAGTAGGTTGGTATAATTTTCTGACAAAAATCAGGTAAAAAAGGTGCTGGTAGGGTAGGCTTAACAGAATTGTGCCAAACTGCAGCAGAACGGGTCCAAACAGCTTTACAATGGTCTTGGAGGCCTTGGCGAGAACAGCAAGCAAGAACGGGTTCAAAAACAATGATTTTAAAAGAAATTTCAAAATAATAATAGAATTTATAAAGAAAATCAATTCAAATTTCAGAGTTCAAACTCTGTTTTCAAAAGCAAAAGCAGAGGAGACAACAACTAGGAAAAATAACCCTATTATAGGAGGCCAGAAGAGAAGCCGTGTTCAAAACCGGCTAGTACAAGGTAAGCTTAAAGCCAAAACTAACACTTTAGTCCTTAGGCTGCTAGAACACAAACTGGGTTCCTGGCAGCAATAATAATTAAAATTTAAGTTGCAAATGACACCAAACTTTAATATATTTGGAAAATAGAAAATTAGGGGACTGAAAGTCCCCTTGCTTGATTAAAAGGAATGGCTTGCAACAAAACTGATCACATGACAGTGGGCTCTGAATCCAATTGGCTGGAGACAAAACTTTGCTGGGCAGGAGCAGGGAGACTGGAGGGCTTCATTCTAATTTCTGCGGCCAGATCTGATTGGATGGAGGAGTACTTGTCATTTGGAATTCACTTGTGTTGTTTAGTGTCAATGTGGCGGCCTCTGATTGGCTAGCTCTAATGGTTTTCAGAAGTGGGCAACACCACGCTAATAAATAGTCTAAATTAACCAGCGTTTCTTCCCAGGAGGGAGCCACCAAAGGCAAAGGGTCCGCAGGGTAGGCTAACACAAACCTCTCATCAACCGTGTGTGCTAAATCAATTAAAGAATGGAGGGGTTTGGCAGGCGTTTTTGGGCCTTTCTTGGTACAACAAGGGAATATTGTGCGGTCCAATGCCAGAGGTGGCAGTGAATTTACAATGAGTTCCCGCATTTTTAAATATTCAAATAAAAATACAAATAATTCAATTTAATTGAAAAAATACCATCCCCAAAATGTGATTCAAAATTTAGACCAAGTGTCAAAACAATGGGGTTGACCCCCCAGAAAGGTTCCAACTAAGCAGGTTTGTGAGCTGCAATCCAACTTCCCAGTGACCGTAGCTAAATGTGGAAGTCAACTCAAATTTCCAGAAACAGCAACATGAGAAGATGATGATTCCATACTGTGGATACCTCAATTTAGCACTTGACTCATTACCAGGATCAAGCCACCCCCTACCCATCCAGCTGAGTGATCACCATAATCATGTTTCTGATATTGTCAGGAATATTCCTGACATAAATCAAATACTGACTGAAAGGAAAAGCTGGGGAAAGATAGCTGAATTCCCAATTCAAGGGGCAAAATTTGATAAAGAAGTTCCCCCTTTATTTGGGGAAAATAAAAATAAAATTGAGGAAAAACCAGATCTTAGTGGGCGCTGGACTAATTTATCATCCGGGCAGGCGCCCGCCACCACCGCACAGACGCCCGCCAGCATCCAGCCAGCCCCCTGCATGGCCAGGCAGGCATCAGTGGGCCTGCTGCCAGCCCTCCACCCACTTGCTCCCCGGGTCCCAGTCGGCTGCCAGTCACCCACCTGGGTCCCAGGGCCCACCCTGCAACCAATCAGAAACCCTCCTTAAGTACAGCCAATCAAACAAATCCCTGAATGCAAGGGAAAGTTCTAAAACCAATATTACACCTCCAGAAGAAGGGGGGAATAATGGTTCAGATTTTAAAAATAAGTTTGCCACCAACCATTTGGAAGCTAATTTACAGACCACATGGGCAGGGTCAAACTCCAACCAAAACAATTTTCTTGAACCCAAAATAGATCTTAAAAAGGAATTGACTCACATCCCTCACCTAGCACCAGAGCAACATGAAATTATTGGTTCACCTCAAGAACTTCCCAACCAGCCACAGATAGCAGGAGAACAGGAGTTTGGCCATCTTTCCAAGTCCTAATTGCTATCACTATCTTCCAAACTTCTGGGATTTCCCATCCCCTGTTTTTCCCTCCCAATTGCAAATCTTTGCACAAGGGAAAGTACTATAAATAAAGGATCCCACCTCAGTAATAGCTTGTGCTATTATTGAGATTAATACCCTCAATAAAGTGAAATTCAACTTACAAACTTAAGTCAACTTACTAGTTAGCCCCAGCCAACCTCCCTCCAATCCAAGGAAGATGAAACATCTCATCTTCACAGCTGTGCTCACAGCTTGCCTTGGAATTGAAGGCTACCAACAGGGGTCAGAGTTCTTTGGGCCCTCTCCAGAAGGACTAGGTCATGACCCTCACTACAATCCTGGTCAACTGAACTCCTCCCATACTGGACCCTGGCCTCCCCTGGTGTCTCCACATTCTACACTCTCCATTGCAATTTACACCTCCATGTACTACATATTGACCTACTTTGCCGGGAGTTTTAGAAGATACAACGTACACACTAAGGTCTTCTGCTGGTTGATGACCATATATCCCATCATCACTGCCTTGACTGGGTTCCAATTTGCCAACCTGCTGCCATACATGCTGCAAGTGGTACCCACAGTTTTGGGGTATTACAGATATCCAGGATTCATTCCCACTATATAACCCATATCTCCAAATAAAGATATATATCTAATTTCCAATTATTTTCCCCCTTGTAACTCTGCTAAAAAAGCACAGTTACAACATTTGTAGCACAGGTAGGTTCTCCATCCTACCTTATCTTGAAAAAAAATTTGCCTGTTGCCCGCACACACTGCAGCCAACAAATCCTCAACATAATTATGTCTGACCTCCCGCCTGACTGGACCCCGTACACTATGGTACCAAGATACCCAATGGCTTTGTCCTGTACCAGAACATGGTGATCCCATTACCCGCCTTCAACGCCATGTCCACACAAGGGTTCTTCCAGGCTCCCTCCTTGCTCCTGCAACTAACCAACAAAACCACCATGCCCGCCTACATAGCTCAAAGACTACAAAGTGCTGCCTTGGAACCTTTTGCTGGGGCCAGCAATGACAATGCCGCCGCATGGATCCAGTCTGCCCAGAGCAAGCTGGCTCAGATGGAATGCCCACAGCAGTTTTGGATTGCAGAAATTTCCATTTGCCTGACCCATGACGCTGGCACCTGGTGCAACAAGTGGCATGAAGAGCACACTGACAAGAACTGGGATACTTTCAAGAAAGACTTCCTGGCAAGATTTGTGCTTAAAGATACAGCGTTCATGATCATACGCCAAGTAAAGAGCCTGACCCAATTGAGCACAATGAAGGAGCTCACCTGGGCGTACAAGGAGCTCCAACTACACGCCCCCTCAGATATGGCCTTTGATACTCCAGCTACCCACCTCATGTACTACAATGCACTCAAATCACATTTAATGAGACATCTAAACCTGGACCAAGTGATCAACTTGCAAAGCCTGTACTGTGAAGCAGAAAAAGCGGAACAAACATCCAACGCTCTTCACAAGGCGCAAACTGGAAAGAGAGCGACCCAAGGACTTGCACCCAACTTGGCACTCTTCTTGACCACCCCCTGGAGGCAATGTGAATAACACCAACCAAAAACCCACAGGTTTGAATGGACATGGAAATGGAAACAATGGCCAGTCTAATTGCACCCACTTTAGAGTGACAGCACTCAGGATAACCAGGACAAGGGAAAAGCCCGGGGAGAGCACTAAGCAAGCCAAGCTCTCCCTGCCAACCTTCCACTTTATCAAATGACATATATCACCCAGATGATGTGGATCAGTGCCCTGTGGTCCAGGTCCTCGCAGGAGACCTAGTACTTTACACCATTGCCAGACCTCCCAATAAACTGATGTCCAACCCTTTCTGCTTTCAAAGTTACACAGGCTCAGCACTCTTGGGCTCAGGTGCAGACTGTACCCTTGTCAATAGCAACTTTGTGAACAAGTTCAAGTTAGCCACTAATACTTTGTGGATCAAGAACATGGTTTTAGCTGATGAACATCACATTTGTTGTAAATTAGACAGCATGTGTATAATGGTCAAGGATATCAGTGGAATTAATCCTGATAGTCAAGACTAAACTAGTTCACACTCAAATCTGTCAGATCCAACGGATTTGTAATTCTAATTGTATCTTGGACGTTACAATAGGATGGCTGTACTATTACATCCAGTTTGGATTGGGTTTGGGAATTACCAGCAGCTTCCATAATGGGCAGCTGCAAGCTGCAGCCACTCCGGGGTAATGTGCACCCACTCTTCTCTGTTGAATTGTCTGGATCATCATAAGATGAAAAGAACAGGGATGCAAGAGCCTGGTGGACACCAGAAGATCCTGTAATGTTCCTGACAATGTTGCAGGTGTTAATAACACTTCTGTATCCATTGTGCAGCCAGGATGGTATATAAACTTCCTTTCTTTCCAAACAAAATACATACTTTCACATATTAAATCTTGCCTTTGCTCAACTTATTTGTTACCAATTAAATAAAGGTAAAGACTACAGAGTCATTGGACCTGTATTAATTTGTGTTTAGGCCTATTGCTATACTCTACCAAGCAACTGTAGACATTAACCCAAAGACGTCAACCAGGACCAATTCACAACAACATTGCTGTGACTTGGGAAACTGCCCCCTTTTCCATCATGCTGGAGAACCTCCACTCCATTATCCAAGGACCTGACATTGACTTTCCTCAATTTGACATAGTCCTTGGCCTGGTCTAGCTGAGAAAGAAAAATCCATACATAGACTGGGGCACATCAGTGTTAACCATCAAACAAGAAGGAGTCAACAAGCGTGGTGTGGTGGGCAGGATACCAAAAGAACAAAACTGAGCTACTCCCACTTTGCCCTTTTATGGCATCCCGCCTGGGTATGTGTCCAGGTATCCTAGCAGAAACATTTTTTAGATTAGCTAACTTTTGAAATCTTTATCTTATACCCTATCTGGTAAAATGATAGATGTGTCAGGCAGGCTTCCAAAAGAGCAAAGATTTGCTACACTCAGCTTCACTCTTTTACGGCAGCCCACTGGTATGTGTTTCCAGTTATAGCTGGTAAAACTTTGGTTAAAGATGAGTGTGAAGTTATATCTTTTGAAATTAAACTTTTTTAGGCTTTTTAATGATCTTTATTGATGAGGAGCGCCTTTTGGGGAAGCTTCAAATATGGAAATGAGAGAGAAGAGAAGTATATTTTATTTAATAATACTTTAGGCTTATATAGCTTTAGCTGTGGCGGAGATTTAGTTGGACTAAACCTAGGGGTTGGTCATGTGCAGGATGGGTTCAAGCCACTGGATACTTGGAAAGTCATGTGATACTGATTTGTTGTCATTTCTGGCATGTCAAACTGTATATTAAAAGGGCACCAAATTGGGCAATGACTGGATGTTAAGTTAGTTGGTGGTAGCCAGAATACTTGTACATCCAGATCCTTGACACCCCCCTTAAGGGGTTACTATGGTACATCAGGAGGGGGCTTTGTCTTGAAAGCTGCCTCCTGTTGTTCCTGGAGTTGTTTGCTAGTTGGTACCAGTTGGTTTGAGTGTTCTCCTTTGCTAAGGCGGAGGCAAGTTCTATTGTTGTGAATGCCACCATTCACCATGTTTTGATTTTGCCTTTGTTGGGTTATTTTGAGCAAAAATCACTCTCTTTTGTTTTTGCCCTTTGAAATGAATCTGGTTCCAAATTGGGAAATACAATTGTTCAGTTTCCTGATTCTGCGCAACTCACTTGCCCCACTCATGCTTGTGATGAGTGATCCTACGTCCATATACTGTTTTGTGGTAAAGCTACACAGTATATAATTCCCATTCTATACCTAATAAAATTTAAGTTCTATTCACATTTTTGTTTTTGTGTCTTCCAGTACTTTGGCGCCTCTCTCTAGCCACGTCTAGCAGATATTATTCAATCAGGGCCACAGGTTAATCACATAGCCTTCCCTGCCATTCTAGCCAAGACTTAGTACAAATCCAATCCTAAGGTTAGGATTTCCTGTTGTGACTCTGTGCCGTGCCTCAGATCACAACAAAAATGGTGCTCACTACAGGGGCTGTAAGCCCCTTGGTTACCCCCTTTGCAACTAAGTTTTCAGGACCTTTGCCTCCACCTATACAAGAGCCGACTTTGACTGAAATTACCTGTCCTCCTTTCAGGGCCCAGAATGGGCCAGAAAAAACCCTATGTTACATAGGTTCAACGCCTGCAATTGAGCAATTGTGCTACCAATTGATTGCGTTGTCAATTACGCAGATTTACCCAAAGGAAACTTTAATTCCAAGCGGGGAATCAAACCCTGGTCAAGGCCAAGCCTGGAAGCAATTGGAAACCGTCCTGAAGCCAAGTGAAAAAGATTCTAATTGGCCCACACCCTCTGAAACCCAGAATTGGGGACTTGGGTTGCCAAATGGCCCAAAATTCCCCTACCAGCTTCCCCAGGGCAAAATAATGAAAGAATCCATCTAACTGACAAATCAGGAGTCACCAATGGGACCCAGCTTGAGAATTACCCATTGACAACCAATAAGAAGTTGCCAGTAAGTCCAATTGCAGTTTCCTAGCAGGATATAGCTGGGAACACTGGCATCCCCTTTCTTTGCTGACATCTTCATCTAAAAAACTTTGTTGGTTAATACACACTGAGCATTTATACTTTGCAGGGGTTTATTACATTATTACAAATTTTATACTGCTGGTGCTTTCAAACAGAGAGTACCTCCAGTACCAACGCCAGCGCTGGGAAATGGAGTAACTTCTAGCTGCCTCCAACCAACCACCGCCAGCATTTACCCCATCTCCTAGAGTGCTGGACCAAGAATTAATTCCTGCTCCTGCACCGCGCTCCTCCTTTCCTGGTGTTCCTCTGCTCCAACAACTTGCCCAGCCAAGCCTGACCATGAGCGCCGCCACAGGAGAACTTTCTCTCATTCCTTCTGATTCATCATATGACTACAGTAAGCTTTGATTCGCCTATTTGACCATGCTGGGGCTCACTGAGCAAGTGATACCCAACATGGGAGTGTGGCGTCCTTGGGCTACTGCTGCCAATTATGTGATGCGGATGACCCTGTCATCTACTGGGCCTTCCAGGCTTGACCCTTCCCCTCAACCAAAGGTTTCACTGGGAGCCACCCAGGCCATGACAGTATGTCAACCTTATCCAAACTTGTAAGCCTGAGCCCCTATATTCAATTGATAATAGGGGCACTTTGTATGTTTGTTTTTATAATTTCAGCTTACTACACCTACCAGTTTTGCACCTGCCACACAATTGCTCATGGCAAACCTAGACCTGAATCCCACCCAAGTACTACATAAGTACAGAACGTCAACATATCTACCTCAAACCAAAACGCCTACGCACCCACCAGTTTCCCTGACCTACCCAAAATGGACCTAGCTAGCTTCAAGAAAGGCATGGTCATGATTAACGCCCTATTCAGGGCCCACCCTGAGAACTATTGTGACAACGCCCAAAAGGTGATGATGGTGGCAGCACAGTTGAAAGATGACACCAGAGAGGTTTTCTCAACTTGCTGGAGGAGGACCCCAACTTGATCTTATTTTATGAGGCCTTCCTGGAACGTATTAATAGCGTCACCACCCCTGCAGGAGCAAAAGTATAAGCATATATGTGTCACGGCCCATATCAGAGTCTGGTTGGGCTCCCACAGGGGAGGCAGGCCGGGCCTGAAAGGCCATGTACACAATAGGTGCAATCCATACCAGGTAGTTAAGGGCAGTGGCCAGGGGGCGCCAACTCCCAGTATGGGGCACAACCTGGTTGGTCAGCCCCAATACGGTGATGTAGACAAAACCTAGCTTGCTGAAATCCTGAGTGGGCGGTGCATTTGGGAGAGGAGGTGCAGTTGGGATCTCCTTCATGGTTGGCAGCAGATCCAAATGGTGCAGATGGAAATACTCCAGATCAAGGGCGCAGGTGGTTCAGCAGAAGCAGCAGGAGTATAACCAGGTGGATGTGGATAGGCTAGTTTGTATATTGTGGTGGATTCACAAATAGATGCATAGAAAATAATTAAATTTGAGCAAAAATAGACAATTCCTGCAATAAGATAATAATTTCTAGGCATAAACTCGCTTTATTAAGATGTCAACAGTGAGGAGGGCTTCTCCCCCTTACTACTTATACTTACAGTTGATTCTATGGCCTTTTGTGCCACCAGAGAACTGATGGCATCATTTGGAGGTGGATTTGCGATGTCACCTGGAATTTGCGTGCTTGGCCAAGAGGGTGAGCTCTCATTGGCTGTTATAACATGAAACTTTTGAATTTTGCAGTTTGGTGAGTTGCTACAGTTATTTTTAGCTCCCGCAATGGATCAATTGCCCGATCACGCGATCAAACAGTCACATTCCCGATGTGCCATTTCCCAATAGGTAGATGGCCCAGATTTGTTAACAGGTTTGATGCCAGGGATTCAAGGATTGCGTGTAAATTCACTGCCACCTCTGGCTTTGGATTGCTCAATTTTCCCTTGTCGTACCAAGAAAGGTTCTAAAACGCCCGCCAAACCCCTTAATTCTTTAAATGATTTAGCTCACACGGTAGATGAGAGGTTTGTGCTGGCCTACCCTGCGGAACCTCTGCCTTTGGTTGCTCCCTCCTGGGAAGAAACACTGGTTAATTTGGACTACTTATTAGCTTGGTATTTCCCACTTCTAAAAACCATTAGAGCTGGCCAATCAGAGGTTGCCACATTGGCACTGAGCAACACAAGTGAATTCCAAATGACCAGTGCCTCTTCCAGCCAATCAGATCTGACCCCGGAAATTGGAATGAAACCCTCCAGTCCCCCTGCCCCTGCCTAGCAAAGTTTTGCTTCCAGCCAATTAGATTTGGTTCCACTGTCATGTGACCCAACTTATTTGCAGCCCATCCCTTTTATGCAAGCAAGGGGGCTTCTAGTCCCCTGCTTGTCTATTTTCCAATAATATTAAAGTTTGGAGCCATTCTGCACTTTATTTTTAATATTTGTGTTATTTTGGAACCCAGTTTGAGTTCCTATAGCCTAAGGATTTTAGTGTTAGTTTCTGTTTCAAGCTTACCTTCTGTCAGCCGGTTTTGAACCCGGCTTCTCTTCTGGTTCATTATACTAGTATTGGTTCATCCAGTAGTTGCCTTTCCTGTTCTTGCTTTTGAAACCAAGTTTGAAAACTTTAATTTTCAATTGATTTTTCTTATAATACCTATTGTTATTTTGAATTTTCTATTGAAATCATTGATTTCAAACCCGCTCTTGCTTCCTGTTGTTATTAAAGGTATCCGAGGCTATAGTGAAGCTGCCCAGACCCACCCAGTTGCTCCTCCTTGCATCCTGTTCTAAGACTACCCTACCAGGATATTTTCCCTCTGTTTTTGTCCAGAAAACCCTACCCACCTGCCCCAAATTTTGTGAAGAATATTCCTATGATACTCCCAGCGCTTAAATTTGTGGTGTTTTCCCTGGCTCTGTTCTTGTTACTTCTGTGGTCCACCTCCCCTGATCTGTGGGGAAAAATCTCTTTGTCGGCCTGTCTGGTAGGTAGAGACCCTGCTAGTCTCTGGAACCTCCCCAGCAGTCTTCTCTTTTCTGGAGAAGCTGTGGTCAAGAGCTTGACGTGTGATGATTTGGACTTGGACACTGTGGATCTTACTTCCCCCGTTTCTGAAGGAGCAGCGCCTTCTATGCCTCCCCTCCCCAACATGGTCCAGAGGCATGCAGTACCCCCGGGCCCTCAAGGTGTCCTCTCCTGCTCCTACCCACACTCCTTGGTTGCTCACTGGCCTGATACTGATGGTTTTGAACGCCTACTTTCCTCAGTTGTCCCCAGTGTCCTCTCTGTGATTTCCCCTCCAAGCGGCCATCCCAGTTCTTCACTGGATGTCATCCTGGTGGTTTGTTACACCAGGATGGGAGCCAAACTTAGTTAGTTAGCCCCCCTCTCTCACATTATGTGCCTCTCAATTCTGGGCCATTCATTAGTGGAAAGGGAGGGTATTTTTCCCTGGGAAGTGCTTTGTGGGGGCTTCCATACTGCATGTTTAGTCACCTCTAGAGAGGCCAGCTGACTGTCCAAGGCACTCTGGGCCCTGACATCATCCCCTACCATAGTCAAGCTTGCAGAGTACAACTCTTTACTCCAAGACTTATATTCCTTTAGTAGGATGGCGGCATTCTCCAGGTTGGACTCAGGTTCCCAAGTATTCTCTTTGTGGAGGTATCCTTTCCATTTGACCAGGAAGTGAGGTTTTTGGTATCAGAGTATGTGTCCCAGGATGGCTTTGACCTCGTGTTCTGTGAAGCTTCCTATTTTGATGGGTGGGGGAGCTGTTCTCACTATCTGGTGCAGGAGAGAGGGTCGTTTCTTTTTTTTATAACAGGGAGCGGTGTAATACGCTGTGAATCTTCCATCCAGGGGGGGAGTTTTAGTTGGTATGCTATGGTGCCAATGTGTTATAAGACTTTGTAAGGACCTGTTTGACGGGGGCTCAAGCTAGCGCAAGGGGCAGTGGTCTTGATGTTCTTAGAGCTGAGATACACAAGGTCTCCTACTTCAATTGGGGGGCCAGGGCTTCATTTCTTGTTGGAAAAATCTTTGTATACTTGTACTGCTCTTCTCAGGTTCTTGGCACATTCTTGGCATGTGTGGATGTTGCTAACCCAGTCTCGTCCTTCAGAGCTGTCAGCTTCCTCTGTGGGGGGCATTCCATGTTGGGTTGAATCCATAGTTGGCTTTGAAGGGGGACATCCCAGTGGAGCTGTGGTCTTGGTTGTTGTACACAAACTGGGCCATTGGTAGGTGGGTTACCCAGCCGTTCTGTTCCGAGTTAATGTAGCATCATAAGTACTGTTCAAGGACCTGGTTTACTCTCTTGGTCTGTCCGTTGCTCTGGGGTGGTATGCAGTAGACAGCAATCTTTTTATTTCCAAGTCCTTTAGGATTTGGGCCCAAAACTTAGAGTTGAATTGTGGGCCTCTGTCTGAGACCACTTCTCATGGAAGTCCGTGGTTCATGAATACTTGGTTCCGGAATAGGGTGGCGGTTTCCTTTGCTGTTACTTTGGTTGTTGTTGGAATGAAGTGAGCCATCTTGGTGAAACAATTGACAATTACAAGGATGGTATTGAATCCTTTTGAATTGGGTAGCTCCACAATGTAGTCCATGAAAACTGACTTCCAAGGGCCTTTTTCAATCTGGAGGGGTTGTAGTAATCCTTCTGGCTTGCCTCGCTTAGGCTTGGTGTGTCCGCATGTCTTGCAACCACTGAGGTATGCTTCAATCTCTGGCTTCATCCTGGGCCACATGTAGGTTCTCTGAATCCCTTTGAGAGTCTTGGTACGCCTGGGGTGTCCTGACATGAGGGAGTTGTGGTATTCCTTCAGTATCTCTAAGCGCAGAGGACCTTCTGGTACATAGGTGCATCCATGTAGCTGTAGGGTGTTACCATGTAGGGAGTAACTATTTTGGTATTATTGACTGTTGATATATTTCTTTAAGTCCTCTGTGATGGAGATGCAGTGCTGGTCTACTGTCCTAGCTTGTTGGATTTCTTCTCTTCTACTGGCTAGTCCCAGGAATAGGAGCATTGGGTCAATCATGTTTGGGGACAACAAGGATTTAGTGTTGAATTCTTCAATCTCTTTGGCACTAGGAAAAAGGTCAACTCTTTGGCTTAAGGCATCTGGCACAACGTTAATCTTGCCAGGTTTGTAGCTAATGGATAAGTTGGAGTCTGGTAGGAATAAGCCCATCTATCCTGTTGCTGGTTCAGTTGTCGTGGTTTGAAGAAGTATTTCAGGTTCTTGTGATCAGTCATGATTCTCACTGGGTGGCTAGCGTCACACAAGTATCTTCTCCAATGTTTTAAGGACTGAATGATAGCAAGCATCTCTTTATTGTAGATGGGGTAGTTCAACTCAGGCGGAGTGAACTTTCATGAGTAGTAAGCTACAGGGTGCAGCTTACTATCATGCCCCCCCTGAAGCAACACCCCCAATGCAAATTCAGAGGCGTCTGTTTCCACAATGAAGGGCTTATTGTAAACTGGCATTGCTAAGACAGGGGCAGAAACAAAGGCCTTCTTTAGCAACTCAAAGGCTGACTTGGCGGTATCATCCCACACAAAGGGGTTCTTCTCAGAGGTGAGGCGGGTCAAGGGCAAGCAGATCAAAGAAAAATTTTGGATAAATTCCCAGCAGAAGTTTGCCAGGCCCAGGAAACTTCTGACCTCCTTGCGGTTCTTAGGTTCAGGCCATGACTTCACGGCCTCTATTTTATCAGGTGTCATTGCAAAACCTCCTTTCAGTACATTGTACCCCAGGAACTCTACTTCCTCTTGGAAAAACTCACATTTCTGGAGTTTAACAAAGAGTCCATGTTCTTTGAATTGTTGTAACACAGCTTGAAGGTGTTTGACATGTTCCTCAGGTGTGCAACTGTAAATGAGGATGTCATCTAAGTAGGCTACGCATCACTGGTCCTTGAGTCCTCTCAAGACCATGTCCACCATAGTTTGAAAGGTACTGGGCGTGTTGCACAGCCCAAACGGCATAACCAAGTATTCAAATAGACCTTGCCTAGTCTTGAAGGCAGTTTTCCATTTATTGCCAGGCCTGACCCGGATCTGGTTAAAGGCATCCCTCAAATCAACCTTTGAGAAGACGTTGGCTCCTGAAATCTGGTCTGAGAGGTCTTCAGCATTGGGTACGGGGTACTTGTTTTTCACTGTGATGCTGTTTAGGTCCTGGTAATTGACACAAGGACGTAAGCCACCATCCTTCTTTTTAATAAACAATAAGGGGGACAAACAAGGAGATTTGGAGACATGTATATATCCCTTCTTCAACATCTTGTCCAAGTACTCCCTTAGGGCGGCTTGTTCCTTCATGTTACAGCTATAGACAGGTCCATGCTTAGGATGGGTTCCAGGGAGGAGGTCAATGGCGTGGTCAAACTGACTGTGTTTGTGTCAGGGACCCACCTTGCGGGGAATAAACTTCCCAGCTGATGAGCCAAGGCCCCTACATTTAAGCCTGCTATGATTGAGCCAATAAGAACCGTGACCATTGCAAGATGTCCAAGTTGTCCTAGATAAGCAAACCTTCCAAACATAGAACTGAATTGCCCCAGCAGATAGTAGCCCACCAAATACGTCAAGAGGTAAAATGAGCGTAAGGTCTAACCAGAGTAGGTTCAGTAGATGGGGAAGCAAACGCGCGGCCATAGTGGAATTTACGTCCCCAATGTCCGGAAGGATATTTAAACCACCCATTGGCAAGGGATTCCTTCTGGTGGGCGTCATCTGGGGAGAAATTATACCAGTCTATTGTTGGAGTTGGGTTTCCAAGGCGTACACCTTGGTCAAGAAATAGGCTAGAAACCAAGATAGGAAGAGAATTCCCCTCATGGCTTCAGAAAAGGAGTGTTATCAAAATGGAGGAGTAGCTAGAAGAGTAATAATCTTTATTGTTGGAACATCTAAGAATGGTAAGATTTGTACACTTAAATAGTCTCCAAAATGGAGGCTGGAACCTTTAAGTGGTTATTTGGGGGTATGAGAGGGATTTGCCAATGATTTTCATGACTATAATGTATGAAATTAATACATGGATAATATTGGCTTGGATTTGGGTCTGTAGAGATAATATAATCTCATAATTGAAGAATAATAAGCCAGAGAAAGCCACAAGATAAAAGGCAATTAATGTCGTAACTGTGCTGTTTTAGCAGAGTTACAAGGGGAAAATATTTAGAGGATAGATAATAATCTTTATTGTGAGATAGTGATTATATAGCTATTGTGAATCAATGGATAGCAGGAACATGATTGGTGATCACACGGCTGGATGGAAGAGGGGGTGGCTTGATCCTGCTAATGAGTCAACCACCAAATCAAGGTATCCACCATGAAGGATCATCATTTGTTCATGTTGACTGATTTGGTAATTTGAGTTGACTTCTGGGTCTGGCTTTGAGTGACCGGGTAATTGGATTGCAGGTCACAAACCTTCTTGGTTGGAACCTTGCTGGCGGGTCAAGCCTGCGGTTTTGACACCCCCCCCGGCTGAAAGTCAGCCTCCTCTGGAGGCAGGTTGTCAGGGAGGTTTTCAGGAGCCCGGGCGCCATACTGAACCAGTTGTTGTTTGGTGGCAGGAAGGGCGGTTTCACTTTGTTTCTGTCTTGCTTTGCAGGGTTGTAGGCGGTTGTGGTGTAAGGTCTTGTCTTGCTTGCGTTTCCCGAGCCCTTGCACAAGGTAAGTGTTATTGTAATTTACCTTTAGAATGATTGCTGGTCCTACTTTTTTGGGTTGTAGTTTGCTTTTATCAACATTCATGACCCAGACTTTATCCCCAACTTTATGTCTTTGACAGATGGGAATGAAGGTCTTTTGTAAGTGTTCCTTTTCTTTGGCTGCTTGTTTGCTGTTGGCCTCTATTACTTGAGGATCAGAGCAAGGGGGGACTTGACTTGGGATTTCCAGTTTGGGTCCTGTCAATGCTTGAATGATATTAGGCTGTGTGCTGTATACCAGTTCAAACAGGCTTTTCCCGGTGGATTTGTTCACTTGGGTTTGGCACACAAGTAATGCAGTTGGTATCTGCTTATAACAGTCTTCAGGTCTCCCAGCAGTGAGTTTGGCTAAGGCTTGCACGAGGCTACCATTAAGCCGCTCTACACATCCATTGGCCTGTGGATGGTATGGTGTTGTGACGGTGTGTTTGACCCCGTTTTTGGTGAGGTACATGTTGGTGTTTTTGGAGGTCAATTCTTTGCCTCCATCAATTATCAGGAGTTCTGGCTTTCCAAACTTACTGATTATTTCTTTGCCAATGAATTGTTGGACGTTGTTACCGGTGTGCAATTTCACTGCTTGGGCTACTGGCCACCTTGTCGCAAAATCAATGGCTGTGTTGATGTATTTTTTATTGTTGTGCTTTCCTGGCATGGGGCCCACAATGTCCAGAGCCCATACCTTGAACGGTAGTTGGGTTTGAATGGGGAGTACAGACTTAGGCGGGGTTTTGCTTCTGGCAAACTTTTTGCAGACCTTGCACTGTTCTAGCACTTCCTGGATATTGCAGTATAAAGTTGGCCACCAGGCTTTATGTTCTAGGAATTAATATAGATTTTGGCTCTTAGTATGTCCAAGATCTCTGTGGTAGCAAAGAATGGTATTGACTTGTTGATGTGTGGGAATGGTTGTGCCATCCAACATCTTTCTGTGAAAAGTCCTGTATACGTCAGCAAAGAGGTGTTTATTCTTGATGACTGTTTCTTTGGTGATATTGGTTGTGCCTGCAGGGAACCCTTTGTCTTTTGTATGTAGCACCAGGAGAGGCCAGTATGGGTCAAGCCCATTTTCACCCCTAGAAGCGTGGACATACAGGCGGGACAGGGCGTCCGCCATGGCAAGTTTGGCCCTGGGCTTATATTGGATGAGCATGTTAAACCTTTCTAGTATTTTCATCCACCGCGCTTGGCGGTGTGACAAGTTTGCTTGTGTCTTGAAATAGATGAGCAACTTATGATTGGTTAGTGCTGTGAATTCTTCCTGCCGTTCCAGGTAACAGCGCCATTTGACTAGGCAGTGTACGATGGCCAGTAGTTCTTTGTTGTGGATAGGATATTGACACTCGCCATCTGTCAGCTTGTGCAACTTGTAGGCTACGGGCAGGAAGCCACTGTCACTATTCTTAATTCGCAGTACTCCCCCAATGGATGCATCTGAAGCGTCAGTTTCCATCTGATATTCTCCGTCTCGTTTGGGGTATTGTAAGATAGGTGCTGTTGTGAGCTTTTCCTTGAGACGTCTGAAACAGAGGTCACGTTGAGGGGTCCATACAAAATTGGACTTGGCGCCTGTTATGGCAGAAAAGGGGGCAGTCAAGACGCCACAGTCAGGTATGAAACGTCATACATAGGCCACAATTCCCAAGAAAGTGTGTAGTTCTGACTTGTCCTTGGGAGGTGGCATTTTGCAGATGGCTTGTATCTTCTGACTGTCGGGTTTGATGCCATCTTTTGAGACTATGTGTCCCAAGAAGGGTAGTTGCTCTCGGAAGAACTGGCATTTAGAGGGCTTAGCCAGCAGTTTGTGTTGTGCCAGGGTCGCAAAGACTTACTCCAGGTCCTTGTGATGCTGTTCTACCGAGGGGCTGTAGACAATGATATTGTCCAGGTACACAAGGGTGTGTCTGCCTATGTGTGGTGAAAACACTTTGTTCATGAAGGTTACAAAGGTAGATGGGGCATTGGTCATGCCAAAGTTGAGTACCACACATTTGTAGGAACCGTACTTGGTGCAGAAGGCTGTCTTGGGGATGTCTTCCTCCTTGATACAAATCTGATTGTAAACTGCAGTTAGGTCAATCTTGGAGAAGACGGAGGCTCCTCCCAAGGCATCAAAGAGATTGTCAATTAGTGATAAGGGGTAACAATTCTTGATGGTGACTTCATTCAAGGTGTGATAGTCTGTGACCAGGCATAAGGTGCCGTCCTTTTTAGCCACAAAGAATACGGCGGCCCCAAAGGGAGACTGTGAGGGGTGGATAAGTCCTTTTTCCAGTGCTTTGTTGAGATAGGCGCGCAGTGTGTCATCCTTGTTTGGGGTCAGCCTGTAAATGGGGCGTGTCTTGGGCACAACCCCCTTGAGTTGGATAGAGTGTTGGATGTGTTTCTCAGGGGGTAGCCCAGGTAACGCTTCCTTAAAGATTTCTGGGTGACGGGCCACAATGTTGCAATCTTGCGGTGTGGAGGTGTCTTGGTGGTCCTTGAAGTGTATGATTTCATACTTTCAGGAGTCCCAGTCAATAGCTTTCAGGTTTTCCTTCTCATCTGAAGTCTCTGTGATGTGTACAAAGACATTGTCTTGTAGGAGTCAGTCTACAGAGTCTGGGTAGATTTGGTGGTTGACACCTTCACGCTTGATGGTCAGCACTGAGGTTGCCCAGTCCACGTGAGGGTTGTTTCTCCGCAACCAGTCTAGTCCCAGTACAATGTCAAACTTAGGGAAGTCAATGACGGGACCTTGGATGGTGGAGTGGAGGTTCTTAAGCATGACAGAGAAGGGGGCAGTTTCCTTTGTCACAGCAATGTGATGTTCATCAGCCAGGACCACGTTTTTAATCCGCAAAGGATTAGTGGCCAGCTTGAATTTGTTCACAAAGCTGCTGTTGACTAAAGTTTGATCTGCACCCAAGTCCAATAGTGCTGAGCCTGTGTAACTGCAAAAGCAGAAAGGATAAGACATCAATTTATTGGGATGTCTGGCAATGGTGTATAGTACTGGGTCTTTTGAGGGCATTTGGATCATTGGGCATTGGTCCACGTCCTTGGGTCAGTATTCATTGTTGGGAAAGTCAGGAGCTGTATGGGGAGAGCTTGGCTTGCTTAGTGCTCTCCCCGGGCTTTTCCCTCATCTTGGTTGCCTTGGGTGGCAGTGACACGGAAATGGGTACAATTTGACTGGCCGTTATTTCCATTCCCATTCCCATTCCAAACCTGTGGGTTTGTGGTTGTTGTTGTTGTTACCTCCAGGAGGTGGTCGCAAGGAGCGCCCACTTGAATGTGAGTCCTTGGGCCTCTCTTGTTTCCCAGTCTGTGCCTTGTGCAGAGTGTTGGAGGTTTGTTCCGCTTTTTCTGCTTCACAGTACAGGCTTTGTAGGTTGGTAACTTGGTCCAGGTTCACATGTCTCATCACGTGCAACTTGAGAGTGTTGTAGTACATGAGGTGTGTTGCTGGGGTTTCAAAGGTCATGTTGGATGGGGCGCAGAGACAGAGTTCCTTGTAGGCGCGGGTGAGTTCTTTAACGGTGCCTTTCTGGGTTAGGTTCTTTACTTGGTGTATGATCATGAGCACTATATCCTTAAGCATAAACCTCGCCAAGAAGTCCTGTTTAAAGGTGTCCCAGTTCTTGTCAGTGTGCTCTTTGTGCCACTTGTTGCACCAGGTGCCAGCATCATGGGTCAGACAAATGGAAATCTCCACAATCCAAAACCGCTGTGGGCACTCCATCTGAGCCAACTTGCTTTGGGCAGACTGAATCCATGCGGCAGCATTGTTGTTGTTGGCCCTACAAAGGGTTCCAAGGCAGTGCTGCAAAGTCTTTGTGCAACATAGGCGGGCATGGTGGTCTTGTCTGCTGGTTGTGGCGTTGATGAGGATGCCTGAAAGAACCCTAGGGTGGACAGGGCATTGAAGGCGGGTAGCGGGATCACCGTGTTTTGGTAAAGAACAAAACCATCAGGTATCTTGGTACCAGGAGTGTACGGCGTCCAGTTGGGCGGGAGGCCAGACATAATTCTGTTGAGGATTTGTTGGCTGCGTTGTGTGTGGGCAACAAGCAGAATTTTTCAAGATAAGGTAGGATGGAGAGCCTACCTGTGCTACCAATGTCATAACTGTGCTGTTTTAGCAGAGTTACAAGGGGAAAAATATTTTGAGGATAGATAATAATCTTTATTGTGAGATAGTGATTATATAGCTATTGTGAATCAATGGATAGCAGGAACATGATTGGTGATCACACAACTGGATGGAAGAGGGGGTGGCTTGATCCTGCTAATGAGTCAAGCGCCAAATTGAGGTATCCACCGTGAAGGATCATCATTTGTTCATGTTGACTGATTTGGTAATTCAAGTTGACTTCCGGGTCTGGCTTTGAGTGACCGGGTGATCAGATTGCAGGACACAAACCCGCTTGGTTGGAACCTTGCTGGCAAGTTGAGCCTGTGGTTTTGACATTAAGCGGTGTACAAGCTGAAGATCAAGGATTGCATAGTACAGAGCTTGCACTAAAGTAAGAGAGAGTGGGTCAGAAGTTGGTTTGAAAGCTAGATTCAGCCAATCAGGATCAAGACAGTAAGTGACGTTTCCAGGCATACTATTAACTCTTTCAAATTTGAAAGACGTTTTGAAAGCAAAAATTGACTGAATAACCAGGTAATAAAAAAGTAAATCAAAGGTTTGTGTTGACCAGAGCTAACAATACATTCCTTAGAAGCGTCCTGAGTTCAAATCCGGGCCCCCAAGGTTTCAAAATACCAGATATTACTGTTAAGACTGTTGTGTTGTGCTTTTGACTGAGTGCCTTCTGAATCTCTGTTCTGGTGTTGATTTAAGACTGTGTTTTTCCCAAGGAGGTCAATAAGAGTAAGGTAGTCAGGGAAAGAATCCCTGATGGTTTGGGCAAGGCGGTGGCTTCTTCTTCTGAGAAAACTAACTCCCAAGATTTCAAACATTTTGGAATCTTGGCCTTGCAAAATTCCATGGTGATGTTGTTTAACTCAGGGGTCTACCAGGGGTTCAGGCAGGGGACCTCTAAGGTTTGGCTCTCATGAGTGACAGTCACTTGATGATTCTTATAGTCCAAGTTCAATTGGTGGTCAACCCACCATTCAAACCCCATCACTACAGGTTTGGGAAGCTTCTCCATAACATGGAATCTGGTGGGAAGCTGCCTCTTGTTTAACTTCAAGGAGACAAACTCTTCACATTTGTGTGACAAGTCTGTTGTCTTGTTACCCAAGGTTACCAGTTGAGAATTTCCCTGGATTAGTACACCAAGTTTCTCAGCTAGGCTATGTTACATGTAGTTGAGGGTTGCCCCACTGTCTAGGAGAGCTACCGTGCTCACCTCATGGTCATTATAACATAATATAGTGTCAATGATAGGGTAAGATTGGGAAGCGTTGTTTATTGCTGAGATGGTTGCTCCTTGGGTTCCATTGGAGCGGCTAGTACAGTCCTTGGATAAGTGGCCACTCTGGTGGCAATAGAAGCATAGTCCACTTCTGACATGGCGTTGGTACTCTTCAGGGGTCATGTTCAAGCGGGGCCTACTGGGAGCAGGGGTTTGATTGGTACAGGATTGGCCAGCGTGGTAACCCTGTGGTTGGCTGAAGTCCATGCCTCTGGCAATTGCCAGGAGCTTGTCTTTGGGTAGGTTGCATTGGTGGTGTCTCATCAAGCTGGCATGGTGCGGGTTCAGACCATTTCTGAAATGCAAACCTGATATGTTATCAGGAATCTTGGCTGCATCTGCCAGGCGTAGGAATCTTTGTATGTAGGTCTCCAGGTTGTCTCTTCCTTGGGTCAGGTGGATGAGCCCCATGTAGGCTTGGGTCTTGGCCCCAGCAGGGGTAGTTGCAGAGTTCATTCTCTCCAGGAATTGGCCGTAGGAGAGTATGAAGTCTGGGTCTTCCTCAAGGCTGGTCAAGAAGGTTTCTCTGGCATCATCCTTCAGTTGGGCAGCCACCATCATAATCTTCTGGGTGTTGTCTCTGAAACTCTCAGGGTAGGCGTGGAACAAGGCATTTATCATAATCATTCCTTTTCTGAAACCAGCCAAGTCCATTTTGGGCAGGTCAGGAAAGGTTGTGGGTGCAGCGGTATTCTGATTTGAGGTGGAGATGGTCACAGTCTGGACCTGGGATGGCTTGGCAACAATTTCTTCTTGGCATTTGTTTGTTTCTTGTTTCTTGGTCAAATACTGACTTAGGTAGTAAGCTGAGGTCACAAATAAAAGCAAAAAAGATGCCCCTATAATCAAAGAAGAATAGGGGCCCAGGGTTACTAGTTTATATATGGTTGACATACTGTCACGGCCCATATCAGAGTCCAGTTGGGCTCCCACAGGGGAGGCAGGCCGTGCCTGAAAGGCCATGTACACAATAGGTGCAATCTGTACCAGGTAGTTGAGGGCAGTGGCCAGGGGGCGCCAACTCCCAGTATGGGGCACAACCTGGTTGGCTAGCCCCAATACGGTGATGTAGACAAAACCTAGCTTGCTGAAATCCTGAGTGGGCATTGCATTTGGGAGAGGAGGTGCAGTTGGGATCTCCTTCATGGTTGGCAGCAGATCCAAATGATGTGGATGGAAATACTCCAGATCAAGGGCGCAGGGTGGTTCAGCAGGGGCAGCAGGAGTATAACCAGGTGGATGTGGATAGGCTAGTTTATATATTGTTGTAGATTCACAAATAGATGCAAAGAAAATAATTAAATTTGAGCAAAAATAGACAATTCCTGCAATAAGATAATAATTTCTAGGCATAAACTCGCTTTATTAAGATGTCAACAGTGAGGAGGGCTTCTCCCCCTCACTACTTATACTTATAGTTGATTCTATGGCCTTTTGTGCCACCAGAGAACTGATGGCATCATTTGGAGGTGGATTTGCGATGTCACCTGGAATTTGCGTGCTTGGCCAAGAGGGTGAGCTCTCATTGGCTGTTATAACATGAAACTTTTGAATTTTGCAGTTTGGTGAGTTGCTACAGTTATTTTTAGCTCCCGCAATGGATTGATTGCCTGATTGCGCAATCAAACAGTTGTGTTCCCAATGTGCCATTTCCCAATAGGTAGATGGCCCAGATTTGTTAACAGGTTTTATGCCAGGGATTCAAGGATTGTGTGACTCTCAAATCCTGGGCCATTTGTTAGTGGAAAGAGAGGGTATTTCGCCCTAGGAAGTGCTTTGTGGGGGCTTCCATGCTGCATGTTTAGTCACCTCTAGAGAGGCCAGCTGACTGTCCAGGGCACTCTGGGCCCTGACAATATGGGCCTTCTTTGCCTAAGACAAGGTAGAGATGACCTGGAAGCTTACATCCAGAGATTCTTGAGACTTGCTGCTGAAGTACCTGACAACATCTCTGGCCTGCACTTCAGAAATGGCCTGAATAATCACCACACCAACCTGATGCGCCATCACTGCTGCAACCTCCCCAAACAAAAACTCCTAGCCATTGACCGTGGGATGGATTTCAGCCAGCCCCAACAGTATGGGGTTCCCCCTGGAAACTACCAGCCACAAGGAAGCCAAACTGCTGCACACCCTTGCCTGAACATGGCCCCAGAAGAATACCAGCGCCATGTACAAGCAGGCTTATGTTTCTACTGCCATCAGAATAGCCGCCTGTCCAAAGACTACCCTACAAGAAGCTCCACTGCCCAGAACCCCACTATTTCAGCAATAAACAGCTCTTCTCAGTCTTACCCTATTATTCAAGCCACCTTGTTGTATTCAGACCAGGAGTTGAAGATACCAGCTCTCATGGACAGTGGAGCCACCCACAATTATATTGAACAAGGCATAGCTGAAAAATTGGGACTATAATTGGAAGATAAACCCACCCTGGTCACCCTAGAAAATAAGTCTACTGACACCTCCTTTGAGAGTAAAGGAAGTCTTATTATGAAGCTGGGTCTTTCCCAGATCAAGGTCAAATTCTTGGTAGTGGGCAAGTTGCCCCAACCTGTGGTGTTGGGGTTTGATTGGTGGGTAGAGCATTAGTTTAATATTGACTATGTCAGCCAAAAGATACAATTTTTACATGCAGGTACAACCTGGAAGCTACCCTATGTGACCACTCAAACATCTCCCCTATTGAACAGCATGGTGGTGGCGCCATGCAAAGGAGAAATACCTGCCTGCTTAGAGAGATGGAAATCAGTGTTCTCTGAGACCATGGCCACAGCTCTCCCCAAGTACACCATATTTGACCACACTATTGACTTGATCCCTGGAACCCAGCCCAAACATGGCCCTGTATATGGATGCAATATGAAAGTGCAGAGGGCTCTCAGGGAATACCTAGACACCATGTTGAAGAAAGGCTACATCCGTGTATCCAAATCCCCTTGTTTGTCTCCCCTGCTGTTTGTCAAGAAAAAGGGTGGAGAATCGAGGCCTTGTGTAAACTACCAAAATCTCAACAAGATTACTGTAAAGAACCACTATCCTGTTCCAAATACTGAGGAACTTTCAGATCAGCTCTCTGGAGCAAACATCTTTTCCAAAGTAGACTTAAGGGACCCCTTCAATCAGATATGTATCAAGCCTGGAGACAAATAGAAAATGGCTTTAAAAACAAGACAAGGACTATTTGAATACTTGGTTATGCCATTTGGCCTCTGAAATGCTCCTAGCACCTTCCAAACTATGGTAGACGTAGTTCTTGGTGACCTCAAGGACCAGTGCTGTGTAGCCTACCTAGATGACATCCTCATCTATAGCCAAACTCCCAAGGAACACACAAAACACCTACAAATGGTAATGCAGAGACTCCAGGATCATGGATTATTTGTAAAGCTACCTAAGTGTGAATTCTTTCAAGACAAAGTAGAATTCCTTGGCTACCATGTCCTGAAAGGAGGTTTTGCCATGTCACCAGACAAAATTGAGGCTGTCACATCATGGCCAGAGCCCACTAACTGTAAGAAAGTACAGAGCTTTTTGGGTCTGGAAAACTTTTGCAGAGAATTTTTCAAAAATTTTCTTCCATCTGCCTTCCTTTGACCCACCTGACCTCCAAAAAGCACACCATTGTGTGGGACAATACAGCACGCACAGCCTTCAATACACTCAAGGAAGCCTTTGTTTCTGCACCGGTCCTTGCTATGCCCAACTATGCTAAACCCTTTGTGGTAGAAACTGATGCCTCAGACTTTGCCTTGGGGGGTGTTGCTTCAGGAGGGGCATGGTAGTAAGCTTCACCCTGTAGCTTACTACTCCAGGAAGTTCACTGCACCAGAACTGAACTACCCAATATATGACAAAGAGATGCTGGCAATTATCCAATCCCTGAAACATTGGAGAAGATACCTTTGTGACGCTGCCCACCCAGTGAAAATCATGAAAGACCACAAGAATCTGACTTCTTCAAACCACGACAAATCAACCAACGTCAGGCCAGATGGGCACTATTCCTAGCCAACTACAACCTGAAGATCAATTACAAACCAGGGAAGATAAACATTGTATACCCAACACCTTGAGTTGAAGAGCTGATTTTGTCAGGCACCCACCTGCTAGGGAGTAAAATCCCTAGATAGTGAATGATTGCAGAGGGATTCAATCCTGTTGTGTTCTGAGGCGCGGCACAGACACACAACAGGGAATCCTAACCTTAGGATTGGATTTGTACTAAGTTTTGGATAGATGACAGGGAAGGCAATTGCGTTTACCTTGCGGCCCTGGATGAATAGTCTCTACTAGGCGTGGCTAGAGAGAGGCGCAGAAGTACAGAAGACACAAAGACAAAAATGTGAATAGAACTTAATTTTATTGGTGAATATGGAAACAGAATATATAGTGGTTGAGAATACCACAAAACACTACCAGGACGGTAGGATCACTTGCCACAACCATGAGTGGGGTGAGTGAGTTGTGCAGAGTCAGGAAACCAAACAATCATATTTCCTGAAGCAGAAGCCAGTTCATTTTGAGAGTCAAAAGCGAAAGCAAGAGATTAATCTTCAAAATGGCCCAACAAAAGCAAAATTGAAACATGATGAATGCCGTTATTCACAACATTGCCCCCCTCTAGATTAGCCTTTGGGGGGTGATACTTGCAGAGGAACTTGGCATGTATGCAAGCAAAATGGCAACCACTGGAGAGGAGCTTTACAGTGTACTCAGATCCTTGTTTGAAAGTCACCTCTAAAGGACCAATCCACAGGGAGTCCAGTTTGTGCACGCACCCACTCACACAGTGTTGATAGTATAGGACATGGTCACCAACACCAAACTCAAGCAAGGGGGAGCGCCCTGCGTTGTCAGGAGAGAGCTCAAGCATCTTAGTCTTATATGCGGAAGTGTAGGTAGTGGCTTGTATATCAATGATGTGGTTGACTAAGTCTTTGATGTGGTTGTCAGGGTTCATGGCCTTATCAGAGGAGAGTAGGGGAACCCCCAAGAGCAATGGAGTGGTGGCTTCACACCCATACAATATAGCAAAGGGGGGAGTACCCTGTGACCTGATGCTTGCTCAGACAATAGGCAAATAGTGCAGCAGGTAAGATAGATCCTAATTGGCAGCGTCAGAGTAGATGAGTTTCCTCATGATAGAAACCAGTGTTGAGTTGGCACGCTCAACTGCCCCATTAGTGGAAGGATTATAGGGGGCAGAAAACAACTGGTGAGTTCCTAGAGCTATAACAACAGAGGTTACAAGTTTGGCATTCAAGTTGTCCCGTTGTCTGATAACAGCACTTGGGGACAGCCATGGCAGTAGAAAGCATCTTGCAGCAGGAAGGCAGCGGTAGTCTTAGCAGTGATGTCTTTAGTAGGGCGAGCTTCTACCCACTTGCTGAAGTGGTCAACAGCAATCAGGATAAAGCAGCATCCAGAGCGTGAGCGGGGGAGAGGACCTACAGCATCAATGCTAACTGTATGAAAAGCGTGTTGAGGGGGAACCAATTTGAACTTATGAGAAGCATCTCGGGGCCTCTGAAGTTGGCAGTCATGGCAACTAGCTATGGCATCTGGGATCAACAGGCAAAGATTCTCCCAGAAGTAATTCTTCTGAAGCCAGTCAAAGGTCTTAGCTATACCTCCATGGCCAGTTTCCTTATGAGCTTGTGACACAAAAGAGAGGCAAAGACTGGGACGCACGTATGGCAGGTATTGACCCTGCACCTTCTTGAAGAGTTGGTTGTTGCGTATGAGGGTATCTTCAGACAACTTGGACAAGGCAAGTCAAACCTCTTCTGTCTCACTTTACCAGGAAGAAGGGTAGCCAATTAGCTCATACAGGCAATCTGCCTCAGCAGGATGTAGGGCAAGGATGGGCATTTGGGATAGCCCGTCAGCGTTCTGATGTTAAATCCCAGGGCAATGGAGCACAGTGAAGTCATAACCTTGCAGGCAGAGAGCCCATCTGGCTAGGCGTCCTTCAGGCTCCTTAAGTTGTTGTAACCATTTGAGCAAAGCGTGGTCAGTGACAACAGTGAAATGGGTACCATACACATAGTGGCAGAATTGTTTGACTGCATGCAGCACAGCAAGGCATTCCTTCTCTGTAACACTATAATTCTTTTCATGCTTATTTAGCACACGGGAAGTATAGGCTACAGGGTGTTCCACACCTTCATTGTTGAGTTGAGCCAAGATAGCCCCAATAGCAAGGTCACTAGCATCAGTGTAAAAGATGAATTCCTTATTGTAATCAGGGTACACTAAAATGGGTGCTTCTTTGAGTTTCTGCTTTAGGGTCTCAAAGGCTTGCTGTTGACTGGCGGTCCATTTGAAAGGGACATTACGCAATTGTTGGACCAGGGGTTCACTAGTATCAGCAAAATCAGGGATGAATTGTCTATAGTAACCCATCATGCTCAGAAAGACTTGTACTTCTTGGAGGTTGGTGGGCAGAAGCATTTTGTTGATGGCTTCAACCTTTTTGGTCATTGGACAAATTCCCGTTTGGGTTACTTCATGGCCCAGGAATTCAAGGCGCTCTTTGAAGAAAGCACACTTATAAGGCTTTAAATTGAGGCCAGCTTCTTGGATCTTCATGAACACCTCTTTAAGATGGGCTAGGTGATCAGTGAAAGTTGCGCTTAAGACTGTTATATCATCTAGATAGACTAAGACACACCACAACTTCAAGTCACGCAGGATGGAGTCCATGGCCCTCTGAAAAGTTGCCAGGGCATTACAGAGCCCTTGCGGCATGCAAGTAGATTCAAAAAATCCTTCTGATGTGATGAGTGCAGCCTTCTGATGGTCTTCTGGAGAGAGGTCAACTTGCCAGTAGCCAGACGCCAAATCCATGGCAGAGAAAAACTTAGAGCCTCCAAGGCGTTGAAGGGTGTCATCAATGCGTGGTAAGGGATAGGAATCTTTTTTTATTAGAGAATTCAACCTTCAATAGTCCATCACAATCCGGTGTCCACCATCCTTTTTCTTTAAGATGAGCAGAGGAGAAGTCCAGGGACTCTGAGAAGGAGCTAGCAGTCCAGCGTCCAGCAGTTGTTTGAGCTCCTTAGAAACCTGTGCATCTTCCACTTGGCTGCGGCGGTATGGCTTGGCACAAAAGGGGGGAGCATCTCCTGTGTCAATCTGATGTATCACACATTTGGCTAGCCCATAATCAGTACTATCTTTAGCAAAGATGTCTGAGAACTGGTCTAGTAAATCAAGCACCTATTTCTATTGGACTGGGGACAACTGAGGGAAGTCTTGGGCAGTGAACAGAGATAGTACTTGAGGCTTGTCTTTGGGTAGATTAAAGTCTTGAAACGTTCCAAAGGGGTGAAGAGACAAGAAGTCAGGAGCATTTAACAACTTTCCGTAACCAACAACCTGTCCTCTAGATACAGTCATAGGAAGCGCAGTAAGGTTGGCAACTAGTAATTGCACGGGATCCTTGTGGGAAACGTCTAGAATTCTAGGACAAAGGTAAGGCTTGTTATGCCCCAGTGAAGGAGGGGAATACAGCTCTAAGAAAGTCCATTTAGGTATTTCACATGATATCTGGGAGTCTAGGATAGCCTGAGAGCCTGGGGGGATGGTGATAGCAGACGTGGCCATGAGAGAGATTCCCTCAGTTGCAGGACAAGCCATGGGAGGACACTTCATGTTGGTGGAATGGGTTCAATATTTTAGGGAGAAAACCCCAGTGGGGTACTCCAGAGTACATGTCTTCAACCGTTTACCAGGAACTTTGATGGGCTCCTCAAAGATCAGAGGGACTTTGTACCCTAGGATAGAAAGATAGCCATCTTTTAGGTTGATGATCCCATTATATTCCCAAAGGATTTGGTACCAACCAAAAGGTCATAGCTCTCATTTTCTAGAACAACAGCTGGCGCAGCCAACAGGAGTTTACCAGATTGCATTGGTAAGGAAGAGTACACACCAATGGCGCCAGTCATGGAGAGACCAGTGGTGCCATAGGATTGATGGTAGTTGAGATCAGGGGCCAGCTTAAGTTTCTTCATCAATTTAGAAGATACAACGTTGACAGGAAAACCAGTGTCCAGGAAGGCTTTGATCTTGACCTTTTGGATAGATATCTCTACTTGGGTAGTGGTGCGTCCAAAGGGTGGCAGAACAGCCAAGATATCCTGTGCTTTAGCTAGTTCCTTGTCTCATTTCTCAATCATGCATTGTAGTCCCGGAAACTCCTTATATACAGTTTGGAGAGGGAGTGAGACAGATAAATTCTTGAAAACAGCGTCTGCAACTTTAGCAGCTTCCTCTGATGATTCCACTAATACAGGGGACCGTTTTGCCTGAGTAAGATAAGGGCGGGAGACAACTGCTTTGGCCTCAGACAAGGGCTTGGTGGTTGTTGTAGTCTTCCCAGATTGCAGCTTGTAGGGAACAGCAATAGTCTCAGGGACAGCAGGAACAGAATACCTGCATGCATCATGGTCTTCAACATCAGATTCATCCACATCAGAATTGTCAGAAATGTCATGGAACAGGAAGAGGATAGGAGGAGCTTCATCATCAGCAGGTTCAGAGTCAGTAGCAGGCGGGGGTGTAGGAGGAGACTGGGAAGAATTGTCAACCGAGAGCGTCTCTGCCTCTCGGTTGACTGTTCTTTTCCCAACTGATCCTTGGGATCAGCTCCTTCAACCCGCAGATTGGTGCAGACGCAAGAGTGTTGGCCTATCTGGCCATAGTTGTGGCAACCCTGACGTTGAGGAGGATTCTGGGAGTTCATAGTGAGGATACAAGGGCCACAAAAAGAGGAGCCAGAGTTGGAAGCGGCACAACTTTCCCAAACAACTGCCCCAGAATGGGTAAGATGCATATCTTGTAGCAGTGTTTTTATGCTTTTCATGGAGGACAGCATAGCCTTGTGGGCCTTGAAATGGAGGCATAGGAGTTGATTCACCTTGAGAGCCTGGGCGCAGGCCATATATGCTTCATGCGCCATCAATTGTCTGCTTGTTATTAACTGTTGTCTCTCCATGTAAAATCTGTTGGCAAATTCAGCTAATGTCTCTTTGGGCTTGAAGGATATGTGCATGAAAGCATCCTTTTTCACCTCCAGGCTAAGATCACCACCAAACTTGTCAATCAAGAGTTGTTTCATGTCCTCCCAGGTCTCAATGGAGGGCAGCTCTGGAACAACTACCTCCTGACAGGTCGGGTGTAGGCAAGTCAGAATATGTTCTTTCTTAACTTCATCTGATGCTTGTCTCATAGCAGTCTTGTAAATAGTTAAGAAGGCTGTGATAGTCGAGGTTTTAGGACCTAACACTTTCTTAAAAGTAGGCTTGAAGTGTGCCTCAGGAGTTGGACCACCATTGTTGCTATCAAGTACATTTATGCGCAGGGAGAATTCAGCTTCAGATTTGGAGGGAGGTTGTCTAGCCCATAGTTGTCAAACACTTTCTTCAAGGGTTATCAGAGTTTTGGTGGTTATGGCACCCGTAGTGTTGGCTAGAGTGGTCTGTTGTTCATTAACATCTAGGCGTTGTCCTTGGGTAGTGACAACACTGAAGAGATCAGCCAGTTGCAAAGTAAGGGATGGCCCCACTGATAGGCAAGGGGAAAATCTGTTGTTTACTGAATCAATCAACTCACTCATCTCCTGTATGTCCCTGTCCAACTCAGTCTGGTCTTGTTTCAAATGGTCCACCTCATTAGCTAGGGCAATCAACTCTCTGGCACAGTGGATTTGAGGAGCCCCCGCCAAACCAGGACAACAGCCATCCTCCTTGTTAACCCCAAGTGGGCTAGCAGCAGCTGTCACTACCTCACGTAAAGCAGCAACTTCTTGCTGTAGTTCAGCAACCTGAGCAGTCAGCGCAAGAACCTGGGGATCAGGTTGAGGCATTTCAGTAGGACGTCCTTGGCTACAAGTGGAAGAGCGTAATTCCTGGATGGCTTCCCAGATTTTCTGCTCTCTGTCCACCAGATCATCAGCAGGAGGAGAAGGCGGAACATCAGGTTTTGGAGTGGACAGCTCATTCACCTGACTCTGAAGTTTGGCAATAGCTGCAGCAGTGGTAGCTCTCTCTTGATTGAATTCCGCACTGAGCTCATTTAGACCTTGGGCTTTAAGGTCAGCTACCTGGTGCAATTGCTCAAAGGAATAGACACTGAATGCATTGAGCTGTTGCACTAGGCGCTCAAAGTTGGAGAGATAAGCGTTTAGGGTGGAGTCTACTTGAGTTTGCCAGGGTTGTTCTAACTGGTGAACCTCATGTAGTTACTCCCTAACGTACTCAGGGATGGACTGGCGCATTTGCTTGATAGAATTGACTAGACGTGTTTGAGAGGTGACCAAATCACGCTGATTATCAGATATCAGGGAGAACAGGGAATGAAGCCATTGTTGGTAGGCAGCAAACTGGTCCCAATGATGGGTAACAGCTGCTTGTAGAGACAAGATTTATGGACGTGGAGTCCCAACACCATCTGGTGGTGGGCCAAGGCGGGCTGTACAAAGGATGACAGCAGATGATCAGCGGAGCCAGCTGCTGAGAGGAGATGTTGTGAAAACTGAGGGGCCACAATTAACTCATAGTATTTGGCACGGCTAAACTGTAGTTGAAGGCAAGGGATGGCCCTGTCCCAAGCTATCCCAAGGGCTACTGCCATGACTTGTTCTAAGTCAGAGGTACCCATGGGGTAAGCAACTAAGCAGGGGCCATTCCCAAGGTTCAGTACAGTAGGGACAATAGGCGGGTTAGCGATGTCTTCCTCAATAGGAGGGCTGGTAATTTCAGGCAAGGTCAACTTCCAAATAGGCAGAGGCAAGGGACCTGCAAACGTAGATGCAAAAGGGATAACCAAGGGGCTTATAGCCCCTGTAGTGAGCACCATTTTTTTGTTCTGAGGCGCGGCATAGACACACAACAGGGAATCCTAACCTTATGATTGGATTTTTACTAAGGCTTGGTTAGATGACAGGGAAGGCAAATGTGTTTACCTTGCAGCCCTGGAAGAATAATCTCTACTATGTGTGGCTAGAGAGAGGCACGGAAGTACAGAAGACACAAAGACAAAAATGTGAATCAAACTTAATTTTATTGGTGAATATGGAAACAGAATATATAGTGGTTGAGAATACCACAAAACACTACCAGGACGGTAGGATCACTTGCCACAACCATGAGTGGGGCGAGTGAGTTGCGCAGAGTCAGGAAACCAAACAATCATATTTCCTGAAGCAGAAGCCAGTTCATTTTGAGAGGCAAAAGCGAAATCAAGAGATTTGTCTTTGAAATGGCCCAACAAAGGCAAAATCAAAACATGGTGAATGCTGTTATTCACAACAAATCCTGTCACCAGGGATCCCACAGGTAAGGAAACCATTCCCAGATGGAATAACTCTCCAAGGAGCTGGTACCTGCCTAGCAGGGGATTAAAATGCCCCAAGAAGAAGTAAGCGCCGAGATAACTCAATAAAAAGGCCAAGGCCAATGGACGGAACACTTGAGGCTTGTTCACCTGGGTGGAGGAACCATAAACCTTGGTCTCTTCCCAGACAGGTGGATTGTTGGAGAGAGGAGTTGCTGTGTACCAGACGCCCAGGATCACGTGGCGCCAGGAGCTGGCAAGAAACTGAGACTCAGACGTTATACCCAAATCAGCGTGTGAACCTATAGAAACGCTGGCAAACACCTTTGTAGTCAGGATTATCTAGAGTAACCATTTATACCCAAGCCACTCCCTAAGAGGAGTCTTAGGTAATTTCATGGTTTTGGAAATTCAGAGTTTTTTTTTTAAAAATAAAAGATTAACAAAACAATCACTTGGGTGAATGTAGACTTTATTGATTGAACAAGTAATAGATCATAACTTACCAGCCTTATATAGCATGATAGTAAAATAAAAAACTGGAGGAAACATAAAGGAGATCAAACTCATGGAGAAGAATTTGGAGATATTTGGGGGAATTTGGAGATCTTGGGGAGTTTGGTATTAAAACTAGGATTATTTGTCTTATTGGAGCCATAATACTGACCTCAAGGTGATTTAAAACAATATTTGGTTTAAATTAACAACCCACAGGAACAGGCAGAAGAAGGAGATGAGCAGTCATTCCCCAGTCAAAACTGGGGAAGGAGAGCAGGGAATGACACCAGAAACAGCAGGCAACGGGCAAGTTTTGACCAATTTGAAGTTGAAACTGTTGTAAACGTCATTTGAATGCTTAAGAGCATCTTTCAAAATGGTTGCCACAACATCTGATTGGCTGAATTTGTTAATCAAAGGTCACAATTTGTTCTTAAATAAACTAACGTTTTCATCATTTTGAACGTCAACACGGACAGATGAGGACCTGGGTTTGAACCCCGTTGTTGTATTCCCTTTGTTCAAACCTGTATTTAAGCCATCAATTTCAGGTAAAATAGAACAGTAGCTACTAACTAACCCATAAATTTTAGGAGTCCCAATTAACCCCAAAGAAGGGGGTATTTCTGCTAATGTACCAAGAGGTAAATTGTTATTATTAGGGTCTTGAAGAACATTCCTAACAGATTTCTTCCCCAGTTCCAAAGAGATAGAGGAGTTCAATACCCAATCACTATTATCTCCACACATTCTGGAACCCATGCTCTTATTCCTAGGCCTGGATAGTAGGAAAGAAGAAATCCAATATGCTCAGACCCTGGACAAGCACTGTATTACCGTCATGAAAGACTTAGCTGAGAACATTGACAGCAAATATTACAGAGCAGGTTATTCACTACATGGAAGATTCCTAAAACTAAATGGACAAACCTACATACCTGAAGGTTCACTGAGATAGGAGATTCTGAAGGAGTACCACGACTCCCCCATGGCTGGACATCTGGGCCACACCAAGATCTTAAAGGGTATCCAAAGAGAGTACATGTGGCCAAGAATGAAGCTGGAGATAGAGACATACATTAATGGTTGTGAAACATGTGGCCGCTCTAAACCCAAGTGAGGAAAACCTGAAGGCTTGCTCTAACCCCTCCAAATTGCAGTAGGCCCTTGGAAGTCAGTATCTATGAACTATATAGTAGAGCTCCCAGAGTCAAAAGGCTACAACACCATACTTGTGATTGTTGACAATTAACAAAGATGGGTTACTTTATTCCTACCACCACTCACGTGACAGCCAAGGAGACCACCCCCCTCTTTAGGGACCACATTTTCATGAATCATGGCTTAACCAAGGAAGTTATCTCTGACCGTGGCCCCCAATTTACATCCAAGTTCTGGGCCCAAATCTTACAAGACCTGGGAATCAAGAGATCACTATCCACAGCATACCACCCCCAAAGTGACGGATAAACTGAAAGAGTTAACCAAGTATTAGAACTGTACCTCTGATACTACGTTAATGCAGAACAAGACACCTGTATCAAACACTTACCCATGGCGCAATTTGCATACAATAATCAAGACCACAGTTCTACAGGAATGTCTCCATTCAAGGCCAACTACAGATTTGACCCTATTTGGGACCGCCTTCCCACAGAAGAGTCCAGCAACCCTGAGGGACAAGATTGGGTGGCTACCATCCATACCACCCAAGAAGAGTGTGCCCAAAACCTGAATCAAGCCATAAAGACCTACAAAGACTTTGCCAACAAGAGGAAAAGCTCTGGACCATTGATAGAAGTTGGGGACATGGTTTACCTCAGTGCCAGGAATATCAAGACTACAGCGCCATGTGTAAGCCTCAGCCCTGGGAAAACAGGACATATAAAGTTTTGCAACACATAGGAGAAGTAGCTTATAGATTAGAGCTCCCGTCTAACTGGAACATCCATGAAGTCTTTCAACAATCACTATTGTCCAAGAAAAAGGGTACCTTACATCCTCATCAAGTTGTTTGCACTGCCCCTCCCCCACTCAAAGTAGGAAGCTTTCTAGAGCATGAGGTTGAACAGATTCTAGACCACAAGATGAGATATCAACAACTACACTACTTGATTAAATGGAAAGGTTACCTGTGACAGAAATCACTGAATAATATGAAGCTGTTTCTAAATGATGGGGAATTACCACACAAATCCACATAGAATTGATGATTAACCACCAACGCAGCTTCAGATATTTTTCTGTGAAATTTCCAATTGTAGCTCCAGGATTAAGTAGAACAATCAGTCCTAACCAGAGTAAACCAAGATAAATGACCTGGGAAAGCATCAATGCATCTTCAGCGTAGAATTCTGTGCATTGAGAAGTGACACAATTTTCATCTTCAAGAATGGGGGGAGGAGCTACAAAATTGGCTGGCATGAAATTAACATTTTGCAGCGCCAACAATAAAGTTCCAGCTGAAGGGCCCCATCTTCCTGAAATGGTTCTGTTTAGAATCAGATTGTATGGGATATACTGCAACAATCCAAGCACAGGATGCATTTTTAAAATTTAAAATTAGAACTTGGGATAATTGATTTTTATTGAGTGAATTTAGGAGGACTCAACTCTTAGAGTTGAAACAGAGAAAAATATTCAATATATATCAGAAAAATTGACTAAGCAATACCACCTGAGTTTTGATCTCCTATTCCTTCTGCATCTTCAAGTAAGTATCTAGTCCAGGTTGCAAAGAACCCTTGCGTGCCCAGTTTCTGACAACCATGCTGATTAATAAGCTTATATTGGGTGACCCTCATATTACGTCAATTTATCAACGTCAGTATGCAAGGGGGAGCTGGTTTCAGCTGGCAGACTGGAGCAGCTGTGACCCATTTTTGATCTATTGTTTGGTTTAAATCTGTTAACTTGGTCAATTTTGATACAGGTTTTCCGGCCTTCTGTGCCTTCTTACTTGGACGGACAATACCCAGCATTATGGAACCTACCGTGACATTACCCACCCAAAGAGAATACCTGGAAACCTGAAAATAACCTTGACAATGCTAGTGTCCTCCTGAAACGTACAAGACGGGGCATCCAAAGTTAAGCTGTAAGAGCTCAACTATGGTAGGGGATGATGTCAGGGCCCAGAATGGGCCAGACAAAACCCTATGTTACATAGGTTCAATACCTGCAATTGAGCAATCATGCAACCAATTGATTGCGTTGTCAATTACACAGATTTACCCAAAGAAAACTTTAATTCCAAGCAGGGAATCAAACCCTGGTCAAGGCCAAGCTTGGGGGCAATTGGAAAACGTCCTAAAGCCAAGAGAAAAAGATTTTAATTGACCCACACCCTCTGAAACCCAGAATTGGGGACTTGGGTTGCCAAATGACCCAAAATTCCCCTACCAGCTTCCCCAGGGCAAAAATAATGAAAAAATCTATCTAACTGACAAATCAGGAGTCACCAATGGGACCCGGCTTGAGAATAACCCATTGACAACCAATAAGAAGTTGCCAGTAAGTCCAATTGCAGCTTCCCAGCAGGATATAGCTGGGAACACTGGCATCCCCTTTATTTGTTGACATATTCATCTAAAAAACTTTGTTGGTTAATACACACTGAGCATTTATACTTTGCAGGGGTTTATTACATTATTACAAATTTTATACTGCTGGTGCTTTCAAACAGAGAGTACCTCCAGTACCAACGCCAGCGCTGGGAAATGGAGTAACTTCTAGCTGCCTCCAACCAACCACGGCCAGCCTTTACCCCATCTCCTAGAGTGCCGGACCAAGAATTAATTCCTGCTCCTGCACTGCGCTCCTCCTTTCCTGGTGTTTCTCTGCTCCAACAACTTGCCCAGCCAAGCCTGACCATGAGCGCCGCCATAGGAGAACTTTCTCTCATTCCTTCTGATTCATCATATGACTACAGTAAGCTTTGATTCGCCTATTTGACCATGCTGGGGCTCACTGAGAAAGTGATACCCCACATGAGAGTGTGGCGTCCTTGGGCTACTGCTACCAATTATGTGATGTGGATGGCCCCTGGCATCTACTGGGCCTTCCAGGATTGACCCTTCCCCTTGACCAAAGGTTCCCCTGGGATTCACCCAGGCCATGAAACCTATTGAAGAAGACATTGCCAACCTGCCTATTGTCCCTAATGTGCTGAACCTTGGGAGTGGTCCCTGCCTAGTGGCCTACCCTTTGGGTACCCCTGACTTGGAACATTTCATGGCAGTAGCCCTTAGGTTAGCCTGTGATGGGGCCATCCCTTGCCTCCAACTTCAGTTAAATTGGGCAGAATACTACAAATTGATTGTAGCTCCACAATTCCCACAGTATCTCCTCTTAGCAGCTGGCTCTGCTGAACATTTATTGCCCTCCTTTGTACAACCTGTCTTAGCCCATCATCAAATGGTATTAGGACTCCACATCCAGGAGATTTCATTGCTGTGCTCCGCCGTCACTCATCACTGGGATCAGTTTGTGGCCTGCCAGAAGTGGATCCATTCCCTGTTTTTCTTAGTATACAACAATCAGCGCGGCTCTTTCACCTCCCAATCTTGCTTGGTCAAGTCCATTGGAAGAATGCGCCAATCCATCCCCAAGTATTTCAGAGAGCGCCTTCATGAGTTCCACCAGCTGGAACAGCCCTGGCATGCCCAAGTAGACTCTACTTTAAACGCCTATCTCACCAACTTTAAACAACTTTTGCAGAAACTCAACAATTTCAGTGCTTAATCCTTTAACCAACTACAGCAAGTAGCTGTCCATGCTGCAAAGGGCCTCCACAAACTTGGCAAGGACTTTGATCAAGAAAGGGCTGCTACTTCCGCTACCATTGCCAAACTACAGACTCAAGTAAATAAACTGTCTGCCTCCAAAGCAGATGCCCCACCTTCTCCTCCATCTGATGAGTTAGTGGATAAAGAACAGAGGCTCTGGGATGCCATTTGAGATTTAAGAGCGGCCACCCACTGTCAGGATTGCCCTACCAAAGCCCCTCAGTCAGATCCCCAAGTGCTTGCTCTGATGACTCAAGTTGCTGAATTACAACAAGAGGTTGCTACTTTGCATGAGGCGATGGCAACTGTAGTTAGTCCACCTGGAGTTGTGGGCAAAGATGGTTGTTGACCTGGCTTGTCAGGAGCCCACCAGATTCATTGTGATAGGGAGTTGATAGCTCTAGCCAATGAAGTGGACCTTCTGAAGCAAGATCACTCTGAGCTTGATAAAGACGTACAAGAACTAAGTGAAGTGATCAATTCAGTAAATGACAGGTTTGCCCCTTGTCTTTTGGTGGGCCTGTCTTTTACTTCCCAACTGGCTGAACTGTCCTTGGTAGTAACAGCACAGAGCCAGCACCTGGATGTTACTGAGCACAGACCACCATAGCTAATAATATGGGCACCCACACTTCTCAGACCTTGACTACTCTTGAAGAGAGTGTTTTTCAGCTGTGGGCCAGACAGCCCCCTCTGAATCTGAAGCAGAATTCTCCCTGCAGATAAATGTACTCAACAGCAACAATAGTGGTCCAACTCCCAAAGCACATGTCAAACCTACCTTTAAGCAAGTCTTCAACCCTAAAACATCTATCATTGCAGCTTTCCTAACTATCTAAAAAACTGCCATGAGAAGAGCCTCTGATGAGGTTAAGAAGGAAAACATTCTGACCTACCTGCACCCAACCTGTAAAGAGGTGATAGTGCCAGAGCTGCCCACCATTGAGATTTGGGAAGAAATAAAACAGCTTCTGATCAATGAGTTTGGTGGCAACCTTAGTTTGGAGGTGAAGAAGGACGTTTTCATGCACATTGCTTTTAAACCTAAGGAGACTCTGGATGAATTTTCAGATAGATTCTACATGGAAGGACAGCAATTGATCACAAGCTGCCAGTTGACCACACATGAAGCATGCATGTCTTGCGCTCAAGCCCCCAAGGTTAACCAGCTCCTGGGTCTTAACTTCAAGGCCCATAAAGCCATGCTTTCTTCTATGAAGAGCATAAAGACACTGTTGCAGGATATACACCTTACTCATTCTGGGGCAGTTGTGTGGGAGAATTGTGCCGCCTCTATCTCTGGTTTGTCTTCACGTGGCCTGTGTATCCTTATCATGAACTCACAGAATCCTCTTTGATGCCAGGGTTGCCATAACTGTGTACAGATAGGTCATCATTCCCAAGTCTGCACCAATCCTTGGGTTGAATGAGCTGATCCCAAGGAGCAGGCGGGAAAAGAACAGTCAGCCTAGAGGCAGGGACGCTCTTGGTTGACAATTCTTCCCAGTCTCCTTCAATTCCCCCCTCCATTGCTGACTCTGAGCCTGCTGACACTGAGGCTCCTCCTATTCTGCTGCTATTCCGCAATATATCTGATGCCTCTGACATGAATGATTCTGATATAGAAGATCCTGATGTCACGGTAGGTTCCATCATGCTGGGTATTATCTGCCCAATCAAGAAGGCTCAAAAAGCCAGAAACCCATTATCAAAATTGACTAAGTTAACGGATTTAAATAAAACAGTCAATCAGAAATGGGTTATGGCTGCTCTAGTCTGCCAGCTGAAACTGGTTCCCCCTTGCAAATTGACATTGATAAATTGGCGTAATTTGAGGGTCACCCAATATGAGCTTGTCAATCAGCATGGTTGTCAGAAACTAGTCACATAAGGGTTCTTTGCAACCTGGACCAGATACTTATTTGAGGATGTGGAAGGAATAGGAGATCAAGACTCAGGTGGTATTGCTTAGTCAATTTTTCTGATATATATTGAATAATTTTCACTGTTTCAACTCTAAGAGTTGAGTCCTCCCAAAATTTTACTCAATAAAAACCATTTATCCCAAGTTCTATTTTACTTTTCACAATGCATCCTGTGGTTGGGTTGTTACAATATATTCTGTACAATATGATTCTTAACAGAATCATTTCTGGAAGATGGGGTCCTGCAGTTGGAAATTTTTTGTTGGTGCCGCCCAATGTTAATTTTGCGCCAACTGATTTTGCAGCTTCTCCCCCCATTCTTGAAACTGAAAATTGTGTTGCCTCCCAATGTCCAGAATTTTATTATGAATATTTGTTGATGTTGTCTCAGGCCATTTATCTTTGGCTACTTTGGTTAAGATTAATTGTTCTGCTTAATCCTGGTATTACAATTGGAAAATTTACAAAAAGATATTTGAAGCCACGTTGGTGGTTAATCATTAATTCTATGTGGATTTGGGTGATGATTCCCCATCACTTAGAAATGGCTTCATACTATCCCGTAATTTCTGTCACACCTGACGCCTATGGGTATTCTGTCCTGGCTGTCCCTGAAACTATTGTAGTCCCTTATAAGCTACGTTCTGGGAAAACTACAACAACCACCAAGCCTCTGCTTGAAGCCAAGGAAGTTGTCTCTTGCCCTTACCTCACCCAAGCCAAGAGATCTCCCATGCTTGTCAAATCTTCTGAGAAAGCTGCTGAAGTTGCTGACGCTGTGTTCAAAAACATCTCCGTCTTGCTCCCTCTCCAGAAAGTCTCTAAGGAGCTCCCAGGCCTAAGATGCATGATTGAAAAGCAGGACAAAGAACTGGCAGAAGCCCAAGAAATTCTGGATGTCCTCCCTTTGGTTGTACTACCACTTGTGTTAAAATATCCATCCAAAAGGTGAAAATTAAGGCTGTCTTAGACATAGGGTCCCCTGTTAATGTTGTCTCCTCAAAGCTTGTCAAGAAGCTCAAACTTGCCCCCAACCTTAACTATCATCAGCTGTATGGCACTGCTGGGCTGTCCATGACTTGTGCTATAGGAGCTTATTCTGTTCTTCCCATGCGGTTTGGCAAGCTACTCTTGGCCACGTCTGCTGTTGTCTTGGAGAATGAGAGCTACAACCTTCTATTTGGTACTCAATTCCTTAGGAAATATAATGAGATCATCAACTTAAAGGACAGCTACCTCTCTATATTAGGATAAAAGGTCCCTTTGATCTTTGAAGTGCCAGTTAAAGTTCCTGGGAAGCGCCTCAAGACATGTGCCTTGGAATATCTCACTGGTGTTTTCACTTTAAAATACTGTACCCATTCATCCAACATGAAGTGCCCTCATATGGCTTGTCCTGCGTCCAAAGGGATTTCTCTCTTAGTCACTTCTGCTGTGACTATTTCTCATGGGTATCAGGCTATCCTAGACTCCCAAATATTGTATTAGCTTCCTGAGCGTGCATTCCTGGAGTTGTACTCTCCTCTCTTGCTAGGATACAACAAACCCTATCTCTGCCTAGGAATCTTGGATGTCTCTCATAAAGACCATGTTCAACTACTGGTTGCCAAATTGACTGCTCTCCCCATAAATGTGTCTAAAGGACAGGTTTTTGGCTATGGCAAGTTGCTGAATGCTCCTGACGTCCTATCACTACATCCCTTTGGTACGTTTCAGGGCTTTAAATTACCTGAGGATGAGCCACAAGTCCTATCATTGTTCACTGCTCAAGACTTCCCACAGCTATCTCTGGTTCAACAGAAAGAAGTGCTTGACCTACTGGATCAGTTTTTGGATATCTTTGCTAAGGATAGCATGGATTATGGTTTAGCCATAGGTGTCATTCACCAGATTGATACTGGTGATGCTCCCCCCTTTTGCGCTAAACCCTACCGCCACAGTCAAGTAGAGGATGCTAAGGTGTCTAAAGAGCTCAAGCAACTTCTAGACGCTGTACTGCTTGCTCCTTCCCAAAGTCCATGGGCCTCCCCCTTACTCATACTAAGAAAAGAAGGATGGAGGTCATTGTATTGTGATGGACTACCAACACTTGAATTCCTTAACCAAAAAGGATTCCTACCCTTTACCACACGTTTATAATGCTCTCTGCCGCCTTGGGGCTCCAAGTTATTCTCTGCCATGGATCTAGCCTCTGGCTACTGGCAAGTTGATCTCTATTCCAAAGATAGACAGAAGGCTGCACTCATCACTTCTGAAGGATTTTTTGAGCCTACGCAAATGCTGCAAGGGCTCTGCAATGCTCCAGCTACTTTCCAACAAGCCATGGACTCTATCCTCTGTGATTTGAAGCTCTTGTGTGTTCTAGTGTACTTAGATGATATAAATGTCTTTAATGCTACCTTTACCAATCACCTGGCTCACCTTAAGGAAGTGTTCATAAAGATTTGTGAAGCTGGACTTAAGTTCAAGCCATCTAAGTGGGTCTTCTTCAAGGAATGCCTTGAATTCTTGAGGCATGAGGTGACTCAGAAGGAATTTGCCCCATTACTAAGAAATTTGAGGCCATTGACAAAATGCTTCCGCCCACCAACCTTCAATAAGTTCAAGTCTTTCTGGGCATGATGGGATACTATAAACAGTTCATCCCCAAGTTTGCTGACACTAGCAAACCCTTGGTCCAGCTGCTGCATAACGTCCCCTTTGAATGGACTGCCAGCCAACAACAAGCCTTTGAGAACCTCAAACAAAAACTCAAAGAGGCTCCCATACTAGTATATCCTTATTACAATAAAGAATTTATCCTATATACTGATGCTAGTGACCTGGCTATTGGGGCTATCTTGGCTCAACTGGATGATGAGGATGTGGATTACCCTGTAGCTTATACCTCTTGTGTCCTGAATAAGCATGAGAAAAACTACAGTGTCACAGAGAAAGAATGCCTTGAATTGCTGCATGCTGTCAAGAAGTTCCGCCATTACATGTATGGCACCCATTTCACTGTGGTTACTGACCATGCTTTGCTCAAATGGCTACAGCAACTCAAGGAAACAGAAGGACAACTAGCTAGATGGGCTCTCTGCCTTCAAGGGTACAACTTCACTGTTCTGCACTTCCCTGGGATTCAACATCAGAATTCTGATGGACTGTCCAGAATGCCCATCCTTGCCCTACACCCTGCTGAGGCTGACTGGTTGTATGAACTAATTGGATATCCTTTGTCATGGGAGAACAAGAAAGATTAAGTTTGAGTTGCCCTCTCTAGGTTATCTGAAAACACCCTCATTTGTGACAATCAGCTTTTCAAGAAAGTACAAGACCACTACTTGCCCTATGTAAGACCCAGTATTTGCCTTTTGTTGGTGCTTCAAGCTCATAAAGAGATGGGACACAGAGGCGTTGCCAAGACCCATGCCTGGCTCCAGAAGAACTACTTCTGGGAAAATATTTGCTTGCTGATCCCAGATTTTATACTATTTGCCATGATTTCCAACTCCAACAACCTAAAGCTGCCGCTCATGAGTTCAGGCTAGTCCCCCCTCAACACGCATTTCACGCTGTCAGTATTGACGCTGTAGGACCTCTCCCTCACTCCTGCTCTGGTTGCCCCTTTATCCTAATTGCTGTTGATCATTTTAGCAAGTGGGTAGAGGCTTGCCCTACTAAGAACATCACCTCCAAGACAAATGCCACCTTCCTGTTGCAAGATGTTTTCTACCGCCATTGTAAATTCACTGCCACCTCTGGCTTTGGATTGCTCAATTTTCCCTTGTCGTACCAAGAAAGGTTCTAAAACGCCTGCCAAACCCCTTAATTCTTTAAATGATTTAGCTCACACGGTAGATGAGAGGTTTGTGCTGGCCTACCCTGCGGAACCTCTGCCTTTGGTTGCTCCCTCCTGGGAAGAAACACTGGTTAATTTGGACTACTTATTAGCTTGGTATTTCCCACTTCTAAAAACCATTAGAGCTGGCCAATCAGAGGTTGCCACATTGGCACTGAGCAACACAAGTGAATTCCAAATGACCAGTGCCTCTTCCAGCCAATCAGATCTGACCGCGGAAATTGGAATGAAACTCTCCAGTTCCCCTGCCCCTGCCTAGCAAAGTTTTGCTTTCAGCCAATTAGATTTGGTTCCACTGTCATGTGACCCAACTTATTTGCAGCCCATCCCTTTTATGCAAGCAAGGGGACTTCTAGTCCCCTGCTTGTCTATTTTCCAATAATATTAAAGTTTGGAGCCATTCTGCACTTTATTTTTAATATTTGTGTTATTTTGGAACCCAGTTTGAGTTCCTATAGCCTAAAGATTTTAGTGTTAGTTTCTGCTTCAAGCTTACCTTCTGTCAGCTGATTTTGAGCCTGGCTTCTCTTCTGGTTCATTATACTAGTATTGGTTCATCCAGTAGTTGCCTTTCCTGTTCTTGCTTTCAAAACCAAGTTCAAAAACTTAAATTTTCAATTGATTTTTCTTATAATACCTATTGTTATTTTGAATTTTCTATTGAAATCATTGATTTCAAACCCGCTCTTGCTTCCTGTTGTTATTAAAGGTATCTGAGGCTATAGTGAAGCTGCCCAGACCCACCCAGTTGCTCCTCCTTGCATCCTGTTCTAAGACTACCCTACCAGGATATTTTCCCTCTGTTTTTGTCCAGAAAACCCTACCCACCTGCCCCAAATTTTGTGAAGAATATTCCTATGATACTCCCAGTGCTTAAATTTGTGGTTTTTTCCCTGGCTCCGTTCTTGTTACTTCTGTGGTCCATCTCCCCTGATCTGTGGGGAAAAATCTCTTTGTCGGCCCGTCTGGTAGGTAGAGACCCTGTCAGTCTCTGGGACCTCCCCAGCAGTCTTCTCTTTTCTGGAGAGGCTGTGGTCAAGAGCTTGACATGTGATGATTTGGACTTGGACACTGTGGACCTTACTTCACCTGTTTCTGAAGGAGCAGCGCCCCCATGCCTCCCCTCCCCAACGTGGTCCAGAGGCATGCAGTACCCCCAGGCCCTCCAAGGTGTCCTCTTCCGCTCCTACCTGCACTCCTTGGTTGCTCACCGGCCTGATACTGATGGGTTTGAATGCCTACTTCTCTCAGTTGTCCCCAGTGTCCTCCCTGTGGTCCCCCCTCTGAGCGTCCATCCCAGTTCTGCACTGGATGGCATCCTGGTGGTTTGTTACACCAGGATGGGAGCCAAACTTAGTTAGTTTAGCCCCCCTCTCTCACAGCCATGGTTGCCCTCAAGTGTCATTGTCTGACAATAGGACTAACTTCAACGCCAAGTTAGTGACCTCTGTGGTTGAAGCCTTGGGGTCTCATCAGTCTTTTTCTGCCCCCTATAATCCTTCCACCAATGGGGCAGTTGAACGCGCAAACTCAACTTTGGTTTCTATCATGAGGAAACTCACTTACTCTGAAACCGCCAACTGGGATCTATACTTACCTGCTGCTCTCTTTGCCTATCGCCTTAGCAAACATTATGTTTCCGGGTATTCCCCTTTTGCTATGCTGTATGGTTGTGAAGCCACTACCCCGTCACTCTTAGGGCCCCCCTACTCTCCTCTGATAAGTCCATAAACCCTGATGAGCATATCAAGTATCTAGTTAATTGAATCATTGATATCCAGGCTTCTGCCTACATGTCTGCCTATAAAACCAAGCTGCTAGAGCTCTCCCCTGACAATGCCAGGAGATCCCCCCTGCCTGAGTTCAACATTGGAGACCATGTTCACAACTATCAACATAGAGTGGGAGGACAAGCTCATAAGCTAGACTTGTTGTGGATTGGGCCCTTGGAAGTGACCTTCAAGCGAGGGTCAGAGTATACTGTAAAAGTCCTCTCTAGTGGTCAACCTTTTGCTTGCGTGCATGCCAAGTTCCTCCGCAATTATCACCCCCTAAGGCCAATCTAGAGGGGGCAATGTTGTGAATGCCGCCATTCACCATGTTTCAATTTTGCCTTTGTTGGGTTATTTCAAGGAAGAATCTCTCTCTTTTGTTTTTGCCCTTTAAAATGAGTCTGGTTCTGAATTGGGAAATACAATTTTCAGTTTCCTGATTCTGAGCAACTCACTTGCCCCACTCATGCTTGTGGCAAGTGATCCTACTGTCCATGTACTGTTTTGTGGTAAAGCTACACAGTATATAATTCCCATTTCTATACCCAATAAAATTTAAGTTCTATTCACATTTTTGTCTTTGTGTCTCCACGTACTTTGGCGCCTCTCTAGCCACGTCTAGCAGATATTATTCAATCAGGGCCACAAATAATCACATAACCTTCCCTGCCATTCTAACCAAGACTTAGTACAAATCCAATCCTAAGGTTAGGATTTCCCATTGTGACTCTGTGCTGCACCTCAGATCACAGCATCTATGGTATTTCTTGATGACAGGGTCTTTGGCACCTTGGAATTTTACTAGATAGGTGTTCCTGTCTGGCCTGTACTTGATTATTCTTCCTGGTCCTTTGTGTACTGAGTCTAGCTTATTTCTGTTTCTAGCAAGGACCCAGAATGGGGAGTTGATGGGGAGTGATTTCTCTGTAGAGGTTATCTTTTATGTTTTGAGCCTTTTTATTTCTGCTTTTTTAGCTTTGAGGCATATATGTTGTAGATTTGGTACTTGTTCTACTGTGGAGGGTTTCCCCAGGGGGTATTTATGTATGGCTGATTGTTGTGGGTAACTATCTCTTGTTTGTATCTGTTGTAAATTGTGCCATTAATACCATTTTGATATGGCCTTCAAATATTGATATGTGTGAAGATTTAGTTGGTTTTGCTTTTGATTTTGGGAATCCCTCACCTTCTGCAAATGGGCCTGGCTCAATATCCACCCATTCTGGAATATCATACCTGTCCTTGACTGATTCTGGTATGACCTCATTCTAACGTGACTCCTTCTGCCAATCTGTATACCTAATGAGTGATCATCAACCCTTGTCTACTATTTAAGTAGAATTATTTTACCTAATAAAGACAAGTTTATCCATATTTGTGTTAGCTTTAATACTCTTCAAGCTTTTTCCTTCCTTTTTTCCAAAAGGAACTCTTCATCTTGTATTCCAGGAAATTAAGGTATGTGTCCTTAATTTTGCCCTGAAGGCTAACCCAAGGCTAGCTTTGAACCTCAAATCTTTTATTATAAGAATTTCCTGCCGTGTACTCCTAGATGTTATCCCCAGGAGACAAACACAATAAAATGGTGCTCACTACAGGGGCTGCAAGCCCCTTGGTTACCCTGTTCCCACGTGCATTCTCTGGACCTTCTTTTTTTGTTTCTGGAGTACCCAAAAAACCTAAAGTTTCTAGTCCTCCTCTAGAAGAAGACATCACCAATGCCCCCTCAACTCCCATGGTACTGGTGCTGTCCCCCGGGCCTGCGTGGGCCCCCCTTCCAGCTTTCTCTATCAACTACAAACAAGCTTGTGCTGCTGCCTGCTCTCTCCTTCACTCAGGCACTGTGGCAATACACACTATCCCTGGTCGCTGTCCCAGGTACACTTCTGAATACCTGTACTCCTTCCTCATGGACTTTGGTCTCCCCCCCGCGCTGATGGAGTCTATGGATACAATTGGCATGTTAGTCAACCAGTTTATCCAACCTGCCCTGGTTCACCATCAACTTACATTAGAATCCCAGAACCAGCTTTTAAATGCTGTAGCCACTGCTGTCTCAAACAGCCATGCTCAAAGTATGGCATATCAAGAATGGTCCCACAGTCTCTTTGTGTGTATTTTGGATAACCAGCGCAACTTGCTGGCCTCCCAGAAGTACCTAACCTCCTCACTAAAATCTCTTTGTTCCTTGCTCCCTGGATATATCAAGGATTTACTGTGCAAATTGGATGAGCATAAAGCAATGTGGCGTGGACAAATTGAGGCCTCTCTGCTAAAGCATTACCAGGACTTTGAGACTCTGGTTAGCAAACTTAACCAATTTTGAGAACATATTAATTCTCAGCTCAAATTGATTAGGACTCATGTCAATACTTGGGGCCGCCATCTTCAGCATCAATGTGGCCTAGATAAGGCTTCACTAGGCAACACTCTTTACCAAGAAAAAAAATATGTGGATGATAGATTAGCATCCATTGAGGTGACACCTCCCGCTCCTCCTGTTGAGGTCCTGTCTGGCTTTGAAGCCAAGGTATGGGAAGCTATAGCCGAGCTTAAAGCTACCAATTGGCGTCAATCTTCTGTTCAGAACCCCTCTCCAGCCAAACCTATTCCTGACCCTTGAATTGCTTTGCTCACTGATCAAGTAGCTACTTTGTGAGGCAAAATCAAGTACTTGAGACAACGCCTCTCTAATCCTGATGATTTGTCTTCTGAATTTAAAGGTGAAGAGGAAGCTGAAGTTGCTAATACTCCTGCTCATGGCAATCATGGTTGTTGTCCTGGCTTGGAAGGCCAACCCCAGGTCAACTGTGCCCTTGCCCTGGATCAGATAGCAGAAGTAACAAATGATGTTGCTAATAGGCAGGACGCATTAAAGAGAGAGATACAAAACCTCTCTTGTTTTACCAAGATAATTAATGGACAATTCATTCCCTTGGTTGCTCAGACATTTCCCTGACCACTTGCCTCAATGGGATTGCTGGCAATCTATTGGTGCAACAGATTAAAATTAATGAAATTTGGAGCTGCTGCCGCCACTGCTAGAGATATTAGTGGACAGAACAGCTCTACCTTGGATACTCTAGAGGAAAGTCTTTGACTCCTCTGGGCTAGACAGCCTGCTTCTGAATCTGAGTTTGAGGGCAATCCCCACATTAACATTCTCAACCCAGGTGACAATAGCCTATCCACCTCCTTGTCTATTGACCCCAATTATAAGCCTTTGTTCAAATAGATATTTGACCCTAAAACCTGTACCATTGCTGCCTTTCTGACAATCTACAAGACTTCAATGTGTAGAGCCACTGATGAAATTAAGAAGGAACATATTTTTACCTGCCTGCATCCCTAGTGCCAAGGAGTTGTGTTCCCCAAACTCCCTTCTATTGTCACTTGGGAGGACATGAAGTGACTCCTAATTGAAGAATTTGGAGGAGATCTCATCTTGGAAGTCAAGAAAATGCATTTATGCATATTGCATTCAAGCCCAAAGAAACCTTGGTTGATTTTTATGATTTTTTCTACATTAAAGTACAACAGTTTATCACCAGTTGCCAATTAACTCCCCAGGAAGTGTACACAGCATGTTCAAACACTTTTGAGGTGAACCAACTCCTATGTCTGCACTTCAAGTCCCACAATGATTCCCTTACTTCAATGAAGAGTATCAAAACCCTCTTGCAAGATATGCAGTTGACTCATGGTGGTACTGTGGTATGCAAAAATAAGGACAACAATGCGGGAACCATCTCCTGTACTCCGCGCATTATGACTCTGGGCTCAAGTGGGCAGTCTAAGAGACAAGGATGCCATAACTGTGGTCAAATAGGACATCACTCATGTACCTGCACCAACATTTGAGTAGAGGGTTGTGACCCAAAGGAGCAGGCAGGAAAAGAGAGGTCAGCTTAGAGGCAGAGACACTCTCTACTGACCAATCTCCCCTGTCTCCTCCTGATCCCTCTTCTGACAAGGAATCTTCCCCCTTGGCTGTGTCAGGGATCCAGTCTTGGGCAGAAAGCCTGTTGTTTTCAGGGGTAACTTGGGCCGGGTTTTTTTCAGGCAATGCCCACCACAAGAGGGGAGCTAACTTTAAAAGGTAGGTGTCATGTTTGGCTCCAGGGGACAACATCCTGGAGGACACAGCGGTAAATCTTTATTACAAAAGATTTGAGGTTTGAAGCTAGCCTTGGGTTAGCCTTCAGGGCAAAATTAAGGGCACATACCTTAATTTCCTGGAAAACAAGATATAAAAGTCCTTTTGGCAGAAAGAACAGGAAAAGCTTGAAGATTATAAAAGCCAACACAAATGTGGGTAAACTTGTCTTTATTAGGAGTAATGATTCTACTTTAAATAGTTGACAAGTGACAGTGATAACTCAATAGGAAGACAGATTGGCAGAAGGAGTCACGTTGGGATGAGGTCATACCAGGATCAACCACAGACAGGTACAATAATCCGGAATGGGTGGATATTGAACCAGATCCATTTGTGGAAGGCAAGGAATTTCCAAACTTGAATGCAAAACCAGATAAATCTTTGCAACTATCAATATTTTAAGGGCAAATTGAAATAGCATTAATAGCGCAATTTACAACAGCTGGTCACAGCTGATGCTCTCTCTAGGCTATTTCAGCCAATAGAGGATCACCCTGACCACCTGGACCCTGACTGGCCAAATCTATACAACACGGAGTACAAGACAAAAAGAAAGGATCCCTCTACACACCAACTAACCCATGATACACTAGTAAGAAATGAAAAATATTTTCACATATCAAATGGCACTGTATATAAAATCATCAAGGACAAACACATTCCCTATATTCCACTTGCACAAAGAGTTGACACTATTTTAAGACACCACTGTCTGCTGGGACACACAAAGGCTAACAACATATATCTAACATTAAAAGAGATAGTATGGTGGCCCAACCTGAAGCAAGACATAATTAATGTTCTAAAAAAGTGCACAGTGTGTGAAAAATATGCCAGCATCAAGGCGCCACAGCCAACAGTTAGCCCAGTACCTGACCCTGAACCATTTAAGGTTTGGGGACTGGATGTAGTGGAACCCTTCCCAGAAACCAAAACAAATCAATGTTTCCTAATTGTAGCCATCAACTTTGCCACATGATGGCGTATCTGCTGGGCAACAAAAGACCAAAAAGCAGAAACAATAAGCTAATTCATTAACAAGGCAATCATAACAGACTACGGCACTCCAGACTACATCATAACAGATGGAGCAAAAGAGCTAGCAGGCAACGTAGTAAACAACAACCTAAAAACAAAGAACATCAAACATTCCACAGCCTTGCCCTACAGGCCACAGGCCAACAGCAGAGTTGAACTCCTGAACGGCAGCCTTATCAGAACCCTCCAGAAAATAATGGATGACAAAGCCAAAGACACATGGCCACTCTACGTGAAACATGCATATTAGTATTTTGGGTTTGTACCAATCAAGGTACAGGCTACTAACGGTTTGAACTAACATACAGGTACAACCCAGAAATAATCACCCACAATAGTCAACTGTATGTAAAGATTCCCCTGGGGAAACCTCCCACAGTAGAACAAACACCAGCTCTACAACACATACACCTCAAAGCCAAACTGGTAGAAACAAAGAGGCTCAAAACCCAAAAGGTAACCTCAATAAAGGACCCACTCCCCATCAATTCCCCTGTCTGGGTCCTAGCTAGGAATAGGAAGAAGTTAGACTCAGTACACAGAGGACCAGGAAGAATCATCAAATACCATCCAGACAGGAACACTTACCTGGTTAAGTTCCAGTGCGCCAAAGAACCCATCACCAGAAAGTACCACAGATCTTGCCTCCACCCTAGAAAAGGAGAACACTTGACCCAGTTGGTGTCCACTAGCAAACAACTCCAGGAACATCAGGCGGCAGCTGTCAAGACAAAGTCCCCTCCCAATGTACCCAAGTAACCCCTTAAGGGAGAAGTGTGTCAAGGGTCTGGATGTACGGGTATTCCGGTTACCGCCATCACACTTAAAATACAGTCATTGCCTGATTTGGTGCCTCTCTAATATACAATTTGACATACCATAAATTGCAACAAACCAATATCACATGACTATTCAGGTATCCAGCAATTTGAAATCATCCCGCACATGACCAACCCCTGGGTTTGATCTAACTAAAATCTCTGCCACAGCTAAAGCTATATAAGTCTAAAGTATTATCCAATAAAATATACTTCTTCTCTTCTTAATTCCATATTCAAAGCTTTCCCAAAAGGCGCTCCTTATCAAAACGCTTTTATGCCAAAATTCATTATTTGATTGCAAATATTGTCTATTTTTTGCTTTAATATAATTATTCTGATAACATCTTTATGTGAATTATCACAACAATACTCTAAAATATTTTTTACCTACCTGGTTTTACTTCTATTTTTTGGTTACCCCTGTTTGCATTCTTTATTTGAAGTTTTAACATTCTCAATAGCTGAATCTCTCACCTGGTCATTCTAAAGGCCAGATTTTACCAATCATAAAAAATTCCAGCCACTTTTCTCTTACCAGATGCTCTTCTTGTACATGACTTTAGAAAGCTGGTTTTTTCTATATTACAGTGCTAGGGCTAGCCAATCAGGTTGTGCCTCACACTAGAAAAGGGGTCTATAAGCCACTGTAGGAAATTATATGATCAGAACTACCTTTATTATGTACATGACCACCCAGGCCTGGCTTGTTTCTACTGTGAGAATCTAGCAAGACATTATTATAAGCCGTGACACTGGCTTTCAGGCTGTGATCTTGGATGAAATAATCTATTTCATACTTATTTAAGTTAGCATCAATCTTTTAAAGGCTTTGTACGCCCAGCTTGTAGCTCACTTAACACCAAAAAATGATAGTCAGACACCCAAAGTTGGTTCACTGACATTATAACAATCTACATTAAACTGGTAATCTAAGCATCAAAAGTTATTATACTCTGAACATAGTATATAATTTTTGTAATAATAACTACTTATTACACTTTTATTAATGATCAAATTTTACTTTATTTTGTGTAGAAAGATTTGATCCTAATTTTGCATTTAAACCAATGATAGTTCAGTACTTGAATTAAAAAAAGCCTAAAATAAAAAATAATACTATGGATGTGATGTATTTATTAAAAAAATAATTGTAATTAATATATCATATCAAAAAGCCACAGGTCCATCAGTATATGTTTCAGGAAGCCAGGCATAGATAGAGGCATTAGTTGACTCAGGACAGAGTACGGCTGGGCCAGTGGGTAAGGCCCACCATAGAATGGGTGCTAACTTGATAAATATAAGATACAGATTGTCCAAGCAAAGACCAGGGCCCTGATTTGGGCATCATAGAGTCTATCATTCCCGTCAAAGTAATGTAGAGTACTCCAAACAGTTGAGAGGATGTGGTCTTGGTGGCAGTGAGGAACTCTATTGGGCGGTCTGGTTGCAAGGTTAAGAACAGAGTCATGAGGACAAAGTATGCAGGCAGATAATTGTACGTGTCTTTGAACAATAAGAGGGGCACCTTGATCCTCTTTCCTTTGTGTCCTATGTATTTGGTTCCTCTAGCCCTTGCCAAGGGATTGGCAATGAGTATGATCTCCATTTTTTACTCCAAGTAGGCAAAGTTGGGCAGGTATTCAGTAAAATGCACAGGTTCAAAGAGTGCTCCAAGAAAACAGTATAATGCCTGAAAAGGTTTAGCAGGTTAGTCTCTGGAGAGAGTGGTTGCCTGATTGTCTACTTGGCTGGAGTTAAGATGGAAGATCACTAAGACTAGATAAGGTAATATTTGTTCAAACCAAAGGTTCACAAAACTTTATTATCAAAAATGACAATGATGTTATCCTCCATACTGCTGGGGTTCTTATATCAGATGGTTTTGCTTCTTCACTTTTTGCAGACTTCAGGTCTGGAGACAGTTCACTGGCAGGGCTCAAACCTTGGCTTCTGGTTTTGCAGGTGACAGATCCTAGTTGTGCTTGCTCTGATGAACAGAAGTGAGGATGCTTTGTTCTATCACTACTGTTTACCACATCACCTGAGCAGTCAAATTGTATTGCTTCTTCTAGACTGAAGACTGACATAAGCTGGTAATCATTGGCGGGACCAGCAGGAGGCCTTGTTGTAACCTTTTTTAGACAAGCTAAAACTTCAGCATAGGTCTGGGTCTTTGGTGGTATGAGGTTAACAACAATCTGATTTCATTTGGCAAATCATCCTTAAGAGTCTGGTGGGTCTTGAAGTAATTTAACAACTTGAGTCTGCAACTTAACAAGTTGACAGGTTTTGTCCACCTTAGGTAACTCAATTGGCCTTTGGAGGGTCAAGGTTTGATTCCAAAGTTTCTGATGTTAATTTTGAACCTCCAGTCTTAACACTTGGTCGGCTGGCAGGTTCCTGTTTCTCCTGGTTGGGGCAAGACATCTCTGGCAGCCCATGGTTTGGCACAACTGGCAGTCTGGCTGGCTCCTGTCTACCCTGGTCATTACTAGGCTTTTATTGAGACCAGGGGTTTAATTCCCAGGTTTTTAATACAAATGTTAAAATTAAATTATGACAGTATGACAATGTAGGGATTTATTATAAGATTTTAGACTAAAAACATCATAAACAAGAAATCAGCACACAAAATTGAAACTATTTTTTACTAAAAAATACTATTTGTATTTTACATTATCTGAGAAAATTTCTATATTGTTATTTACATTATGCAGCGTTTTTCAAGCAATTTTTGTGTATTGTAAGATAAATTAGCAGATGTTAGTAATTTTAATTGCAATAATGTCATAACTGCTGTTTTAGCAGAGTTACAAGGGAAAAATATTTAGAAACTAGATAATATTCTTTACTAGGTGGTTGCCCCGTCCAAGGACAGAATTAAAGTTGAATTTAATAAATCAATTAAATTTATTTTATTGTCTTTTTAGGCTTGTATTACTCATTGTGTGTCTAATTAAAATTTTATTTAATTGCTTTATTAAAAAGTAATTTCAATTATATTTATTTAAATTTAAAATTGTATACTCCAAGTATAAATAAAAACTAAACCTAAATAAGTATAATATCACTGTTAAGTTTAGTAAGGCTAAACTGATTATTTTAAAATTTAGTAATTGATTTTTAATGTCTGTATAAATGTAGAGCTGATCTGCAGCTTTTAAATAAGCTATTGGATATCAAAATCGGCTTAGTATTTACTGAGATACATTGATTTTAGTTTTTGTAGTGTGTATTAAAAGTAAATTTAGATAATAGCAAATCGAGTCCAAGCCTTTGATTATGACGCGAACCTGATTTCAGCGCTTAACTATATATCTCAGCATCTAGAGCAGCTAGAGCTATCATGTTTGGTACCATTTTGATCGGAATCATCTAAAAAATTGATCTACGTCCTCTAAATTTCACTAAAATCATCATATGGAAACATAATTTTATCATAGTTAGTTTACTCCACTGATGTTCTTTTGGGATGAAGCTGTGTCAAGCAAGGTCTACTCTGAACAATATGCAGCCACTTGGATCAGGTGATGCATCTAATTGGAATATTCTATTATTTCACTTGAATGTTAAGAATTTCAAAATGTCCAAGCCAACCATCTACTTATTTAAACTAATATTTATATTTATAATTTAAACTGTATCAATTTAAATTGATCAAGCTCTCTTTTCATCATCAATTTTATTGTCAGCACAGAGCATAACCATCCAATTGTGTAAAACAATCTAAAACAATTGCTGCTTCTCTTCCAGTTTTAATCCACCCATTCTAGAGCCGGGTAATCTAGAAAGATAAGCCACTTTGATATGGTTGAATAGGGTTAGCCACTAATTTAAAATGCAAGTAATCAAATACAAATTTATTAAAGTTTGAGTGGCTTATATTTCAGTTCAACATGATTTAGACCACACTCCATTGAATTCAATCTGTGTACTCTCAAAGATGCATGTAAGGGATTGGATGTAAGGATGAGCCAAATTGAGCTTGTGGCTTAACAATCAACTTTTAAAATATAACTTAAGTAAAAATCAATTCAGTCAAATCCCTTACAGCTTGAGCCCACTTGAGGCAACATTACAGACAGACAGACTCACTTTTATATATATTAATTGAGAGATAAGTATTATATAGACATTGTGAAACTGTGAATAGTAGGAAAATGATAGTGTTGATCACATGGTGGGATGATGAAGGAGGTGGCTTGATCCTTGTAATGAGTCAAGCACCAAAACAAGTTACCCACCGGGGAGGATCAGCTTCTGTTCATGTTATTATATTTGAAAATCTGAGTTGTCTTCCTAACTTGACTTCAGGTGAATGAATAATTGGATTGCAGGTCACATACCTGCTTACTTGGAGCCTTGCTGGCGGGTTGAGCCTGCTGTTTTGACACCCCCTGGCTGAAGGTTGTCTCTCTCTGGGAGCAGGCTGTCAGGGAGGTTGTTGGGAGCCTGGGCGCCATACTGGACTAGCTGTTGTTTGGTGGCGGGTAGTACGGTCTCTTGTTGCTTTTGTCTTGTCTTGTAAGGCCTGAGGCAATCATGATGGAGGACTTTGTTTTTTTGTTTCCCAAGTCCTTGCACAAGGTAAGTTTTGTTTTCATTTACCTTTATGATGATGGCAGATCTAACTTTTTTGGCTGTAGTTTACTCTTATCAATATTCATGACTCAGACCTTGTTGCCGACCTCATGTCTGTATTTGATGGGGACAAAGGTCTTTTATAGACACTTTTTTTCCTGGTTGATTGCTATTGGCCTGTATGACCTGAGGATTTGAGCAGGGTGAAACCTTGTCTGGAATCTCCAGCTTGGGTCCTGATAGTGCCTGGATGATATTGGGTTGTGTTCCATAAACTAGCTTGAAGAGGCTTTTGCAGTGAATCTGTTCACGCGGGTCTGGCATGTGATTAATGCAGTCAGTAGCTGCTTGTAGCAGTCCTTGTGTCTCCCAGTGGTGAGCTTGGCCAAGGCTTGCACAAGGCTGCTATTCAGCCGCTCAACGCGTCCATTGGCCTGAGAATGGTAAGGTGTTATTACCGTGTGCTGGACCTCATTCTTGTTGAGGTATATGTTGGTATCTTCAGAGATCAATTCTTTGCCTCTGTCAGTTATCAGGAGTTCTGGCTTTCTGAGCTTGCTGATGATTTTTCCCCTATGAAGCATTATACGTCATTGCCTGTATGTGTTTAAACTGCTTGTGCCACTGGCCATTGTGTGGAAATTCTATTGCAGTAATAATGTATTTCTTGTTGTTATGTTTCCTGGGCATAGAACCCACAATATCTAGGGCCCACACCTTGAATGATAGTTATGTACAAATGGGCAATACTGATTTAGGTGGGATCTCACTCTTTGCAAATTTCTCATATATTTAGCACTGTTCAAGACTTCCTGAACGTCCCAATATAAGGTTAGCCACCAGGCTTTGTGTTTAAGGAATTTGTAAAGGGTACAGCTTTTTGTGTGGCCCAGATCTCTGTGGTAGGTAAGATTGTATTGACTTGCTGATGTGTGTGAATATACAATATTATTGTTCTGTTGGACATTTTTTGATGTAGGGTTCCATATACTTCAGCAAATAAGTGCTTGGTCTTAATGATAGTTTCATTTTTTATGTCTGTAGTACCAGGGGAAAACATTTGTCTTTTGTTCAAAGCACCAGGAGAGGCCAGTCTGGGTCAAGCCCATTATTGCCTCTTACGGCCCTGACGTATAGACATGACAGCGCGTCGGCCATGACATGCTCTGGCACAGGCTTATATTGTATGAGCATGTTAACCTCTTCAGAAGCTCCATCCAGCAGGCTTGACAACGGGATAAGTTTTCTTGGGTCTTGAAGTAGATGAGTGATTTGTGGTCTGTCAGTGCTGTGAACTCTTCTTGCTAATCTAGATAGCAACGTCATTTGACTAGGCAGTGCACAATTGCCAACAATTCTTTGTAATGTATAGGGTACCAGAACTTGCTGTCTGTCAATTTGCAGGATTCATAGGCCATGGGTAGGAAGTCACCATCACTGTTTTCAATTTTTAGTAATCCCCCAATGAATGTTTCAGAGGTTTCTGTCTTCATTTAGTATTCCTCATCACATTTGGGGTATTGAAGGATGAGTACTGTTGTGAGTTTCTCTTTAAGACGTCTGAAGCAAAGGTCACGTTACTGTCACAAGTGACAAACTCCTATTGATTATGCTTACTGAAAAACCTCTACTACGGAATTCAAACCCTGATACCCTGCAGGCTGCCAGCCTGCAGATTTTTGAGCTTGAACCAGAGCAGGATTTGACTTTGAAGAATCTTCTAAAGCTTGATGAGTCAGAATAATCTACATCAACACTCCCCACATTAAAGGTTCCTGTTAACTCAACCAATCAGCGGGCAGGCCTAGCAATAAACTCTGAAATAGCTTGGGCCACAATGGAAGGGGAAACAAAGAAACTCCCTATAGAATTTAGGCCACCCAGAGATGACCAACCCACGACCTGACAAGAAAATTTGAGTATTCTCAGTTCAAACCCGTCAATGAAACAACTCCTGTGATGAATGCCACCAAGGGCTGGAAAAACCTGGTAGACAGTAACACCTGGGCCAAAGAAATTTTTAAAAGTTTACCCATGATAGATGGTGTGGGGTTCCTGTCTGCCAGTCCCCAAGTGTGTCCTGGATTGTAGCCAAGGACCGGCTGGAAGAGGTTGTCATTCTCTAGTAAGTAAAAATGTATCTCAGAAATATATATAGGGGTCAAAATGGGCTTTTATTCACTCTCAGAAGAAAGGTCCCCTTAGAAACCTCTGGTATACAGCCTGGGAGGTCAAGGAAACAATATGAATTTGCCAATACTTGGAGTCCTCCAACAATGTCTTGGACTCCTGCTCCTTAGACTTGAACTCCTGCACCTTAGATTTGGGCTCCTGCACGGTAAACTTGGACTCCTGCGCCACGCCTCAGATCCAGCTCCTCATCTCAAGCTCTGGCTCATTAATCTTGGGCTTCAGCTCTCTATATAGCTCTAGTGGCCTGGATATTCCACTTGTATCAATCCAATCAAGCTCCTGCTGGCAATCAAAAGGCTTCCAAAAACCTCTCAGCAGAAACTTGAAAGACACAGAAAAGACCTGGAAGTGTCCCTGTAACTTTCTGGCCAGCCACCTTCTTATAGTTTCTTTTTCCCAACGGTTCTTTCTTTAAAATAAATTTTTCAGAAGCTTAAACCATTGCTGCCCACACTTTTCTATAATAACTTAAGTGTATATACTTGCTTTCTCCAAATGCTTAACGTATTAATGCACTATTTCCTTGCTTATACTTTAAGCTTTTGGCTTCCAACCAATCATTTTCATCAGAAAATCTTCCAGAACTCAACCAATGAATTCAGAGCGCAGAAATAGACCATTTCTGAAGTTTCACCGGGATCCAACTAGGAAAACAATTTCCACAGCTCAAACCGCTCAAAGCAACAACTTTTTACACACCAAAGCGTCAACCAGCTCATTATTCTGGCACCAGTCTTTCCTGCATGCAACCTAAACCAATTTAAATAGCAGAATACTATTTAAATTGTTTTTTGGGCCTTTTTGATGTTTCCCCCATATATTTACAAATATAGTAAAATTCAGGAAAAACGTCCCACCAAAACAACTTTGTATCCAGCTCTCATAGCAACATACCTTTATCTATCCTAGAAACTTAATAAATAAACATCTTACCCACAATTCTATCCATATTGTTTCTTGATTTTACTACTAAAACAAGGCAAACCATTCTTCATCTTCCCACTTTGGCAAATAAATTCAGCAAAATATTTGCTCATTTCTCTGGACCACCAGTTCTTCACCATCATCTTTGAGTTCTTCAGCCAGCTCCTGTATCATGATCATCCAATTCTGCATCATGTTCTTGTAGTCCTTTGGTCATTTCTCAACTAGTCCATCAACTAATCCTCACTAGGAACCTCTTTAATTCCACCTGCATAATGAATCATTTTGGTTCCAAACTTCAATATGAACCAACAGTTCTTCAACTAGCCTTCACTGTGATCAAACAGTCTCTCTTGCTAGTCTTCTCTGTTGATTCTGTGAACCACCTCAGTTCTTTATCTAAGTCCCCATTACCAGGACTTGTAGACCCAGGCATGAGTTTACATTGAACTGGCTTTTGACTGGGCCCTTGCAAGTGGCATTTCACTTAGGCCATCTAACCATAGATTCTAAAGCCTATGTTGTTGTTTTTACTCACCCAGGTTATTAAGTCTGAGCTTTCAGTTGCAGAGTAATCAGCTCTACTTCCCAGAGGCCTGATCACATCAAGTTCTGCAGCTTGCTTTCCCAAGCAAACCGCCTTAATGACACCTCCAAGCAAATCTATACCCTCCAATGCTCAATCTGGTTTACCCCAAATCTCCTATAGGGGCATAAACAAGGCATCCTACCAGTCTGTTTGGTAGAATGCTTGCTCACAGACCTCCTGTAAGCGTATCAGGGTGCATAGAGTCCACAATACTCTTCTCCTCTCTGGCAGTCTGCGTTACCTGCCAGGGGTCCAAAACCTTCCTCCCAGACAAAGCTCCCTGCTTGCTATCTCAGTCTTCACCCTTTTGCAGCCACTGTTCCCTGCTAGTTGAAGAACTATAGCCCAAAGCAGCCAATATCTTTTGCTGGGTGGAGGCAAAATCTGCCTCTAGTAGTCCTTTGTTACCTATCAGCCAGACCTTACTTACCCCTAGTAGTCCTTTGTTACCTACTAGCCTCATAGCATCTCTTTTTGAAGCCAAATCGACCCTTGCCTGCAAAACCATTTACATGTGGATCATCACATATAGTCATACTTATATCCTGGACCACCAGAAAGTTGCCCATTGCCATTCTTGCAATAAAGTGACATGAACTTTTGGTTCAACCAGGTTATTTAATATTTGATATTAGTTTTATTTCATTTACAGTCTACCTCCTGCAATTTCATACCTCACACTCATCAACACCAAGAAACCGCAAACCAGCTGCCCAAACTTTGACGTCCACCAAGAGCCCACTTTGGCCTAGTACATTTCACCGAGTACCCACCCAACCTTGCGTATTTGGAGTTCACCCTAGAGAAAATCCTAATTTATAATTATGAGGCTAGAACTAGAGAGACAGGGACCGTTTACAGAGAAGGCACCAAAATCATCATACTCCTCTGCTATTCCACAATAAGTACAACTACCTGCCCACATATTTGGTTCCAATGACACCACTTCTCATCCTGCAGCTCGCCTGCCTGCAAAAATTTATTGCAGACAATGAGTCCACATCTACTCAGATATTTGGAGTGCTGTATATCACTCTTACTGGCTTGATTAACTCTATGGTACCTGCAAGCAGACCCTAGGATCCTCCTGGGCAAATTGTTATCTTATATTGTAAAGTTAGAACCAATCTTGTGATAAGCCCTCCCTGCTGGGCCCACAAGTTTCCAAGAACCCCCCACAGGCTGGATCCCTGACAGTTACGGGATCCATACAAATTTGGATTTGACACCAGTTATGACAGACAGCGGTGCAGTCAGGACACCACAGTTGGGTATGAATCATTGTACATAGGCAACTATTTCCAAGAAAGTGTGAGCTCTGACTTGTCTTTGGGCAGTGACATTTTGCAAATAGTCTGGATTTTTTGGCTGTCAGATTTAATGTCATCCTTTAAAATTATGTGTCCTAAGAAGAACAGTTGCTTGCAGAAGAATTGGCACTTTGTATGAGAGAGGGGGCTAAACTAACTAAGTTCAGCTCTTATTCCGGTGAGATGAACCACTAAAATCCGCCCAGTGGAGTACTGGGATGGCTGCTTGGAGGAGGGATCAAAGAGAGGACACCAGGACAACTGTGAAAAGTAAGCATTCAGCCCCATCAGCACTAGCCCGGTAAGTAACCAGGGCGTACAAGTGAGGGCAAGAGGCAGCTTCACAGATGCTTGGAGTGGTACCAAGTTGTTCTCATCCAAGCTAGGAGGGGTAGACATTGACGTTTACTACAACGTGGGGGCAGGCACAGCATAATTATCAGCATGAAGGTCCAAGTTATCACAGGTTAAACTCTTGACAACAGCCTCCCCAGAGATGAAAAGTTCACTAGAAAAATGCAGAAAACTGGAAGAGTTGTCCCCACAAGGCGGGCAGAAGAAAATATACAAGACCATAAGTCAGGAGAGGTGGTCCAAAGAAGCATTAAAAAGAGGGCCAGGGAAAACACCACAAATTTTAGGACAAGGAGAATCATAACTACGAGCACCAAAAAATTCTGAGTTTTTGAGTCCTTTTTTGCCTCTAAAACAATTAAAATTAAGTGCAATTTGGTGATTCACAAGCAGAAACCAGCAAGGAGCAGCAGAATGCCTCTCAGAACACTTGAAGATGGTCTTGGCTGACTTTAATGTTTTCAGAAACAAAGGTGGGTTTGAAGTCAAGAAACTTAGAGAAAAATTCAAAATAAAGTAGATTAATATATTGAATTTTAACTAAAAATTTAGATTTGAGAGTAGTTTTTTAAAGCAAAAGCAAAAACAAAAACAGACAACAAATATACGCTAAAGCTTCTCCTAAAGATCTCAGAGGAGGTGCTGGGTTTGAAGCAGGTCAGTACAAGGTAATTTTTAACAGAACTACTAACACTTTAAACTCTAGATGATAGGAACTCAAAACAGAGGTCCTAACCAAAACTACAGATTTAAAATTAAGTGCAACAGAATTCAAACTTTTATAAATTAAAAAATTGACAAGCAGGAGACTCAAAGTCCCCTGACATTGTTATAAGGGGTGAGTTGGCAGGAAGTAATCACATGACCTCAAGTACTGCATCTAATTGGCCAAGAGAGGAAATTTGCTAGCCAGAGCCAGGGGTGCTGGAGGGTTTCAATGTAATTTCTGCGGCTTTTCCTGATTGACTGAAAGGCATCCCAACCATTTCAGATTTAGTTGACTTTCTGGTTATTGATGTGGCATCTTTTGATTGGGCGTTTCTGATTGTTTTTAAGAGAGGACAACACTATGCCAACAAATAGTCCAAATTGATCAGTGTTTCTTCCCAGGCCGGGACAACCAGAGCCAGTGAATCCACAGAGTAGGCCAGAACAAATATCTTATCAATATTATGAGCTAAATCTCTTAGAGAATTAAGTGGCTTGGCTGTAATTTTTTGGCCTTTTTTGGTGCAGCAAAGAAAAATGGATTGATTTAAGGCCAAAGATAGCAGTGAATTTACACTTTGGGCTTGGCTAGCAGCTTGTGTTGCGCTTGGGTGGCAAAGACTGCCTTCTGGTTTTTGTGATGCTGTTTTACTGAGAGACTGTAGACAATGATGTTGTCCAGGTATATCAGGGCATGCTTGCCAATGTAGGTGGCAAACATCTTGTTCATGAAGATCACAAAGGTTGACATGATGTTTGTCATACCAAAGTTAAGAACCACACACTTGTACAAACTGTATTTAGTGAAAAAGGCTGTTTTTGAAATATCTTCTTCCTTGATACAGATCTGGTTATAGCTTGTGGTTAGGTCAATATTAGAGAAGACTGTGGCGCCGCCCAAGGCATCAAAAAGGCTGTCAATGAGTGATAATGGGTAACAATTATTGATGATGACTTTGTTTAGGGCTCAGTAGTCTGTAACTAGGCGCAGGGTACCGTCCTTCTTTGCTACAAAAAACACTGCAGCACCAAAAGGGGGCTGTGAGAGGCGGATAAGTCCTTTTTTCAATGCCTTCTTGAGGTAAGCACACAAGGTGTTGTCCTCATTGGGAGTGAGGTGATAGATGGGAAGTTCCTTAGGTACCGCTTCTATGAGTTGAATGAAATGCTGGATGTGTTTCTTAGATGGCAACCCAGGAAGAGCTTCCTTAAAGATTTCTGGGTGCCGGGTCACAATTTTGCAATGCTGTGGTGTGATGGTGTCCTGGTGATCTTTAAAATGTATGATCTTGTACTGGCAAGAGTCCCAGTCAATTGCCTTGGGGTTTTCCTTCTTTTCCAAGGTCTCTGTGATATGTACAAAGGCATGGTCACGCAAAAGTTGGTCTATTGAGTTAGTGTAGATCTGATAACTGATGCCTTCATGTTTGATGGTCAGTACAGAGGTTGCCCAATCTACATGGAGATTGTTCTTTTGAAGCCAGTCCAGTCCCAGTACAATGTCAAACTTGGAAAAGTTGACGACAGGATATTAAATCATGAAATGTAGGTTTTCTAGCATGACAGAGAAGGGAAAAGTTTCCTGTGTCACAGCAATATAATGTTCATCAGCTAAAACCATGTTTTAATCTACAAAAAATTAGTGGCTAACTTGAACTTATCTACAAAGCTGCTGTTAACTAGGGCTTAATCTGTGCCCAAGTCCAGAAGTGCTGAGCCTGTATAATTGCAAATGCAAAAAGGATAAAACATCAGTTTATTTGGATGTCTGACAATGATCTAAAGTACTGGGTCTTCTGAAGACACTTGGATCATTGTATATTAATTCACGTCCTCAGGTTGGTACTCAATATAGGCAAGTCAGGAATTGTTTGAGGAGAGCTTGGCTTGCTTAGTACTCTCCCCAGACTTTTCTCTTGTCTTGGTTATCTTGAGTGACAGTGATACAAAAATGGGTTTGGTTTGACTGGCTGTTGTTCCTGTTCCCATGTTTATTTAAACTTGTAGGTTTGTGGTTTGCATTACTGTTGTTGTTCCCAGAGAGTGGTTGGTTGGAATGCCTAGCTAAGCAAGAATCCTTTGGTTGCTCTATTTTTTCAATTTGCGCCTTGTAAAGAGTGTTAGAGGTTTGCTCTGCTTTCTCTGCCTTGCAATATAGACTTTGCAAGTTAGTCACTTGATCCAGGCTCATGTGTCTCATTACATGCAACTTGAGTGTGTTGTAGTACATGAAATGCCTAGCTGGAGTGTCAAAGACCATATTAAAGGGGGCACATAGTTGGAGTTTCTTGTAGGCGCAGGTGAGATTCTTTACTGTGCCAGTCTGGTTCAAGTTTTTTACTTGTCAGATGATTATGAGTGCAGTGTTTTTCAGTACAAATCTTGTGCAAAAGCCTTGCTTGAAGGTGTCCCAATTCTTCTCAGTGTGTTTTTCATGCCATTTGTTGCATCAGGTGCCAGCATTGTGCATCAGTCAAATGAAGATTTCTGCAATCCAAAATCTCTGTGGGAATTCCATCTGGGTTAGCTTGCTTTGAGCAGATTGGATCCATGCTGCAGTGTTGTTGTCGTTGGCTCCTGCAAAAGGTTCCAAGGCAGCCTCCAAAGTCTCTGAAGATATGTAGACTGGCATGGCGCTTTTGTCAGTTAGTCACGGCATAGATGAGGTAGCCTGAAAGAAACATTGACCAGACATGGTGTTGAAAGTGGGTAGGAAGATCACTTTATTCTGGTACAAGACAAAGCCATCAGGTATCGCGGTACCAGGAGTGTACGGGGTCCAGTCAGGCAGGAGGCCAGACATAATTCTGTTAAGGATTTGTTGGTTGCGGCATGTGCAGGCAACAGGCGGAATTTTTTAAGATAAGATAGGATGGGGAACATACCTGTGCTACCAATGTCATAACTGTGCTGTTTTAGCAGAGTTACAAGGGGAAAATATTTAAAAACTAGATAATAATCTTTATTGATAGATAGTGATTATATAGTCATGGTGAATCAAGAATAACAGGAACATAATTGTGTTGATCACGCAGTTGGATGATGAAGGGAGTGGCTTGATCCTGGTAATGAGTCAAGCGCCAAAACAAGATATCCACTGTAAGAGATCAGTTTCTGTTCACATTGTTGGATTTGAAAATTTGAGTCAAATTGTTAACTTGGCTTTGAGTAGCTGAATACTTGGATTGCAGGTCACAAACCTGCTTACTTGGAACCTTGCTGGTGGGTTTAGCCTGCTGTTTTGACAATGATATATATTTTTAAAAAACAATTAAAAACAAGTAAACAATTAAATATGTAGTAATTGCAACATTTTAAAAAAGACAACGACAAAACAGTACATTCAAAGTGTCAAAAAATGCATCAGGGTTTAATTTTAAAAATTCTACCTGTAACAATGTCAATATTAACAAGCTTGCAACTAAAACATTAAAAATAATTATATAAATATTTGGTTTACAAAAGTATTTTGTGTACAAAAATTATTAAGCCAATCTATAAGTATAGAAGATTTTTTACAAACAATAAAAACTAAAAAAACACAAGTAAACATTAAAATAATAGTTTTTTTGTCAATAAAAAAAATATGTCATAAAAACAGTAAAAAATTTATTTTTAGTTGTTTAATACAAATATTGCAATTTAATATGCTCTGACAGTTTTTATATAATTAAATGTTTTTTACTAGACATATTGAAATATAGCTTTTATATTAAGAGTTCTTTGTATTTCTTTTTTATATTAAGTATTTTTATTCATATTAAAAGGCATTAGTATATTTTATGCAGTTTGTTTTTTAAAAATTTAAGCTTTTTTAGTTTCCAATTTAAATTAACTATATAAAAATATATGACTGTGTCAAGGGTCTGGATGTACAGGTATTCTGGTTACAGCCATCACACTTAACATTCAGTCATTGCCTGATTTGGTGCCTTTCCAATATATCATTTGACATACCAAAAATGACAACAAATTAATATTACATGACTTTTCAGGTATCCAACAACTTAACCCATCCAGCACATGACCAGCCCCTAGGTTTGGTCCAACTAATATCCCCATCACAGCTAAAGCTATATAAGCCTAAAGTAATATTCAATAAAATTACTTCTTTTTTCCTAATTTTATATTTGAAGCTTCCCAAAAGATGCTTTTTATCAACTGTGCAATCTAAAATAAGCTTTTTCTCATATAAACTATTTTTGTATTTCCATAGAAGTCTAGGAAATATGAACATGAATTAATTTTTATGTATAATTAACCCTACTAAACAGTTTTTAAATCTAAAAAAATTTAATTACCTACAATTTTTTGTTGCAATTAAACTTTTCTTAAAGTTAAGTTATTTTTAGGGCTATAATATAGGTCGTGATTTACCGCGTAAGTTAGGATTAAGGTATCAGGACTATAGGTGTAAGTAGGGTTAGCGTTAGGCTTTAATTTGTTTTTATTAAAAAGCGTGTATAAATGGTTGCCAATGCTCAAGTGGGAGAGAGTAGAAGAGGTGAGTGCAGGAGGAAGGGAATTTGACTTAACCACAATTAGGATTGTTGGTACGACGTCAAGAAGAGGAGGGCAAGGACGTTTCATCGTCTGAGGAGCGTTGTTGAACCCGCAGGTTAGGTGAAGGTGTGCGCTGTGACATGTGAATTCGTTGAGATTGAGGGGCTGTCAGCTGTTGAGAGGCAGGTCTATGCAGGACATGTACTTGCTCATGAGCCTCCAGCTCAGGTTCAGGAGAGCTAGCCCTACTGAAGCTGCTATTGTTGTCTGCTACAGGATGCCGGGGGCCAAGAGAACTCAAGATGTGAGTGAGGCATTGCTCAAACAGATGTTACTTTCCATGGTTCAGGAGGCAGTCAAGCAAAGAGTATTCTGAGCCTGGTGAAAAGGTATATTTTGCCTTGTCGCGTTCGAAAAGAACATTGATGGTGCCAAGGTCAATGGAAAGTTGTCCAGAAGATGGCAATTGGAGACATGTGAGCGGCCAAACATATGACCACAGCGGCATGTATATCAGAAGCCTATGGTAGTGCAGTACCATCCAAGTGCAAGAATCAGTGTGCTAGGGTCTTGAATCCAGAGAACTCTATCACAGACAGAGTTTTGGCTCACTTTATTAAGTGTCCCCTTGAATGGCTCTCTTATATTAAGTGTCCCCTGGAATGAGCACTCTTATATTAAGTGTTCCCTGGAATGGCTCTCTTATATTAAATGGCACCTTTGATCTATTTATTCATGTCAATCTAAAATCCAGCCTCCCTTTAGTCTCTGTCCCTTTATTAAGTGTCCCCTTGGATTGGCTTTCTTATATTAAGTGTCATATTTAATCTATTTATCTATGTCAATCTAAAATCCAGCCTCCCTTTGGTCTCTGTCCCTTTATTAAGTGTCCCCTTGGATTGGCTCTCTTATATTAAGTGTCACCTTTAATCTATTTATCTATGTTAATCTAAAATCCAGCCTCCTTTGGTCTCTGTCCCTTTATTAAGTGTCCCCTGGATTGGCTCTCTTATATTAAGTGTTCCCTTGGATTGGCTTTCTTATATTAAGTGTCATCTTTAATCTATTTATCTATGTCAATCTAAAATCCAGCCTCCCTTTGGTCTCTGTCCCTTTATTAAGTGTCCCCTGAAATGGCTCTCTTATATTAAGTGGCACCTTTGATCTATTTATCGATGTTAATCTAAAATCCAGCCTCCCTTCGGTCGGGCACTCGCTTTGCTCGCAGGGGAGTAGAGTGTCTCCGCGGCAAGCCGCATGGGGCTCTCCCCATGAAAACCCTATCGGGTAGCGGCAGAGCCGCCATGGGGCCCCTCCCCATGAGAACCCTATCGGGTAGCGGCAGAGCCGCCATGGGGCCCTCCCCATGAGAACCCTATCGGGTAGCGGCAGAGCCGCCATGGGGCCCTCTCCCATGAACGCTATCGCGTTGGATCCCCCGGGGATCTAGGGCTATAGGCCATATATGGGGCCCTACCCCATAAACCCCCTACCCCTTTACCAGAATCTCAAGGAGAATTCAATGGAGCTACGTTTTTTGTTTAATTTTAATTTTAGAAAAAGTTAGGGCTATTTTTATAAGTTATGTATTGTGGAGTAAGTTGAACAAAAGTAGGGTTGTGGTAAGGGTTTAGGGTTGTGGTAAGGGTAAGGGTTGTGGTAAGGGTAAGAGTTAGGGTTAGGGTTAGGGTTAGGGTTAGGTTAGGTTAGGGTTAGGGTTAGGTTAGGGTTAGGGTTAGGGTTAGGGTTAAGATTAAAGTTAGGGTTAGAGTTAGGGTTAGAATTAGGATTAGATTAGAATTAGAATTAAAATTAAAATTAAAATTAAAATTAAAATTAAAATTAAAATTAAAATTAAAATTAAAATTAAAATTAAAATTAAAATTAAAATTAAAATTAAAATTAAAATTAAAATTAAAATTAAAATTAAAAAATTAAAATTAAAATTAAAATTAAAATTAAAATTAAAATTAAAATTAAAATTAAAATTAAAATTAAAATTAAAATTAAAATTAAAATTAAAATTAAAATTAAAATTAAAATTAAAATTAAAATTAAAATTAAAATTAAAATTAAAATTAAAATTAAAATTAAAATTAAAATTAAAATTAAAATTAAAATTAAAATTAAAATTAAAATTAAAATTAAAATTAAAATTAAAATTAAAATTAAAATTAAAATTAAAATTAAAATTAAAATTAAAATTAAAATTAAAATTAAAATTAAAATTAAAATTAAAATTAAAATTAAAATTAAAAAATTAAAATTAAAATTAAAATTAAAATTAAAATTAAAATTAAAATTAAAATTAAAATTAAAATTAAAAAATTAAAATTAAAATTAAAATTAAAATTAAAATTAAAATTAAAATTAAAATTAAAATTAAAATTAAAATTAAAATTAAAATTAAAATTAAAATTAAAATTAAAATTAAAATTAAAAAATTAAAATTAAAATTAAAATTAAAATTAAAATTAAAATTAAAATTAAAATTAAAATTAAAATTAAAATTAAAATTAAAATTAAAATTAAAATTAAAATTAAAATTAAAATTAAAATTAAAATTAAAATTAAAATTAAAATTAAAATTAAAATTAAAAAAATTAAAATTAAAATTAAAATTAAAATTAAAATTAAAATTAAAAAATTAA